>JANZLC010000002.1:23469250-23481980 GCA_026413385.1 Erythroxylum gracilipes | reverse complement strand
CTCCCTGGAAATTTGTTTTGAACCATGATGGCCTAAGCTCGTTTTCAAGAGGATTTTATTTCATTCGCTTATTAATCAAATTTTCAATTTCGTTTTTCCCAAAATCCAAAAAAATACTTTTTATACTTTGTCCTTTAATTTTAGTTAAATTTCCTTAGTTCTTACAAATGATCCAAACCCCCCTTTTATCAATTTTGTTTGCATTTTTGACAATTAGGCTAGCTTAGACCTTTTTCACTTGGTTCCAGTTAAGTGAGACAACCTGAGATTGGATCCTATACTGCAGTCCTTGGAATTTAATTATTTTTGATTCGGCTTCCAAGGGTTTGATCTTCAGATTGATACGAAGTGCCGATCAATATAAGAACCATTGCATCCTCTTACGAAGGAGGTATATAGCATACTTTACCAAAGCTTAGAGGGTCTCTAACCATTTAGTTTCAGGCATTTTTAGTGTTCTGAGATAATATATAGGTTTAGGTATTCTCCAGGTAAGCTTTTTGGTTGCTCTTACTAGAAGTTAGTTAAGTAAGGAAGGTGTTATTGGAGTAAAGGTTAGGTTATTATGTAGGCATGGATGCATTATCCTCTTAGGGGGATAATAAAGAAGTAAAAGAAACTTCCAATAATAGTTAAAAAAATGACTTAGATGGTTTAGGAGAGAAATGGAAACCAAAGGTAGGATACTAAGTAAGGAAAGAAAAGGTTTAAGGTTAGATAGGTTTATAGGAATAAAGCTAGAACATTTAGGTGGGTCTTTATTGAAAAGCTAATAAGATGCTAAAGCATCTCTCACTAGCTTTAAGTGAAACGAAGTTGTCTAAAATTAGCATTTCTTATTTTAAGTACCACTTAAAAATTTAAACCGACTACAAACAATGTGTTATGAAAATCATGGAAAACTAAAGTATATTCAACATAAATCAGGTTCACAAAGGTACTTTATTTAAACAAAATGGTTAAAAGCAATGTAAATCTATAAGGTTTTATACAATGGTTGGGGTTGTTGCAAACTTAATTCATGGAGCAACATGACTGCAAATTAATGTGCTTTGATTCACTATAAACAAAGATGGATTAAAAAAGGATTAAATAAAAGCTAATCAAGGCATTTTCCTTGAAGAGGAAATTATTTGATGACAAATGACAAAAATATAGAAGTAGTGGGCTAAGAAAGTGAGAGTACTACCTTATAAAGTGGGATCATTTCTTCATGTAGCTAGATATTGGTTGGATGATATGGCAATATAGTCGGCATCTTCCAAACCATATTTTTCATATGTTAAAATGGAGTCAGTAGCATTAAGGCATAACTCCTCACTGACTTATTGGAGTTAGTGGAAGATGTGGCAACTCCCTGCTAACTTGGTAGGTAATTGGAGAAAGTGGTTAGTTTAAATTTACTTAGTTCCTAAGTTCTTATAAGCCTATATACAAGCATCTTTTGCAGTTCATTTTACAATATTGATTATATTTAATAATTTGTAAGAGTTTTTCTCAGTTTTAGAGAAATTTCTTATTGAGATCTTTGTTGAAGAAGATCTTGAGTGTTTATTTTTGTAGAGTGCTTTAAGATAGAAGTTAGTCGAGTCCTTACTAGTGTTTTATTATATGAATAAATCAATAAAAGTTCAACTTTGTCATATCTATCTTGATCATATTTTGATTTATATATGCTAAACTATTTGTGTGTTAAGAGTGTGACTGAAAGACCAAAATATGAGTTAAGTGAGGCATTCAAAAACAAATGGACTTATTGGTTGAAAATCGTAAAGGCTATGTTAGGCTTTGGCATACTTATGCTTGACTATGACTGGAAGACTTTGGTAATTTTATTCAGTATCTGTAAACCTAAAAAAATTTCTATGAAAACTAGTATCAGAGCTTTATTTTTGAAAAATGGATGGTGGAAATAATATTATAGAAAGTGTCGCTAGAATAGAGGAAATTATTAATCCTCTAATCTTAAAAGTTGAGGGTATGATTCCTTTATTGGAACATTTTTTACCTTTGACTATTAAGTTTCAATAAATAAAGAAAGGACTTGACAACCAGTTGAAAGCTCACAAAAAGGTAACTTACAATTTGTTGATGCTCAAACGTGTCATATCTAGGAATGAACCTAGAGTGTGATCAGATAGCACTTTAGTGGTGAGAAACAAGTTTTCAATAGTAAGTAGAGTGTTGAAGAGCTTAAAAAATTCTTGTATACATGGAGCAATATGTTGTAAAAAAAAAGGTGCATAATATGGAAAAGGTATCAATTATAGTCTGTATATGGTGGATGATGTAATGTTGTGATAAATTATGTAGATCTTAGTGTGCATAGACCTTTTATTAACTTTTATAAGAAGATGAAGAATAGACTAATAGACTAGTTCCTCCTTAAAACCATTTCTTGGCATATGATCTACCTTTGAAACAGTTAAAACAAAATGGCTTAGTGTAAGATTATGTGAGAAAATTCAAATTTTTTTATATTAGAAACGTACATATGTCAGAGAAGGACAAGTTATTCAACTTTATATAAGACTTGTAAAGCTAGGCACAAGTTAAGCTTTAAAGACAAAACATGAAGAACCTTCTAGTGCAATAGCTAATATATATGCCTTTTTATGTCTTTAATGTCACCACAAATTAGAACTACTAGTTAGGGCAAAAGAATGATGAACATGGAATATCTTTGATAAAGCTAAAGAGAAGGTATGTGAAACTTCTCACTATTATTCAAAGAAATAATCAAAATAAGATATTACTTATATAATTTCTGAAAAGTCATATTTTTCTTATAATGCCCAAGATAGAAAGCATATGAGTAAAAACTTAATTTCATATTTATTAAAGGATCAATGAAAGGAATTTGAGGACTCAAAGGAAGAAGTCTAGCTTAATATATAAGCTATATTGGTCGCAAAGAGCCTTATGAAGAACTATCCAAGAAAAAGTAAACTATCTAAGGGTAAATGGTACAGTAGTAATGTCCTAATAAAAGTAAAGACTTGATCTTGTCTTGAAACATTAGCTAAGGATTCTTTAAAGGAATCACTTATAGAGGAGTGCCTATAAATTATTTTGATAAGGGTATTAAATTTTTCTAGTAGTGTAGTTGATGAGACTCATAAGTTTAAGTTATAGAATCGTACAAGAGTTGAAAAATCTTGAATGCTTAATAGTTGAGTTGATATAAAGATAGCATGTTAACGATCGAATAAGGTAAAAACCAGTGAGTAGGAGAGGCAAAATAGGAAATATCAATCAAAGTTCGAAAGTAAGCAAGTTTTAGCAAGATTGGTATGCATTGGCAAAGTTCTATAACAATGGGGATAGTATAACTATTTTATAAATTCTAAGGTGAGTGAAGACACTTTATTTTGATGAACTGATCAAAAGATATATAAATCTATGAGGTTTATTATGTAGTGACTCAAATTAATGTTAAATTAGGTCAAGAAGAAATGTAATTACATTGTGAATGTACTTAGATAAACTATCCACAAAGATGGCTTAGGATGCTAAAACAATGGCTCATTAAGATAATTATCTTTAAAAGGCAATAATGTTGTAGCACATAACAAGAACGTGGAAGTAATAGGCTATAAAAGTAGGAACATTTCCTTACAAAGTAAGATAACTTCCTTAAGATGTGGAAAAGTTGTCGATTGGAGTGGCAATGGAGTTAATATCTTTAAAACCATATTTTCCATGTTTGGAGTCAAGTTAGTGGCAAGTAGTTAAAATTCTCCACTAAAATTATGGAGTTAATGAAAGAAGTAGCAACTCCCTACTAATTCAATGAGTTCTTGGAGAAATTTGATAATTTAAGCTTACTTGTTCCTTAACTTCCTATGACCTTATATAAAGACATTCTTTGTAATTCATTTTTCAACATTGAATACATTTAATCATTTTAAAGAGATTTTAAAGTTTTTAAAGAAATTTGTTATTGAGAGGTTCTCAAGTAGGAAGATCTTGAGTGGTTGTTTTGTAGGGTGTTCCTAGTTGGAAGTAAATTAAGACATTTTTATTATTTATTTGTGTATAAAACAACAAAAGATTGATCTTATTGAAACACTTATCCATTAAATATGTGAGTAAAATACCAACATATGAGTGAAGTGAGAAATTTGAAAAAAAAAGGACTTATTGATCAATGATCATGAAGGAAGACTATGTTATGCTTTGGTAAACTTAAACTTGACTTCCGTTAGAGGGCTTCAAAAATGTTATTCAAATATGTTGTACACTATAAATTTCTCATGATAACTAATATCATATCTTTATTGGTAAACAATAGTTTTTCGAAATCAATATTACATAAAGATTTGATAGAATAAAGACAATTATTGATCCTCTAACCCTAATGGATGAGGGTATGTTCCTAATATGTGTTTAATTGTTGATACATTTAATTATTTACACTTAGCGATTTAATGATACGAAAATGTTTAAGATACACACTTTAATTCACATATGATTTTAAGTACAATTTGGAAGGGAAAAAAAACTAAAGTGAGTAGAAAGCACTGCATTTGAGCCATTTTTGAAGATCAATTTTTACTTGTCTTCATGAAGCGAGGCAGAAAATTTAAAAGATAAGAAAATGAAGAAATGAAGAAAAGAACCAGATATTGGTAGCACAATGGTGAAGCAAATGAGCAGCCAAGCAAGGAGCTAAATGACACCAAAGAATCAAACAAAACGACGTGAGAAGCAACTGGGAAAATATGAAGCAAACCGGCAGTCCAGCCAAAAACGACGCAACATGGCCATAACACGCCACATCCAAAATGGTAGCTACTGGGACATTAAACGCATACTTGGTGTTTATGCGTGGGCGTTTTAACAAAAACACAAAGTAGCGCTAAAACAAAAGAGGAGGGCTACGAAGGATTTAAGGGTAGCGAAGTTTAATTGTCCAATCAAGCAGAACAGTGGAGGCACAGGCGTAAGGAGAAGGGCTATAGCTGCGGCTTGGTGTTGAGGCTTGTGGCTTAGAGAAGCTCCAGTAAAGGAGGAGTGGAGTGAGAGAAAACGACGAGCTTGCGAGCTAGGAGAAGGTTTTGTGCGTGAACAGTGGCGTGAAGAATATAAACCCCAACCTTAATTGTCCCCTCTAGCTATAGTGGAGGGAAGAAAGAGTGAGAGCTACGCAAAGGCAAAACAAAGGGGTCTTCAGCTGGGAAATCTAATGAGGGCTGAAGTATTTTTTTGGGAAAGACCTATGAAGGGCTAGACGTCCCAACATCAGTTCAGAGGTGACATAGATGTTGACGACCCGGGTTAAGTATTTTTTATTGTTTTGTTGTTTCTTTCTCTCATTAGAAATTGAATGTGTTATCCTAGGCATATTGATTTGGGTTTTGTGTATGGATAATCAGATTTTCATTATTGTTCAGTTATTTGTGTATGAACTCATTGGGTATTATGAGATGATGATTTTAATGCGTTCATTGAATTGTTAATTGCAAATCCACTGCTAGAATTTTGATATAATCCGTAATTGTTATATTGAAATTTATGTGGAGCGACTAATGATTCATAATCAATAGGAATAACATGACCTAGGTTAAATGACACATCATATGTGATTGTTGCCTTGAGTACTCGGTTTTCCTAATTCGTAATGCTACTGCCTAATTAAATCTAGAGATCGTATTATAGGTTATTCGGTGGTTAGGTTTAATTAACGATCGTATCTTGATTAAACAAAACTTAACGAAAAACTCGAGTTAATTATTAACTCACGATTAATAGTTGCTATGAGAGATTTGATTTGTTTTCATTAGGTTTGTTAGTTTCATTTTATTTTCTTCTTTCAAAAACAAAACTTCCTGTTAAACCTAAACATCGATTAATTTCATTTCATAAACTTTACACACACTCTCTGTGGGATCGACCTAGACTCACCACTGCTATAGTAGTAGGTTTAGTTATTTTATTTTGAGTAACGTGACGACGTGCATTCAGTCCCTTTATTAGAATGTTTTGAACTTTGATTGAGTTTTAAAAAGTAATGACATCACTCGAGGAACTATTAAAAGCTTGCAAGAAGATGAAGTACAAATTGTTGATGCTTAAACATATTATATTTACACACAAAGTGGGAGCTCAATCAAAGATCAATTTAGTAAATATCAAAATCCACTAGTTCTTAATGGCAAGTAGACTGTCAAACAGCTCAAAAATCTTTTATAAGACATGGAGCAATAATTTACAGTGGCAAAGGTGTTTGAGCAATAAACACTTTAGTAAAAGTTCAAAAGTCATTAGTTTCCAATGGTAAATAGAGCGGTAAAGAGCTCAAAAAAAATTTGTGGAATAAAGAGCTCAAATTTTTTATGGAAAAGGAATTTAATGTAGAAAAAGTGTCAATCACAATAATTTACTTGGTGGATGGTTCAAAGTTATAGTGGAGGAAATAGACCTTTAATGACATAAGTGCACATAAACCACTCATTAACACTTGAGAGAAGATGAAGAAGGAGATAAAAGATCAATTCCTTTCCAACAAATCTTCTTTGCTTATGAGAGAGGCTTTAAAACAATTAAATTAAGATGTATTAGCAAGTTGGATATGTTGAACATGTTAGAGAAAGACTCATTCAACTTCATAAGTAGTTTACAAGGTTAGGCACAATTTAAGCTTTATAGACAAAACTTGAAGGGTCTCCCTAGTATGATAGCAATTGTAGATTCCATGGTGTATCTCCAAATTCAACCACTAATTTGAACTAAAGTAAAGCACAAGAAGAATAATAAGACGTAGAGTGTCTCGGAGAAAATAAAAAAGAAGGTATATAAAACTTCTCATTGTATGTCAAAAAGTAATAAAATAAATTATTGCTTAATTTATTTACGAAGGATCACATATTGCTTGTGAATCCGCAAAATAGAAAGTAGGTGAAGAGAAAATTAATTCCATGGTTATTTGAGACATTCGAAAATAAATTAATTTATTAGTCAACAATCACAAAAGAAGGCCAAATTAAACTTTAGAAAACTTGAATTTGACTGTGATTTGAAGACTAATAATTTTTAAAAACTTTTTTGTACCTGAAAAAGTTCTCATAAAACCTACTTGTATTAATATGGTCATATTCTAAAGGTCGTAAAAGCCCTTATAACTTTTGATTTGTAAAATATAATATTAATTTTATTAAAAATGTTTTGGTTTTGTTGGCATGATAAATTTTGATACATAAGCAATAATTTAAATTTTCAAAAATATAAAAGTACAAATTTAGAAATTTCTTACACAAATTAGTGTTTGTGAGTTTAAATGATTGGTTAATTGCTAGAAATAATGATATTTTAATATGCCACTTAGCAAGATTAACAAATATTTTTAAAAGAAATCAAAAGTTCATGATATGTGGTCAAATTAAACTTGCACTTAAAAGTAGATTTGTGCATAAAAATTAATGGTTTTTTCTATAGTTTACCCTTTTAACTTTGCTCCTGAACCAAGCAGCACATTGTTTAGTTTCCATGTTCAATATTATCATGCCTCACTATCCAATTTCTCAATCGACTCTTGAAAACCGTACTCTTTGATTATGTTGAATGATGTTTGACTAATACCAATACTGTTATTGACATTAAAACTAAGGAGGTGTTTGGTTGATGGGTTTAAGAAGGGGTTAATAGGTAAGGAATGAAAAGTGGGTGGTTAGTTGTTGATTATTATTATAAGGACAATAGTTTGATATCTCACTTTTGGAGAACCCTCCGCACCCTCTATTTAGAGGATGAATTAAACTCATTTATTAGTAATGGCTCTTTTTTTAAATTTTAATATTAATTAATTAATATTTAATTAATTAATATTAATTAATTAAAATTTAATTAATTAATATAATTAATTAATTTCAATATAATTAATTAAAATATAATTCATTCATTAATTACAATATTGTAATTAATTAATTATAATATAATAAATTAAAATATAATAAATTAAAATATAATTATTAATAATTACATTATAATTAATTAAAATAATTAATTAATTAGTTACAATATAACTAGTTAAAATATAATTCATTTACTAATTAAAATATTATAATTAATTAATTACAATATAATAAATTTTTATTTCTGATTTTTTTTTTACGAACCAAACATTATCATTGATAATGTTAATCATTCTTTTCTCTTAATCAACAATCATAATAATAATAATAATATTAATTCTCATTACTCGCTATATTTCTTCTCATTTTTATTACCATTCTCTCGTACGACGCCCTCTTAAGCTTATGACTTTCGACATCGCGGGAAGTAAACAAAGTATAGAGAAGAGTCAGAGACGGAGCTACAATGGGGGCGCTTGCTCCTACAGCCTCCAACAAATATCATGCAAAAAAAAATATTATTGTAAGTTTTGCCCCCACAAAAAAATAAAATTTTGTTCTATTAAATTTTTACCTCCATTAAAAATAAAAAAAATTTCTATTAAAATTTTGCCCTCATTCAAAAACATTTCTGGATCTGCGCCTGAAAGAAGGTGTGAGGCTGCAGATCTTGCGGGGAAGCTGCTGATGTGGTAGCTGCGGGTGCGGAGGCCGTTGGCTATAGTAAATATAGGCAGGGGTTGTGGCTGGCTATGGTGGCTGTGGGGGCTCAGTGGTGGCTGCAGGTTGCAGCGACTTGGGGTGGGGGGTTGCGGCGGCTTCTTATCTGCGTGATTGCTTATACCCAAAATTGCCTGCTGCATTTCAATTTATATCTAGTCTCTTTTTATTTGCATTTAAATCTTTGAATTATTTGAATTTCACCTGATATTTAATAGATATTTTGGTGGATATGAAATGAGATATTTTGTAGCGTTTTTTCTGCACGAAATTCAAACTTTCCTTCCCTTTCAAGGTACTCGCCGGCATTAATGATTAGGTTTCGATTACTTCTACAGCAACTTGTGTGATACTAATAAATAAATTATACACAGCTATTGGTTTGACAATTCAATGAGTAATTGCCTATTATCAAAACTTTTATTTTGTCAAATGCCCACTTGTCCCCCTTCCCTCGTTCACTTTATCAATTTCTTCTGCAAATTAATGAAAATAAGTCAAAAGTTCTTTTTTTTTTTCCCTTTTCTAGTGTTTTATCATGTACAATGTTACCATTAATTGATAATTAGTACAATGGATCCTTCAAGTTTCAACTCAATCACAAAACTTGATCCCAGGAGTGATTTTGGAAACGAACTCTCCAATTTCAAATGAACTAAAATCCTTTTGTCACTTAACGCGTCTCATGTACTGCATATCTGGAAACTTGTTCTAACGGTTTAACTAACACCTCATACTCATAGCTAGCTGTTCCTTGGGATTGATATTCTTATTAATTAATCAGGCGGAGGTCGGCCTTTAACACGCCGTAATTCCCAATAACAGCTAAAAAGATCGGACAAAAGTGTTAGTCACCTAAAACAACACAAGATGCCAATTTAATGAATGCCAAGTTGGGGGCAGTCCTTTCGTCCATTACCTTCCCAGCTTGACTGCCTCCTAATCTTTCGACGTATGAAAGAGATAAGAGACTAGACATCGTCAAGATAACCTAAACATATAATATTATATAATTATAAAAGTATCACTTTTTATATAAACAAATCATTAAATTTAGTTAATCTTATTGAATAATTAATAACATAAAAATAATCGAATAATAAAAAATATGACAAAGTGAAGTTTTGTAGGTCAAACAATAAATAACATATTTACTTTCCTCTTTCCTATCATAAAAATGAAAATAAACAAACAATTGTTCTTTTTCTCCGGTTGTTTAAGTAATACATTTAAACTGTAATTGAAATTCAATATTGTTTACATATAAATCAATAATCAATCTTTCCCTGTACCAAGCAATCCTGTGTTCGTTCTTCTTCCACTATCGAAACATAACGAAACGCACAAAAGATATGAATAAAGCGACCCAAACGACAACGAACAGCATATCCGCCGCACTCTCTCTCCTCTGCTTCTTCTCTCTCCAAACTCTTCTCTGCTCGACAAATTCCTCGTACCTCTGTTTCTCAACCCCAAATCTTGTCCTCCTCCTCTCTCCTCTCTCCATCTCACTCTTCAAAATTACCAAACTGTCCCTCCCACTCAACCTTTTTCCTTCCATGTCCTCCACCCCCATGCTCAACTCCGTCATCTCCGTCTCTCCTCCCTCCTTCCCCCCGCACGTCAACACCACCTCCCACTTCACCGGGCCCCCTATACCGTCCACGACCGTCGCGAACTTCACCTCCACTTCTCCGGTCAACCAGTGCTTCTTCACCGACACCGGCCTGTCGCTCGAAACATTAACCGCCCGTTTTAGCTCCGGGTCGATCATTTTCCAACTTAGCCTCATATTCTCTTCGACCTGCTTAAGCCACTTCACTCCGACGTCGTCTTGCTCCCGTCTTTGCTCGTACTCTCTAGGCTCTAGCAACCCAATCCCAAAAGGCGAGCAGAAAAACCAATCCGTAACCGTCTCGGTCTCCACAACCTTCGAGAAGATTGGAACGTTTTGATAATAAATATCAACGGCTGATATCAATCTCGTCGTTGTTATCATTTGATCATTAAGGTTACTATTGCGTTTGTGGTGGAGAAGAGGATATGAGTCAGAGAACAATGTCCGGTGACCGGCGGCGAATGTGGAGACCACGCGGCTGACGCGCATGTCGTTAACTGATGGCCAGATGGATGTGCATATGTTTCTCCAGAGAGTTTCGTCCGCGGAGAGAGCGCGTAAGTCGGTCGACACGCAGGAGGTGGAAGCCAGGGTCGGCCCGTCTAGCAGAGTAAAGATTCGGGTCTGGAGGATGTCGAGGGGGAGGCGGGAGAGAGTTTGGTCGCCGTCAAGGTGGACGGTGAACGAATCCCACGTCCGTAATTGAGCGCAAACGACCATTAGAATTATTTCTGGTTTTGAAGTTTGGAGTGTGTAATGACCATAAGAGAAAAGGATAAGAAATGGGTATTTATAGAGGCTTGCGGAGTCTGCTCCTAGCAAGTTGGGGTCTTTGGTCAAAAAGGAGATAAAGTCAACAGTAGACTGTAGTGATAAGTATCTTGTGAACTCGCAAGTTTGATTTTTGTCTCAAGTCCAATCCGACTCCTGTTCGTCTTATTCTAATTCTACAAACAGATGCAACCATTTCATCATGCACCACGTGGCACTCAACTTAATTTTGTATTGTAGTTGATTCGATGACGTAGGATGTCTTAATTAGATTATGTGGTTCGTGGTTGGGAAATTATGTGATTAGACTAGTTAACAAAACCCACCAAACTTTTTTTTATTTGATTCCTATCCTAATCTCTATCATCACTATTGCGGGCCCCAAAATCAATTAGCAATAACCCACTTTTCATCTTTCAATTTGTTTGTGTTACAATCACTTTAATGATCTAAATCTTCCTTAACAGTATATTAAGATTGCTTTGAATTTTAATATAAAATTAACTTACTTTTGGCCTTTCAATTTGCCCTTTTACGTTATAATTAATGGGAAATAGGGACAACTTTCTCTTCCACCCAACTTTTGACAATTTCATTCCAATTAAATATATCGCTGCCAAAGGAACAAGTCCTTTTCTATAAGTATTGAAAAATAGTCTTTAATGTTAACTTTTGTTTGTATAAATTCTCAACATTATCACTTAACTTGGAGATGAGTCACAAATAAGTGGTATCAAAATAGGGACGACAATTAGGTTCGATTTGGCCTAAAATTAACAAGTTAAGTTCGGATTGACTAGATCTTAGGCCTAGTCTTGGATTACCCAAGTTTGACCCAGCTCGAGGCTCCATCATTTTAAGTAAAAAGATATTATTTTGTTGAAAATGATTTTAATTTACATTTTTAATTAGAAAATAATTTTAGACAAGCCGAGTTCGGCCGGACTCAAATTCGAGCCACCTTAGGCCTAGTCAGGCTAAGGCTCTGGCTGGCTGTCTTGGACTCAATTGAACCTTGTGTCGGGCTCGAGCACCAGCAACATTGGATCGAGTTAGGGTTGGGCATGAGCGGACCCGAGCAACCCATTGTCATTTCTAAACTATCAAAACACTTTAATCATTACCTTTTTGAAACCTCACGCCTCGTTTTATACTTGGCAGTTATTAAATTATTACTAAAAAACCAACAAATATTATGGTAGTTTATTTAAAAGATAAGTTTAACTTTTCAAAAATTTAATCAATTGTTCAAATTAAAAAAATCAAACAATTCAATTTAAAAATGTAATTAAGTGAAACATTTTATCAAGAGTCAAAAGATTTATGTGATATCTTTTTCTTACATAAGTTTTCAGTATTGAATAAATAATAATTACTAATGTATTTATCACATGAAATTCAAAAATTATATTAATGAAGACGAAATATTATATAACTCATCTAAATATCAGTCTTGAAGTATTTTGTTATTCACACTAATAAAATATTAATACATACAATATTTTGAGTTGAAAATATGATTTTAATTAAAAATTGGAACTTTTTAGTCCATTGTTCCTTATTTAAAGGACTCTATTATATGAATATCATAATTAATATTAGTTAAATTACTTTTATATATCAATAAATAATTTATGTTATGCTACTAAAATAATGATTTATAATTTTTTAATTATTCAAAATCATTTCTAGTTCAGCTGGATTTTGCTGAGGCTGGACGTCGTTGTTTGGATCCATGATCTGTGCGACTTCAGCTAGGGAAGACCTG
>JANZLC010000002.1:23448320-23468082 GCA_026413385.1 Erythroxylum gracilipes | reverse complement strand
CTTTGGCATTTGAATAGAATCAATTTATTCCATTCTCTGTGGATCGACCCCATTTACCACTGTGCGCAATTTATATTTGTTTGGTGTTTGGGAATTATTTTTAGTGGATTCGACACCCATCACAAATCCTTGTACCAAGCTAATTAAATGACCCAATTAATAAATTAGTATCTATTCTTGGAGGAAAAGGACAAATAAATTTCTCAGTATACTTATCATAAATACTTAATTTTGTAACTGGACAATAGGGAGAACTTGGAAACAAAGTTTTTTCTTATATGTCGCATGTGAAGGATTCTCACTTCGTCAACAAACCGTTACAATTAAATGATGTAATTTATAACATAAATAATTAGTTTTTGGTCAAAAACCAAAATTAAACATATTTCTGTCCACAAAAAATTAATTTCATTACATTATTACCATGCTACCTACATTAATTAAGAATCGATGCAGCAATATACAGATCTCTTCAAGTACCATTTCTTGTCAGAACGTGACAACTCGTATCCTTAGGATCCTGATATTGGAAGACAAAATTATGAGGCTCTAAGGCTAGATAAATTGCAGCAGGGGTGGTTACAGCGTATGAAATCAAAATCAGTACTAGAGGCCCAATGACCTAATGACACCAATTTCGCGTAAGCCATTGAGGGAATGACACAATTAGTTCTGATTAGCAGTGCAATCCCTTGGCCGGCGATACATGCATGCAAAGCGTGAATGCCATTCATTTTTGTATTAAAAGCTATATCGCACGTACCACGTGGACATTTTGGAACAGCAGAAGAACCTATCTAATAACTAGGCCATTCTGTCATGGAATAACCATTTCGTCGTTAGCGGTAAGTTCATAATTTTGATGCATGGGAAGAGACTTCCGAATTACAAAGTTCAGTTTTATTAAAATTAGATTCTTAACGTCTTAGCCCCTCTTCCATTGAATCATCGAGTCTCTGATGATAACGGTGAAACTTATACCACCATCATTTTAGCCTGATAATATCAAAGTATGGATAGACATCAAATACTGTGGCGTTTAATCCTAGTGGTTTAAAAATGTGAGTATCTAAGTATGATTTTTTTTTTTTTTTGTAGATTGAGGCCATCATATATAATTTTTCATATACAAAAGTGTGTGTATGTGTATTTGAAAATTTATCCAATTAAATAATTTAACGATTACTTGATTGATTAATTAACTTTTCAACATTGCAAAATGTCATCTCTTACTATTCTGACCATTTTATGTAGTTAGAAGGTTGAAAAATATTAATTACAATGCAAGTTAATCAAGTGATTAGTTAATTATTAATTTTAGATGTTAAGAAAATCAATCCTCTCATAATTTTAATATTTTTAAGAATAAAAGTTTAGAAAGTTGTTAGATCAAGTGAATTCATTACTAATGTTTCCATGAAAATAAAAATTATTAATGAACTTTGATTAATTAACTCTTAAGATTGTGTAATTCTAAGTCTAGAAGTGGTTTAAGGAGAATTCTAAATATAAATGATTGTTAGGCTTATCTTGTGTCTTTAAAAATACAAATTGTAGTAGTTTTCTCTTAATTTATGGAAGAATAATAAATAGAGAATTCAAAATTTTAGAGAAACAAACCATTATAAATTATAGTGTTTATCTATAACACTCCAAGTTCAAATGGACTTAATAATAATCCTATTTAGAACTTAAAAGAACTATATACCTAAAAATAATTAGTGAGGAGTTAATTAGGAGTTTTTCTTGTGTACTTATTAATTATTTTCTCTCTTCCTTCTTTCCAGTATGGGATTTAAAGCTCATTCTTATGTAGGATGGCATAATCTCTTGTCCTTAAATCCTTAATATCCTCATCAAAGTCATGTCTGATCTAGAATTCTTATTTCTTCTCTAACGTGGAACCAAATTAGAAGGTTTATTCTGATGTTATTCATAAAATACTATGTTCAGATTATCTCAACAAGTCACTTTTGAATTTAAGAGAACTACATGTCCTAATATAACTAGTTAAAAATTGATTAATAATCTTCTATAGAGACTTATAAATCATTTAATTTCTTCTTCATTTTTTAATGTGAAATTTGACATCCACTCTTATTTCAAATATCATATTATCTCTTTCTCTATAATATTGCTTTTAATTCTATGTACATAATGTCATCTTTCTCTATAATATTGCTTTTAATTCTATGTACATAATGTCATCTATATATTTGCGTTATTATTTATGATTTTTTGTCATTATTGTTTGAATTGTAAGCTAATCATTTTGTATATCAATTGTGGTTATTTATTTTTAAATTATATTCATTCAATTCAGTCCCTCTCAATTATCATTAGATTAATAAAATAAATGCTTTTTATTTTAAATTTTCTTTTCAACGTCAATCCTTATATCCTTGCTAACTGTTTTTAAAAGATTTTCTTATTATCATTTACTTGGGTCTTGCAGTTCTAATAGGAACAAAAAGAAGACTCGGTGGTGACTTAGAATTCATTTGGAGTGGGGAAAAAATATCGTTGAGAGGGAGTGGTGACACAGACATCAGTAAGTGTTCGAATTTAGGTTTTTATCCTTCATTTATTTTTTTCTCCGTTTTACTTTCTATTTTACGTATACAGCTTTTGTAATTTGAAAAGTTTGGTAATTAGATGTTGGTAGTTTTCGTTTCAACTTTAATACTGTTACAGGATCTTATTTTTATACCAAAGAAAACATTGTTATAGAGTTTAGTAATTTATTTTCCTATCAATACACTAATCTCAATATGCTTTCTTTTTTTTCACTCCTTAAATATTTGATTACTATTGCATATTCAGTTTTATAATACTGTTTTATCGATAATAATTTGGCACAGAATCTGAGTAGAGTCCTAATTTTATGAATCGAAGGCAGTAAGGTATATAAAAGGAGGAGAAAAACGTAAAGAAGATTAGATAATGCATTACAAAGAACGGGTGAGGCAATGCACAAAAAGGGAAGTTAGGTCTGAGTCCTGATCATAAAGAAACATATCACACTGCTTATTGTCCTGGAAAGATTTCGTTATTGCAATTAGATGACAAATCTAAAGGCATTTCATTAATTTTAATGTTTTCAAAAGAATCTGTATAATTGAGAAATATATAAAAGGTGTTGAGTAGAAAGTTAGATCATGTTCTCAGAGGATAAATTATTTTAGTAGTTTTTAATAACTCATTATGAATTAAAAAATTATTTTAAATTATTTCTATTTGTTTACTGTTTATATACATGACATATTAATTTACAGATATGCATGAATATTGAAAACAAGAGTACCAACAACAGAGTTAATTAAATAAGTATTCTTGCGGTCCAAGAAAATCAAGGATAGGATACCTGGCTTAAGTTGCAAAGAAAAAAATCTAATGCTGAGAGCTTCATCATTCAACTACTGGCATACATAGATATGATGTATACGATATCTAAGCATAAATATATTCGCTAGCTAGAGAGACTTAAATAGTAGGATGTAAATTGCATTAATTCTCATCAAATTACGAATCCCAGTTTATGGTAGGAAGTTGTAGTTGTTGTCTCAAAACTCCGTCACCAAGAGAGCCGAGAAGTGAATTTGGGTGAAACGGTGATGTACTCTGAGGAAGTTGATTTAGCAAAGAAACAAAGGAAGTGTTTTCCTCAGTGCCATGGCTGTTAAGATCAGCATGAAAACGCTTATTACCTGTAGAAGCTCCATAGGATACTCCTGCAGCTCCACTCCAGTACGGATGATGTGGGACCTGTGATCGTTTAGATGGCAGGTTTGATGCAGTTGAGACCGAGGTCATTGAAATGTTAGGCTTTGAGCTTGAGGAAGGTAAATGAGAGAGGGACTCGTTTTGCATGCCGTCGCCTCCTCCTGTTAATATGCCCTCAAAGTAATTCTCTTCATTCTCAAGCAACGAACCATAAGTTGCAGGCCTTGAAGTTGCAGGGTTTCTTTGGTTTTGGTGGCAAGAATTTGGAGGTGTTGCTAGCATTCCTTCCACTGAATCCTCCATTTCCCTGTCGATTGGTCTTTGCGAGTTGTTCTTCTTGTAAATCCGGCACAGAACCCAATCATCAAGCTATAACAGTACCCAACATCAATCACCATATATATTTATTAACGCAAGAGTACAAGCACTTACAAACAGAAGGAGATGGTAATTGAACCTACCCTTAAAGAGCCCTTCTTGTTGGCGGAATCAGGAGGCTTCGAACTTGGATTGCTGTTATCAATAAGGCGGTATTCATGCATAATCCAATTGGTTTTAATGCCTTTTGGTGGTTTACCACCATAGAAAACCAGTGCCTTCTTAACACCAACCTTTTGACCTCCATTAGATGCTAATATAGGCTTATCAGTACCAGTAGCTTTCCAATACCCTGAAGTTGCAGCTCTATTAGGCCTCGCGCCGTTGGGGTATTTCCTATCTCTGGGACTGAAAAAGTACCATTCTTGCTCTCCAAAAGTCGCCTTATCTACACAGTGAATAAAATTCTCAATCGTTTAAAGATTGTCGCTATGACCATGCTAATTAATTAATGATTTGATTAACCAAGATAAAAATTTAATTACTTACTTGGTAGCTCCCATGGATCATACTTATACAAATCAACTTCAGCGATGATTGTAACAGGGAGTGGAGCTGATGCAGCCTTCTTTTTGAGGTAGTGGACCACTAGCTCTTCGTCTGTGGGGTGGAATCGGAAGCCCGGAGGCAGTTGCGGGTGGGGCGAGCCGGAGGATGAATCGGTGCTCTCCATCATGCCCTTAATTCTAGCAATCTAGATTAAACCCTTTCTGGGAATTCGGTTGGAAGTTTATTCAGATGAGAAACCAAAATATTGGACAGAGCCAATGGGTTGGTCTATGTGAGCTTATGGTAATGTTGATATATGAGCTTTCGGGGCTGAGAAGAGACAAAGGGTTCACTTATTGGGTGACACGTGGCAATCATGGAAAGGGAAGCGTGACACGTTTTGAGGAAGTGGATGGTCTGGGGCACCACTTAGGAAACCAGATGCAGGTAAACAAAATAATAGGGAATTAAGGGCAGGTTTTGAGGGTCGGAGAGGGTTTGGAACTGTCTTTGTACGCTTTTCATGTCATGCTTTTCTTATGTAATGCATTAGCCCTGCACTCTCTCAGTCCAAAACCAGACATTGCGTTTTTATGTTTTAGAGAGAATTGCGTGCTGGACTTCCTCTTCCAGCTTTAGTTTTTTTTTTTTTTTCCTTTTTCCTTTTGAAATGATGATCCCACTATTTGTTTTGACAATATATTCCTTCATTTCAAGTTATACCCTTCTTTTGTTATATCAAACTAATTATAGTTTGTTTGACGATAATTGATGTTTTCTTTGATAGGTTGGATCAAATTATTGTTGAAGCTTCTTCACTTCCATCTCCTATCATTAAGAAGCATTTAAGCATTTAGAATTACGAGAGTTATACCTTTAAATAATAAGTTGAATTATGCTATTAAAAGAACTTTAGACTGTTTTGTTATATTTAATTATTTATAGATATGTATATGTCCTGGTGCTAAATACTTTTTACTTTTTTTAATCCGACAATTGTTTATATATGATCAATAGTGACATAAATAATCATAACTATTAAGAAAATAAGTATATTTGTAATGATTTATGTCTTACAACTTAACCTTATTTTTAAGTATATTTTTTAATTAACATACATATAAAATAAAGTATGTGGCATAAATATATTTTAAAAATAAAATTATGATGAAAAATAATAATAAATTTCATATTTTATTTAAGTATTGTTCCTATATTGTTTCCAATTGTTGATCTATTAAAATTCAATATTAATACAACAAGAAAACTAGTATACATTATGTTTTTTTCTTATAAAAGTAGTCAATCTCATATATTAAAGTATGAAATATTTAAATAAACGTGTTAGTACTTGTTAAAAAATAAATTCACTAAATTAACCTGATATGAGAATTTTTATTTAAAATATTACTTTTGTATCTATATAAACTTTCATTGTAATGATTATATAACTAATTCTTAGATTTAAGATCTCCAAAGTATCCCATTTAGATTGTTATATTTTGACATTGTTTATGACATATTGTAAAACTCTCTTTTCGATGTTTGATTGATATATTGATTACACAACTTTGACAACATGATGGTGGCATGTTTTGAAAAAGAACTAATACAACAAAGTTGTTGGCTAAGGAATTAAAAAGCTAAAAAGTGCATAACCTATCCATTTTAGTACAATATAGCCACATTCAGAATCGAGATGATCATGACATTGTGGTAACTAAAAATTCAATTTTAGGACAAGCTAAAGCTCACTTCAGCTCATGTTCATGGTATTTACAAAATAACAATTATTGATTGGCAATTTTCTTGTTAGGTTGATTAATTTCAATTTTTTTGGTTATGTTAGTGAATAATTATTTATCCTAATATGAAGCTTTAAACAATTGCATAAATTGATTGGTACAGGTTTTAGCCTGGAATAGTCAAGATGGTTAGGGAAACTATTGAAACTAATCCTAAAACTTGTTGGCTGTGTGTGCGCGCGCGCGCGCTCGCGTGTTTATTTTAAACTAGAAAAGTGTTGGTTTTTACCTTTGTTTCAGACGTCATTTCATGTAATATTTGTTGTAAGATATTAATAAAGATTCCTTATTTATATATGATCTAATTTCATATCATTTCTTGTCCAAAAATGTCACAAAAATGAATTTCCGTAACCTACTTGTTAAAATGTCCTAAAGAGATGGGTGATCAGGGATGATCTGTTAGGTCTTAGTGGAAGTTGGGCTTTGATAGTTAATGGGTTATTGTAATTAAGGGCACAAAGTCTTGAACAATATTTTCTTTTGTGAAGAACACAGCCACGAAATTGCAGGTTCTCCACCGTCAAATCTGCAACGACTTTATATCAAATGAACAAGTCAAGCGGCATCAACAGCAAGCGAGATTTCTGGGATTTTTGTTATGAACAAATCACAGAACAACAATGCGTGTTGTCTATAAATAAGTTTGTCTTTGTTTTGTTTAAAGGAGGGAGAAAATAAGAAACTATTTTCCATATTCTTGTTTCTCTGTAATTTCATTCTATTGCAATAATAAAATTAGCTTATTTGCTTCATATTTCTTGTATCTTGGGTTGATTTAGAATATGTGGATTCCCTTTTGGCTTTTGAATACAAGATTTTGGAAAGTTAGTCGCAAGCAGATCATATTTTGGTATCAGAGCTACTATCGTTCCTTACCTATGAATGGTGCAAACCAAATCCAAATATAAAAATACCGGAGAACCAATTGTTGTATTGGAAGTTCATCGACGACCAGCTCAAAGAGAACCAGAATTATGGCTAGTGACGATGAACAAGTAACTGCCTCTTCTAACTTGTCAGAGCAAGTTGCTCAATTAACAACAAATGTGGTAGCCATACTCAAATGGATCAAAATTCAATCTTCTTTACCTCCAAAAGAAAGAGAGAATGTCAACACTCTTACTTTTGCCAAATTAAAAGGAGTAATGGTTGACAGTTCAGGCAAAAGAGAGCCTGATAATGAGGAAGATAGTGACGACCACGATATGAGTACGACGACATTAGCATGAGATCTGTTCAAAGTAGAGGCTAAGGTGGAGATTCTAGTTTACGGAGGAGCGGTAGAATCGAAGAAATTAGATTCGTGGCTGGACCAATTGGAAACATACTTCAATCTCCAACGTTTTAGTAATGCTCAAAAGGTTGCTTACACACCATTGAAGATGACGGGTCATGCCAAAGCTTGGTGGAAGGCACTTAGTAACAATGTCAACACAAGAGACCTTACATAGAGTCAATTCAAGCATCTTGTTCGTAAGGAATTCTATCCAATGGGTTGCCTGGAGGATCGTTGGAACCAATGGCACCGACTTCAACAAAAAAGGGAGCAAACGGTGCAAGATTACACTATTGAGTTTCGGTGACAAGCATTAACTCTTGGAGTTTCATTGTTGAATCATCGACCTGCACCAAATATGTTTCTGGTCTACATGATCGGATAAGGACATAATTGAGCCTTTTTCCAATACATGACTTGGCAAGTGCAAGTAGTACAACAATGGTAATAGAGCAGAAAAATTGGACTCATGGTGAAAAAAAATCAGAAAAAGGAAGTTCCAAACAGAAAAATTTCAACTCCAAGCAGTCAAAGAAAGGTAACTCAACTTCTAATTCAACTAAGATTGACAAGTAATGTGAGCATTAAAAAATTTCAGGGCATGACAAGCAAAGTTGTTAGAAGCTACATCCAAAATTGTTTCCTAAAAAATGGAAAAAAAGAAGAAAAGGCAAAGCACACTGCCACTTTAGTAACCACTTCAGAAATTATGAAACTCTAACCAGTAAGTGAAGCAGATACAAGTTTATCTTTAATGGACAAGTTGAAGGAGACAAGTTCACAACCATCCTCCTTGCTTGACATCAAAGAAGAATTATTCTCTAAGCGTATCCAAGTTAAGCATGAAGTGATAGATGCAATTATTGATCCTGGAAGCCATAAGAACTTGATCTCGAAGGGGCTAATCCAAAAACTAAATCTGGAGACAATGCCTCATCCTCACCTTTACAATTTGGGTTGGATTCATAAGGATGCTGAAATGAAGATAAATAGACAATGCCGATTGCGTTTTTCCATCACTAAGCAGTTCATTGACAAGGTGGTATATGAAGTAGTGCCTCTAGACATATGCTAAGTGATTTTAGGTAATCCATACCTATGGGATCATGAAGTAATTTATTATTGGCGAGGGAAAAAATATGAGCTGTAGAAGGATGGAAAGACGTACGTCATTACCAAGGACACTACTTGAAAAGAAGTGGAGTTAGTGACTGCTGGACAAGCAAAGAGATTATTTAATGCAAGTCAAAAATTTCTTATGGTGATGATTCAGTCACAGGAGCTTGACAACAAAGTAGTAGCTCTTACTTTATCTTGCCAGGAAAGAGATAATGAATTGCAGCAATTGATGGAGGAATACAATGATTTATTCCAAGATGTTAGTGGAATGCCACCAAAAAGGGAAATAGAGCATGAGATCCATTTGCTCTCGAATGTAACACTACCAAATATCAGCATGTACCAAAATTTAGTGCTAGAAAATGAAGAGATCAAGAAACAAGTTCATGAGTTATTGGAGAATGGAGTGTTGAAACTTAACAGTTCACCATGTGGATCATCTGTTGTCCTAGTTCCTAAAAAAGAAGGTGGATGGTGTATGTGCATCAATTACCAGGCGCTCAACAAAAACACAATTAAGAACCGATATCCTCTACCTCACATAGACGACTTGTTGGATCAGCTCAAACTAGCAAAGAATTTCACCAAGTTAGATTTGAAATTAGGCTACCATCAAGTTCGGATTCGCGAGGAGGATACTTGGAAAATAACATTCAAAACAAGACAAGGTTTATTTGAATGGTTGGTGATGCCTTTCGGGTTGTGCAATGCCCCTGCAACATTTATGCACCTTGTGAATGAGGTACTCCGACCTTATATTGATCATTTTGTTATTGTTTACCTTGACGATATTTTGATTTTCAGTCTTTCAATAGAAGAACATATTCAATATGTACGACAAGTGTTTGAGTTATTATGTCAACACCAACTAAAACTTAACCTAAACAAATGTGAGCTTGGAAAAAAATCCTTGGTGTATCTTGGATTTCTTATATGTGGTGGCAGCTTGCAGATTGATCCTAGCAAAATTAAAGTGATCACAGAATGGCCTAGACCAAGAACGGCGACGGAAGTGCGAAGTTTTGTAGGAGCATGCCAATACTTATGGAAGTTCGTAAAAAAAATTCTATGTTAGTGGCACCTCTTCATATGCTAACAAAAGCAAACCAGCCATTCTAATGGAAGTAAGAGCAAGAAGAAGCTTTCCTTTCACTTAAAAGGAAAATCAGCGAAGCACCCATTTTGGCACTTCCTAAACTACAGAAACCTTTTGAGTTAGAACCAGATGCCTCCGGTTATGCAATGGGAGTTGTTCTTATGAAAGAAAAACACCTTGTGGCTTACCACTCTGAACTTTTCCAAGGGACTAAAAAGCAATATCCTACCTATGACAAAGAGCTACTAGCTTTATATAAAGCGGCGAAGCATTGACGGGTTTATCTCTTGGGTAAGGAAACCATAGTACATATTGATCATCGTTCATTGCAGTATTTACAGGTGCAGTCCCGTTTATAGCAAAGTCGACATATGAAATGGATGGATTATTTGCAAAAATTCAATTTGATCATCCGATACAAGAAAGGTGTCAACAATAAGCTGGAAGATATGTTGTCTCGACCTCCTATAACAGCTATTTCCTTGACTTTACTTATGAAGGTGGAGTCATCAACTCATGAGCAGTATGTACAGTGGTACCAAGAAGATTTTGACTTCCAAAACAAGATCAAGGAAGTAAGTGCTAGCTCTCTTGTAGGATTTAGTGAACAAAATGGGTGGTTATATAAAGATGGATGTTTGTGCATACCAAAGGATGGAGAGTGAATAAGGTGGATAAGGGAAGCACACACTTCACGAGTAGCTGGACGTTTCGGTGAAACAAAAACCTATTGAATTTACAGCGATATGTTTATTGGCCAAGAATGCGAGAAGATGTTGCGCGTTTCGTATGAGGTTGTAGATTATGTTGTGTATCCAAACCTGTCGATAGAAAGTTGGGTCTATATACACTTCTTCCAGTTCCTACTCGACCTTGGGAAAGCATCTCAATGGAATTCCTAGATGGTCTTCCCAAGACTTGATGAGACAATGAATACTTACATGTTATCGTTGATAGATTTTCAAAGATGGTTGTGCTCATCCCTTGTAAAAGGACTATCATAGGAGTAGAGGCAGCAAAATTATTTTTTGAAAATGTGTTGAAATTTTTCGGGTTGCCTAACTTAATTGTTTCTGATCGTGATAGCAGATTTTTAAGTAAGTTCTGGTGTACTTTATGGGAATTAATGGACACTAAATTGAAACGGAACACTGCTTTCCATCCGCAGACTAACGGACAAACGGAAGTAGTTAATCGGACGCTGGTTCATCTTCTCCGTGGCTTCAATCTCAGACATCCGAAGACATGGTATGAGAGTATACCATTTCTGTAATTTTCCATTAACCATACAATCCATGGGGCAACAAATAAAGCTCCAGCAGAGATTTGCCTTAGGTTCTTGCCACAAACTCCATTTGATATGGAATTCTCTGATCATGTTATTGCGCAAGATGTCGAAATGAAGATGGAGCAGCAAAAGCTCAATGATTCATCAAGCACATTCGACATATTTATCAAGAAGTGGAAAAAGAACTATTGAAGTCATAGCAAAAATACAAGGCACGAAATGATTAGCATCGGGTTGAAGGAAAATTCGAGGTGGGCGACCTTGTTTGGCTTCATCTGGGTAAGGAGAGATTGAAGGGTGAAGGCAAGAATCTAAAACCCATTAAATATGGTCCTTTTCGAATTTTACAAAAAAATAGGCAATAATGCTTGTCAACTGGAGTTGCCAGCTTACATGTAGATATATTCTATTGTGAATGTGGATAAGTTAAAACTATTTGAACCATCCATGCTTGATGAAGAATCCACTAGCACCTTACCCACCATCAAGGATCTTTGTATCAACAAAGAGTTTGTTCCTCCAGAAGACACTCTTTTAGAGAGAAAAACAACCACCACCAGAAAAGGAGCTCGTGAAGTATACCAGATCGGTTTGAAGGGTGGTCATCATCCAAGATCAGCCAAATGGTTTGCTAAGGATACTACACAGACTCAATTTCCCATCTGCAATTTTAGAGCACCAACAGGAGTTAGTTCCTTCTAGAAAAGGATAGCAATGATCAGGGATGATCTGTTGGGTTTTTGTGGAACTTGGGCTTTGATAGTTAATGGGCTCTTATTGTAATTAAGGGCACAAAGTCTTGAATAATATTTTCTTTTGTGAAGAACATAGCCACGAAATTGCAGGTTCTCCACCGCCAAATCTGCATCGACTTTATATCAAGTGAACAAGTCAAGCGGCACCAATGGCAAGCGAGATTTCTGGGATTTTTGTTATGAACAAATCACATAACAACGTGTGTTGTCTATAAATAAGTTTGTCTTTGTTTTGTTTAAAGGAGGGAGAAAATAAGAAACTTTTTTCCATATTCTTGTTTCTTTGTAATTCCATTATATTGCAATAATAAAATCAGCTTATTTTCTTCATATTTCTTGTATCTTGGGTTGATTTAGAATATGTGGACTCCCTTTTGACTTTTGAATACAAGATTTTGGAAAGTTAGAATCGCAAGCAGATCAATGGGTAAGACTTTCATTAGTTCTCTTATCTAAATTTGGTTGCATTTTAGTTTATGATTTCTTTTAGCAAATATCCTTACACTTATACCTAGTCAAATTGAAAAACCTAAGCCCTTGAAGTGTGAAAACTAAATAGCCTAACACATGTTTGATGAAAGGTTCCAATAGAGTGCTTCAAAGGTGTTTGACATAATTACTAGGTGAATTGCACTTAAGTTGTTTGGTACTTCTCTAAACTAATGTTGTCCAGCACTATGGAGGGGGCTAGACAAGGCTTAAAGTCTTAGAAATTGAGCATTTTGATAGTGTCAGAGATGTTAAAATTTTGGAAAACTTTCTATGGGCTATAAAGCAATATTTTCATATGATAAGGGTGTCAAAAGTGGACAAAGTAATGT
This sequence comes from Erythroxylum gracilipes, assembly GCA_026413385.1. NCBI lineage: Eukaryota > Viridiplantae > Streptophyta > Magnoliopsida > Malpighiales > Erythroxylaceae > Erythroxylum > Erythroxylum gracilipes. The sequence continues at coordinate 23,455,329 of JANZLC010000002.1, read as the reverse complement.
TAGCTAGTATATATTTTGTAGGTGATGCCAAGTTATGGTAATGAGAAAAGATCGATAATGATCTCAATGTAGGATTTTCATAAATTGGGACATCGGAGATGCTAGTGCAAGAATTAAAAGAGCATTTCTTACCTTGCAATACCTCATAGGTAGTGCAGGAAGCCTTATAGAATTTACTACATGAAGAACATTCTTAAATTATGTCAAGACATGTAGCTCTTTAATGTTGGATATTTGTAACATGTCGAAAGAAGACAAACTATCAAACTTTCTGTCGAGACTCTAATCTTGGGTACAATTGAATTGTTAAGGTAAGATGTCCAAGACCCCATAGTTTCATTGCTATTGCAGATCGATTGATAGATTTACTATCGAATAAGGACAACAAAAACTTCTAATAGTGGTGGAAATTAAATAGAAAGTTTGTTAAGGAGAATGTCGTTAGGTAGAATGAGAAATGTAAGCAAGATCAATCCTCTTGAAATTTTGTTCCATAAAAGATCACTTGCTTCATATGTAGCAGACTATACTATGCAAGGAATCCAAGGAAAACAAAATTAAACACGTTGATAGTTAAAAAGGAGGACAATAGTGAAGTAGTAATTATCAATCCATTGATAATGGAAAAGGCACCTAAGAGGAAACTTTTGGGTTGATGGTTAATCTTGATGGCTACACATTAAAGGGAGTTAGGACAAAGGCCATACACACTTCCTTTGATGGTGAGGAGGGGCTGTAGATGGACTTGTATAGTCTCATTCATGGTTATTCCATTGTTAGCAAAATAGTTACTGTTCGATGGGATATAAAATTGGTAGCAGGGGTTGCCACCACAAAATTTCAACAAAGTTACATGCATTAGAGTATCATTTTGGTATATATTTACTCAACATGTTGTGTTAGCCTTTTGTAAAGAAAAAAAGAGATGGATTGGCCAACTTTTTAAGCAACTTGCTAAGGTCAAACATGTTGGATATATTCGGTTTAATTGCTACTAATGAGGACAATAGTTTTTTTTTAGTGAGGGAGGTTTGTGAGACCCCTTTTTGGTGTTCTATTAATACACACATTGCATAACTTTGACAATATAATAATGACATTTTTTGACAAAGAATTGAAGCAACAAAACTATCCAAGAAATTGGCAAAGGCACCAAAAAGATGGAAAGTGTATAAGTTGTTCATTTTGGTAAAATATTAATATTCATAATATTTAGGTGGAAAAAATGTATTGCTAAACACTAATATTAATTTATGGATATAAATTATTTAACTAAAGAATTAGAGATAAATTGAAGGAGCTTAATCCTCAATATAGTTTAGGGTTATAATTTTTATCCACTGGTAACATATTTAGGAACCTATGAGTGACACACTTAAAATAGTTGAGGATAGAAAAATGTAATTCAAATAATCAAATCTAATTTGATTGAATTACATTTTTCTAACCTTATAATCAAATCTAATTTGATTGAATTACATTTTTCTCTCCTTAAAATCAAATATAAGATATTTGATAAATAAGAAGCAATATATTAGATCTTATTTAAACCCAATTAGTATTAAATCAAAATTAATTGTAATTTTAATTAAAAGTAGGATCATATTTTAATTAAATTACTAAAAAGATCCAAGTCCTATTTATAATAGATATAAGCTCTATGTTTAGTTGGGGGTTTATTAATGGAATGGAATGTAATGTAATATTATTCCATCGTTTGGGAGGAGGGTTTATATCGAAATGGAATGGAATGAGATAAAAGATGAGAGTTTTATATTACATCTCATTCCATCCTAAATAGTAAAAATGAAAAACCTCCGATTGGGGGAGTTTAAGATGGAATGTAATATGATAAATAACTTTACACTATATTACATTATAGACCCTTCATCCAAACAACATTTCACTATATTACATTATGAATCCATCCATCAATCCCAAACAACAAATTTCTAATATTACATCTAGTTACATTTCATTATATTGTATTCTATTTCATTAAAAATCTTACATCCAACCAAACATAACCTAAAGGAACTGACATTTCTTACTTACTTCTCACTACACTACTTATGAAGTTCTCTAAACCTTTTTGTGTAGTTACTATTAGATATCAAACACTTACAAAACTATAGTAGTTAAGATAAGTCTAATTTAGAAAATCAATTCAAAAATAGTTGGGAAAAAAGAAACCAAAGTTAATAATAAAGTACTATTTATTATTCCTACTTTATTATTTGTATGCATTAATCATATTATAGACTAAAGTGATATTAATATTAAAAAATAATTAAAAAAATTTCTTTCATTAAGTACACGATAAGATCTTGCTCCAATTTTTTCACGATTGTTGCATCCCGCAATAATGGAGCACTTTGATTCTCCCTTTTACTCGGAATCAGTTACTTAGCTTTGTGAGTCCAGAAATAGTTGTGGATACAGCGATGTTCAATTGGAAAATTTTCCAACAGACAAACTAACCTTGACAAACAAATTTTCATGACCTCTTTAAGTTTACCTGAAATACTAGCTGCTATGAATTTCCAAATAAAATAAAAGTTGAACTAGCAGAACCAGAAACCAATATGTCAAATATGGTGGCGTTTCGTGAGTAACTTAACAGACTTATTAAACAGCAGATAGAAAACGTGGGGATATTATATATTAGGCTTGCTGACACTTATCCTTTTGCATATGGTTATTCCGGTGCGTTGCCGTTTGCTCTTTATATGGTAATTACATTTCCCATCAAAAGTTCATTGTAATCTTCAATAGACCTATTTGTGTTTGTAATCGAACGAAATTGCATCATTGTCATGCTCTATATTCGGTCGGTTTCGCTTTATTTTCCTTTCTGTGCCTTGGTTGAAAGACCAAAGTGATGGTTGCTCAGATAACTAAGAGTGGAACGGATTCCATCAGGTGATCCGTAATCACTAATTATAATCACGGGTCAAGATGGGAAGAGAACGAACACGTCAAAGCAATTTGAAATGGGTTTAGTTTACATCTCTAGGATTTGATGAATAGTTTGTTCAATTGAAACACTTCGGCTTTGCACATGGACTGGACAGAAATGCCACAATTGCTGATATATATAGTTCCTAACATAAGCCGTTGTCCGATTCGTGTGGATAGCGTGTGATGTGGTTTTCTGCCGACTTAAGGGCTTGTTAGGCAAACCCAACATAAGAAACAGCATGTTGACGATTTAATTGAAAGGTTTAGGAGTCAATTTCTACGTTGGGTGCTCCCTTTTTTTGTAGATGGAGGATACTTAAACCATATCCGTGAAGTGTTAAAAAGAACCGATCGATGTGACATATGGAAAAACTTAAATTGGTATATCTGCATCAAGTTGAGCCCGTTGGACTTCCAATTTCTACGGACTCTTCTGAGTTAGATATTTTCCCATCATCCTTAATATTTATTACAACAGTAGATATTGCCAGTTGGCATTCGGTATATCTATTTAAAATTTCCGCAATGATAGTCACAAAAGACATCCTTGATAAACGGAAACAGATTTTCTGTTCTTAATATTATGTTTTTTTGAATCCAAGCTTCTCTGGGAACTTTTCACCTGATAATTACTAGTAAATTGGTCTGAGCCAAATTATGTGAAATCAACTAAACTTTTGTCAATTCAATACTTTTCTCTTTTCAGCTCTAAGAAAGCATGGCAGTACTTATGTTTGATCCCCCAAGTTGGTAAGGTCGCCATCACTATTTGTAGAAAAGCTCGAAAGAACTATTCAAGAGTGCCAACTCACTTGTTGGTTCGGTCAGAACAAAGGGGTTGGAATGCTCGTGAACATGAAATATTTGCGATGTGTCATAGTCTGACCGGCTCAAACATTAATTCTATATAAAACCAATATTATGAATACAATACTAATATCGGTATTCAATTTAATTTTGGTACCATACCAATCAATATCTGGTGATGTTTGTGTAAATTTAAAAAATTTATAAAATACTTCTTAAGTTTATTAAAATTGTAAAATAGCCTCTCAATATATTGTGCTATATACTTTTTAATTTTATTTCAACTTTGTTTGTAAAAATCAGAACAATATAAAATTGAAATAACAACTACCTCTTTTTATTTTATTAATATCACTTTTCACATATTTCATATATAAATAATAACCATAATTAATATAAGATTTGATTATTATAAATATATAAAACTAAGAACAATGCACAATACTTACAAGAAAATATTAAAAATTAAATTATTAAAAAATTATAAGTAGTTATATTCAACTTAATAATGATAATAACATATCTTTCATAAAGCTTTAAATTGTATAAAAAAAGACCGAATCATTGTAACATCCCGTCCCCATATTAAAGGTTATGACCCAAAATTTTAGTATATGTGAGCTCAAAGAGAGATTAAGTAAATGCATTTTCTTGCTCATGCATAATGTTAGCATATATGCATATAAATATTGAATAGTTGCATATAAAAATGTGGTACATGCATTCATTGACAACTTCCGGGTATGATTGTTTTTAAATGTGATTTTATTGAAAATGAGAAGTTTTATTTTAAAAGAGTAATCTTAGTATGAGTTGTGGTAGGGATCTGGAAAATGTTCACTGAGTATGCTTCGGTTTGTTAGCCATAATTTTTCTCTAGTTATCCAAACGAGATGATTTTTGATTTGGATTAAACTAGAAATATATGGCTACATTTCTTATGAAGATATCAAATTGTAATTTTGTTTCTAAGAGTCTCAAAATTTTATGAAGTTGAGAACTAGGTGCAGTACATTGGGAGCTGAATGTAAAATTCATGTTTTAACTTTGGGAGAAAATTTGGGATTGATTTATATAGATTTTGGCAAAGTTTTCATCTTGATAGTTGTAGATCTTTCTTTTATCTTTCCAACGGTATATAGTATGAAAATGTTGGACATCTGAGTCAAAAGTTATGATCTTTATAAGTGGAGATGCTTTGGAAGCAAAAGTAAGATGAAACAAAGTGAGATGAAGCAGAAGTAAGACGATGCAAAAGTAAGACGATGCAAATGAAAGAAGTAAGGAAACATCGTCTTAGTTACTGTTCATCTAAGACAAAGTTACTGTTCATCAAATTTGTTTGAGTTACTGTTCATCCTATCGTCTTAGTTACTGTTCATCTAAGATGAAGTTACTATTTATCCACTTCGTTTTAGTTACTATTCATCCTATCATCTTAGTTATTGTTCATCTAAGACGAAGTTACTGTTCATCCACTTCGTCTTAGTTACTGTTCATCCTATCGTCGATGTTACTGTTCATCCACTTCGTCTTAATTATTGCTCATCTTCTATCATCTGTTCTATTTTTAACCCTTTAGATGATAGAATTTGTCTCAAGGTTTTTATGAGAGTTGTAGCTCTTGAAGTCCTCTTTCCAACCATCTAAAGAACACCATAATCCGATATCTGTAGGGAAAGTTATGGCAATTTTCCCAACCTTGTATCGTCTAATGACGTTTCATCTCAAAATGACATCATATCGTCTGTTCTATTTTTGACCCTCCAGATGATAGAATTTGTCTTCAAGGTCTTCATGAAGTTTTAGCTCTTGAAGTCCTCTTTCCAACCATCTAAATAACAACTTAATCCGATATCTTTAGGGAAAGTTATGAAAAAATTTTCCAACCTTAAATTGTCTGATGATGTCACTTCATCTCAAAATGACGTCATGCAGTCTGTTCTATTTTTGACCCTTCAGATGATAGAATTTGTCTTTAAGTCTTCATAAAAGTTGTAGAGCTTGAAGTTCTCTTTCAAATCATGCAAAGAACACTCTAATCTTATGTCCATAGTGAGGACAAAGCCATGTATGATTCTTTTGGCCATAACTTCTTCTATAGACACCCAAATGATTTGATTCTTGAACCATTAGACTCATAAGACATTGCTATACATCTACAAAAAAATCATAGCTATCTGAAATGAATTGGAAAGATTGAGTGAAAAAGTGGGACGGGTACAGTGAGTGTGTTCTTGAATATTATGAACTAGTTATCCCACTAAGCATACTTTAGTATTTTAATGATTTCTGGATCGGTAGAGCTCCAAATGAGATGATTTCTGATTTTTGGTACACTAGAGACATGGAGCTACAAATGGTATGAAGAAATTGAAAGTTAATTTAGCCTCTAAAATGTTTAAATTTTAGATAGAAGTTGTGCATAGTATATTGCTTTGGACAAGAGCAGTCTAAAAATGTTTGATTTACTGAACTAAATTGAATGATTTTTGTGTCAATGGAAACATAAAACATAGGGGAACATGTTTCTAGAAGAAAGTGTTGCAAAATAACTTCAGTATCGGGGGTCAGAAAGAACATGTAAAGTTGACCCGAAATGATGCTTTATGGAAAAATCTGGAAGTGGATAAATGGCTAAGAAATGGACAGGTGTCCCAGCTTTAAAAGTTGAGTTTTAAATAACCTTAAAAGATAAGTTACTGTACTTGCCTTCATTCCTTTCTCTCAAAGTTTCTTCCCTTAGTGCATCTTCAACACAGGGTTTTTCATCAAAAACCTCCACCAAAGCTAAACTATGCTTACCCTTATCTTCTACTGTTACCCTTTTGTCATCTGTTTCTTTTGCCTCAAGAAAACCTGACCCAAATCCTCTGTAAGATGAAGTACGTGAGTGTATGAAAGTTAAGGCTTTGTGATGATTGAATATTTTGGAGTTTTACAGTAAGTATCGTGTTAATCCTTATGAGGAGCCTGAATATGATATAAAATGGTATCTGACATAAAATAGTCATGAAAAAAGTGGTCATTTTCATGAATACAATATAAACTAGATAAAAATTCAGATGTGTTGTTTTTACGTATTTAGGGATTCTTATGTGATATGATGGTGTAGAGATGATTTTGAATAGAAAAATCATTGAATACATACAGGAGAAGAGTATAGAAATTTTGAAAGTGATAAAGACATATATGCTTTGTTTTCCCTTTGAATATTTTTGGAAAAATGGGGATGAACAAA
>JANZLC010000002.1:23434963-23448220 GCA_026413385.1 Erythroxylum gracilipes | reverse complement strand
AAATGGGACAATTCTCAATCATTAAGGGTATAATTGGAAGAAGAAGTGTTGTCTTGCTTATAAATGAAGAAGAAAAACGCAAATGTAAGGATAAGCAGCAGAGAATAACGAAAATGAGTAAGAAAGAGAAAGAGAGTGGTGACTTGAGAGAAAAGAAGAGAGTTGAGCTAGGGTTTAATTCTTCTTCATCTTCAAGAAATATTTTGAAGTTAATCAAGAAGGGAAAAGGGAAGAGGAAGAAAAGAGCTTCCATTTGAGCTAAAGATCTCTTTATTTGGTGAAGAATCAAAGTAAGATCATTTGGAATCTTTTGGATTTTTGGAAGGATTCTAGTTCATGGAGTTTAGAAAATGCTTGGGTTCAAGTCTTTTAGAATCAATTTTGTGATTTTACATTGTGGGATTTTTCAATTGGATTCTTATTGGATGAGAATTTGGATGTGATGAGATCATGTGAAGTTAGAAAAGAGATGACAAGAAATTGAGTTATGGTATAAAGTAGCCAAGTGTTCTTAAGCTGTAAGCTTATAAATAAACTAGACACATGCAAAGGGTAAAGATTGGAAAGGGAATTTGGAATGATCATGTACAAATGAAGTATAAATCTAAGTTGAATTAAACATATATGAATTATGAAATAGGAATGAGCTTAATATATGATTTAGAACATATACCCGGGATTATCATTGAACATGCATTGTACATAGCACATATAACTATTTGGGCATAAATGAGTTTTATAATATATGTGAATTGTGTATTGTATAAATTATGATGTGCAGGTTAAACATCTTCATAACTATTTGGGCATAAATGAGTTTTATAACGTAAGTGAATTGTGTATTGCATAAATTATGTTGTGCAGGTTAAACATCTGCATACAGGCGTATACAGAATTTAGAAGCAACTGCTATTTTAGAGCGTACTATGAGTAGATCGAGATGGTCTTACTTCATTGTTTTCTTTGTTTCATTTTGTATAAATTGACTACTGAATGTGATTGACAATGTTGGTTTCCGGACAGGAGGTTCGATGATTGTGATGTTAATTTGGATATTGGAGTGTTACCTTAATGTGAATTGGATGAACTGTGTGTACTTAATGTGATTGTTAAATGTGTTATGAATGTGTATTTGCATATGAATCATAGTGTGAATTCTCAACTCTAATGTTGAATGCTGAACTAAGGTCCGATGACATATAAAGGTGATTGAATAGGAACATACAAATGTGAGTGATGCATTCCATTGCATGAATGCATAAAATAATGGTAGTTGTGACCAGAGTAGCCAACGATTAGAGCTTAAAGCTCAGCGAGTAAAAATGAGCCTCGAGCTCAAAAGTGATTCAGAGCCTCAGGCTTAACCTTTAATGAGCCCTATATCCCCCAAGTGGATAAGGAACAGTTTTCAATAAGCCCTATATGGGACAATTTTGGCACTCGGTCACAACAAAGTAACAATTGGAAAGTGAGTCTCATATGCATTGCATATGCATAATATGAATGATTAAGTGTATTGAATGTGAAATAATGTGAAATGTGAAATAAAGCGAGATGTGTGAATTATGTGTTATGTGACTGGGTGAGCCATCGATGATGGTCACTCACTAATTTCGCAAAACTCACCCAAAAATTTGCAAATATTTTCAGGATCAGAAAAATACCCCGTTAGGCCAACGAGAGTATACATGCAGCATTCAAGTAAAGCTCAGAGGTCGAGATCAATTCACGTCTGCATTTGTGTTTTTCCTATTTTGTATTGAATTGTATATTCTGCATCTTTTTGTATAAATTTGTATTCCGAAATGACTCAAGTGTTTTGTAACTGTGAAAAGGGGCCCAAATAGCTATTGAAAATTGTGTTGATTGATAATGTTTATGAATGATTATGGACCCAATTTGAGATTCAATTTTTGCAAAATATGTTATTGATTTTAAAAAAATATTGATTTCTGGATGATTAAGTGCTTTAGCATGCCACCCTTATAGAGCACGGACTCGGATATCACTATCGATGTCGGGTTCGGGTCATTGCGGGAGTGCGGTGCTACAATCATTCTCTCATTACTTAGTTTTCACATTATTAAGGATGAGTATGTTAATTGGATTCAATATAGAATTATCTTATTTCATAATATGTATAAGTTCCTTTATCAAAGGTCATGTACTAGTGACCTTTTTAGAAATATATAAAGAAGCATATATCTCATAGGAGTTAGACATATTGTATACAAACCATATGAAAAGAAGGTTGTACCAATATTTTTTGGAATGCTCAACCTACCACCAATAGCTCCTGGAGTTGGAGGAAACTCCTGGGTGTGAGGGACAAATTAGGGAATCAATTCAGATTTTGGATAGGTCATGGGCAGTCCACTCTTTTATGGCAGGATCCCTGGCATCCGAGAGAAATCCTAAGGAATTTCTTGTCACCTAGATAGATCCATGGATTGGGGTTACCTATGACAGCAAAGGTTTCTGAAATAATTAGTAATAATGTATGGCAGTGGCAGGTATTTCCTATGGAGCTTATTGAGGAATTTGACCCTATTCAATACCAACCGAATAGTTCTCAGGGTCACTTAGAATGGCTGCCTAGTTCTTAAAAAATTTACACCAATGTTTTAGCCTATAACCTCTTAAGACCATATTCCCAACAAGTACCTTGGCACCCCCTAGTTTGGTTCAAACATAACAGCCCAAGATGTTCATTCATTCTTTGGCTAGCCGTCCTAAAAAAACTTCTAACAAGGGATAAACTTCGCTTTCTATATACCCCTAACCATTGTTCCCTTTTTATTTCGGACATGGAATCCAATGAACATCTGTTTTTTTATTGCCCTTTCTCAAAATCTGTTTGGACCCATTGCCTCACCCACTTCCAAATCAACATTCCCAACTACTCCAGCCTTCCTTCTATCCTATCTTGGTTTCATCAACATCCTCAGTAGAGTTCCATCTTCACTATTCTTTTATCTACTACAGTCTACCACATTTGGACTGAAAGGAACTCTAGAGCTTTTAGGGATGTAGCTATAGAGATGGAGATCTTAAGAGCCAGGATAATCTTCCAAGTTCTAAAGCTTCTCAGCCAAAACACTTCGAGAGGTAATTAGATCTTTTATGTACTAACATTGTCATGCAGGTGGTTGTTCCGCTAGGGAGACAAATCCATTTCTTTCAGTGCACTAAACTACTAGTTCACGGGCACAACAAACTTTTTCAGTCCCATTGCCTTAAGGAAGGTGAGTCAATGGAGGGAAAACCATTTCCTACGAATGATATAGCTTACCAGGTATGCGAACGAAGACACTCATGACAGAGGACAAGACAAACAGTAGATCTTCCTTTCATTATATTTCTTTAGTTCTAGCGATTGCGGCTTTAGTATTTTGAGCTTGGATTATGTATGTTGGTTTATTTTTTGTGTTGATAGCTTGTGTTGGTGCACTTGGGTGATTGGACTGTAAAAACTAGCTTTATATAACTTCTTGGTAGGAAGTTTGTGGAGGAGAGTAGTTGGTAGTGTCACTACAAAGTTAAGCTAGGTTCCTTATGATGTTGTCCTGACTTGTTCATTTGGTAGGTATGGGATTTTTGTTTAGCAAATCTCTTGTTATGTACATAACCTCTTCTTATTTTTTGTAAAATTTACTAAACTACCAAAAAAAAGACCTTAGTGTGGCTATAGCAATAGTAGATTCATATATCATATAAGCCAAGAACTTACTTGATAGTTCGTACTTTTCCTTCCTAAATTTGTATTTCTAGCATTCTAGCTTTTTATTTCCCTTCTTTTTATATAAGAAACATCTTATAATCATACTCCTTACGACATCCATAGTGCCCCTAACTATAATGGATTGACTAATATCTTTAGGTGGAGGAAATTTAAAACACTTACCTTTAAATTTATTGAGTTTAACCTTTATTTTCCTTTTGGTTGCTATCAAAGTTGTTTGAATTGTATTTTTCAACTTCTCCTCCTCAACAACATAATAGGTAATTATGGAATTTATATGCCAAGTCTAATCCTGAGAGTTATATGTTGTAACCAAAAATACCATACTTAGAAGGAAGAATATTCAATGCTTGGTGTATTATACAAGCTTCAGGAATAAAAATATTCAAAGCCTTCAACTTACTCTAAAGTTAGACCATCGTAATGATGTATTCCCTCACTCACCTACTTTAACATATCTCATAAAGTATAGTTCTTTTAATAAGGTACCTCAGTATAGAAAATACCATGCACCTTTGACAAACATTTTTTAGGAAATATCTAGCTATATTGGTCTCCAAAATTCCCCTTAGCTAATAGTTAAGTAATATTATGTTTGACCTTTCTCAGGCTACATATGATACTTTCTTAGCTTATTATTGATGGATAGGGGTACTGACGGTATATCTCTAATCATAGACATATTAATATTTGCTACATATTAATATTTGTCATCTCTAATACAAATTCCACATCCTTGTGTCATTTCTTTAAGTTAAAATTACTAAAGGTTCCACTAGTGGCAATATTGTTATTTAAGGTGATTATGAATAGATAGCATAAATCACCACCATAGATATAAAATAAAAACAATAATCAAAGCTATAAAACAATATTTTTGATAAACATCTTATCATATATATTATGAAACACCTATGGGTTGAATGTATAATACATATAGATAAGACCTCCATGTAGAAGTGATCAGAGTACACACCATTAACTCTTATGATCCTATCATCTGTGGTTATATAGATCACTTTAGTAATGGCTATTCCCTACAAAATTCCTTTATGTACATCTAAAAGCCTCATATAAGGCTAGCATATATGAGAAAATAACCAAATATGATATTAGAGACATCCCCAACATTCAAGCAAAATAGTTCAAATTTTAATTTGGTGATAACATTCTCATTAGTGCCCAAACTATTCCACAAAGATAAAAGATATATAAGTATATTACCATCGCATTTACCTACATCGATATAAACTTGTGACAACTTACCACTATCTAATGTCAAATCCTTATAAACTTTCTCATTATCACATATTAGTGCTATAAAACATTATCAATGATCTTTACTTAAGAAATCATCATCAAAAATCTCAACAAAGTGTATTATATAAATCAACCGTATGAGATAACTGAATCATATGTATCTCTTGAATAGATCAAGCATAATTGAAAGAAGTTGAATGCAAACCTAGAGATAGGATGATATAAATCTTCCAGATTAAGGTCAAACCTATTAGTGAAATTAATAAATTGATTAATGAAATTCTAGGAGTTTTAATTAGAAAGAGATTTCAATTAATCAATCTAGAATTATGTATTAATAGTCTTGAGAAATATATTAGCATAACTTAGGAATTTTGATGATCTAATGAACTAAAAAATAAATTTATTAGTGAAATGATGATTGCATAAGAACTCCTAAAAGGGAATTCAAAAACCAGGTACTATATTAGCTATTTTCCACTATTTTGCTATCTCAGTTTCTTTGATTATCCTTATTTATTTTTAGTTTATTTTCTTTTACTTTAAATGTAAATTATCACAAACATCTTGATTGTTGTTTAGATAATATAAAAAAGAGTCATTGTCAATACTCATAATCTCTTGGGATTGACTATTAGTGGTCTAAGTTATATATTATAGAATGATAGGTGCACTTGCCTTCAATAGTTTATAGATTAATGAAGTTGAATTATATATAATTATCATACGAGTCCACCAAGTTTTTGTTGCCATTATTGGGGGTTTAGGATATTAAGAAAGCCTAACTTCTGTTAACCTAACTATTTATTTTCTTTTTATTTATTCTATTTCTTTGATATTTTAGTTTTGATTATTAATATTATTTTGTATTATTTCTTTTTTAGGAGTCAGATTTATTTATATCCTAAAGTGATCCACTGTAACTAGATAAGGGGGATCCTGAAATCAAAAGAACAACTTTGCAATACCTCATAATTTAACTTAAATAGAGGGAAGAAGAGTGGGAGTAAGAGTTTGAGAATATGCAACTAGAAGCTAATCAAACTAAATGTTATTTAGAAGGTGCAATAGTTCATTCAATTTGATAGGTTGCAAGAAGAGGATCTAAACTCTCATATTGCCATTTTTCCTAGAGATTTATGATACATTTAAGATAAATAGGGCCACAAATAATGCAATTAGACTGAAGTTGTTTTCTTTTTCATTGAGAAACCGATCCTAGTAGTGGTTAATCTTGCTAAAGGATTGATCACAATTTAGGATTAGTTGGCAAAAAAATTTCTAATAAATTACTTCCCATTAACTAAAATGGAGAAGATGAGATATGACATCTTCGCGTATATTGAATTAGAGACTTTACATTATACATAGGAGAGATTTAAGGATTTGTTGAGAAGGTGACAACATCATAATATTACTATTTGGTTATAAGTTTATACATTTTAGAATGGTCTGAATTCTTTAACCAGGTAGATGATAGATGTCATAGCTAAAGGAACCTTAAATAGCAAGAGACTTGAAGCTGCTCAAGAGTTGATTAAAGAGATGGTTATGAATAGTTGTTAGTGCAACTCAACAAAATATAATCATAATAAGCCAATTTGGAGCTTATGATATAGATGCAATTAAAACAATGGTTCAGGTTGAAGCACATTGAAAAGATTGGTGTATTATTAATTAGGCAGCAAATTGCTTAGTTTTTGTTATGTGAGTTATATGGAAGAGGGCATATAGGCAAATATTGTTAAGTCATTAAGGTTATAGCCAAGTTGGTCAAACATGTGGACTATATGGGTAATGTGCCTAAATAATAATATAGCCCATACAATGACACCTATAACCCAAGATGAAGGAACCACCTAATCTCTTTGCGGGAGAATCAAGGGTAATAAAGATAGAGCCCTCCACTTGAATTTAGTAACAACATCCTTCTAAGAAAAGAAACTTAAAATAGAAGATATTATGATTAAATTTATTCAGGCATCTAAAATTATGTTCCAAGCTGGTAAAGATTTACTAAAGAACCAAGAGGATTTTATCCAAAACTTGGAGAATCAAATAGGATAACTTGCTAAGTTGATTTCTGAGAGACCACAAGGAGGTTTGCTTAGGAATACCAACCTTGAAAGAGCATATGTGAAGGCAATCACTTTTAAAAGTGGTAAGGAGATGAATATGGAGAACGAACAAGTCAAGGAGAAGAAAGCTAAAACAAGGAAAAAGGATGAAGAACAAGATAAAGAAGGCAAGTAACCCAAGTTATTGAAGGAGTTTAAGCATTCTATCTTATATCTAGTAAAACTAAAGAAGGATCGTATATACAAACATTTTGATAAGTTCATAAAACTTTTTAAACAACTACATATTAACTTACATTTTATTAAGGTGCTTCTGCAAATGCCAAAGTATGCTAAATTTTTGAAGAAGCTGCTATCAAACAGAAGGAAGTTGGAGGAGCTAGCAATGATACTTTGTGAGGAGTGTTTAGTCATCCTTCAGAAAAACTACCTAAGAAGCGTAAGGATCTAAGGAGTTTCACTATCCTTTGTTCAATTAGTAGTTTATCAATTGAAAGAGCATAAGCTAACTTAAGGATTAACATAATTCCCTATAAGTTATTTAAAATAATAGGATTATGATAAATAAGACTATTAAAGATGAGCATAAAATTAGTTGACAATTTAATTAAATACCCTAGAGAAATTTTAGAAGATGTTTTCATTAAAGTTCACAAATTCATATTCCCATCTGATTTTGTCAAACTAGATATAGATGAGGACATTAAAGTACCTTTTATATTAGGTCATCTATTTTAATCCACAACTAGGGTAGTAATTGATGTAAGTGACGACAAACTAATTTTGAAATTGGGATATAAAGAGGTCACTTTTAAATTGTCGTTTTTTGTTGTGATTAATTTTGTATTAGATGTTGTTGTTTAACAAATTATGAGTTATGACCTGTTGAATCTATGTATAATCCAAGGAGAGAAGTTTAGTCTCGTAAATCATGATGAAGTAAAGTGAAGTGAAAATGTCGAGCTAATTGTGTTAATAAATGCTTCTTGGGAGGCAAACCAAGCTTTTTAATGTGGTATCATTTTTAATTATGGTTAGATAATTTTTTTCTTGGTTTAGCATTATATGGGTATCATTTTCGTCTTTTATACATTGGGTATATGTTTTGATTTATAGCTGAGAAAGTTGATGAAAATTTGGCTAAGTTAAAAAGTTACAAAGAGTAACATATCCATAAACACGCACTTGTTAAACTTCGTATTGAGCTACACAGCCATAGTAATCAGAGACACAATCATATTTCACCTATAGATGAAATTTCAAAGTTACACTAAGTAACACGATCATAAACACACTTGTTTTCATGATTGTGTTGCGAGAAAATTACTGTGAGTTGCTTACACAGCCATCACACGCCCGTGTTGTTAGAACCTAGTGAGTGTTTAAGATATAGCAAGAAACATGACCACCAACACACCCATGCGAATGAACATGTTGAATTTTGTTTCCTTTTTTGTGTTTTTCCAATAAAAAGTTACAAAGTGCTACCCTCTAACACGCCCATATTGAGTGGGTTAGCCTTGAACCAGTAATTCTGAAGAAGACTAAGGTTAGATTTGTCAACACTCAAGATGGAGACTTAGCTCCTAGCAGAGTCCAAAATGGATGGCAAGTTTGTATCGGTGACAAAAACTTAACGGAAAGCATTTTACTATTTTCTTAATGATAATTGTGGGGAATTTTCATACCATAATTTCTATAAAAGATTAAGAGAAAAAAAAATTCACCTGCCCTTTTGGAACTATCAGCACTTGTAATTCTCGCTTTGATTTATGGTTTTAGTGGTGGAGATATGATTCATAAGAAAACTTATGGAAATAACTCGTTATATTTTCATTTGAGAGCTTAATGATCCCTAAACACTTTGAGTGTATAAAAGTGAAATCCTTAAAAGGGTGTCAAGTCTTGCTCATTTGATTTTGATAGAATTGATGAGATGCTATGTTTTAACAATGTGCCTATAAGTGCTTATTCTCTTTATTGTTATTTTATCTTAACCCTTCAATGTGAATTAGCTTTTGGACATTTCTAAATAACATGAAAGGAGATGAGAGGTTATTATAAAGATAACTGATGTATTGAATTGAAGTATGCTTGAGGACAAGCAAGAGTCTGAAGTGGGGGAATTTGATAACAAGTTATCTTGATATATTAATTGATATTATCTCCTTTTTTGGATTTATTTTGGTGCTTAAATAGGAAAATTAATGTTTGTTTTGTTTTAAGAGATGAAAAGTAGAGATTTCATCAAATTTGGACACTATTAGTGATAATCACAAATTTTGGATAAATTGAAAAGATTGTTGTATGGATAAAAGAAGATAAAGTCTAATACTAGATTTACTTGAAGAGTTGAAGTTTAAGTAGGAGCCTTCTTTCTATCCCTATCATGAAGGGATTGGGACTTGTTTTAGATAAACATCTTTGTAAGAGAGGATAAAATTAGGTTTATAGTAGGAAAACATTATAAAATGGATGTTCCCTACCTCTCCTAGGAATGAATCATTCTTCTTACTTTTCTCTCAATATTTCATCTTTCTTCTATTTTTGGTGTTGGAACTAAAGCATGCGTGGCTAAACCCTATTATTCTAATTCAAAGGAATTTGAAACTCTAATTGTAACCTTGCAAAGTTTTGTTCTAAACTTTTATTCATGTTTTAATTCAATATTTGTTATTTTGAGTTCTTATATTTGATGAATGATTAATATTGATGAATCTGACACATTAATTTAATGTTGAATATTCTATAGCTATCCAATTCTCATGAAGGAATAGTACAAGTAACAAATAGGTTATTTATGAATTTACATATTTAACTTAAGGTTTAGTCTTTTCCACTAATCTTATTACTATCATTTATTTGATATGGAATTTTATCACACCCAATCAATAAATGGTAAGTTTTGATTTGGATACTAGTTTGAACCAATTATTTAGAAAAATTTGAGATTTATTATATCTATTCTAATATGTTTCGGATTAACTGCTTGAATTGTGACATTTATTCTTTTTAGACTAATGATCAAAGTTACAATTAAATAAGATATTTCCCTTGAATCAGAGTTTAGTATTTTTGAATTTCTCAATTTTGTATTTAGTTGATTTAATTTGATTTTTTGTCAATTTTAGTTAATCAATCCACCCACTTTATTTAATTATTTGGAATTAAGAAACTAGTGTTTAGTTCTTTAAGAATTCGACCTGGTTCTATAACTACTACAAGAAATTTGAATAATCAAAATTAATTTTGGGGGTTTCTACAACTTGACCATGAAGATGCAAAAGTGTCTTATTTTCTTTAACCTTGACACCAAGTTTATGTCATTAATCTACGAGAACATTGAATATCTTAAGGTACTTTATGAAATTTATGTCTTATATCTTTAAGTGATGCAACTGGTGCTTCATGTATAATTTATCACCTAAACTCTTTGCTACATAAATAATTTTTCAACTTTTTCTAAGTTTTTGTGGTAAATATTCATCAATAACATCATAAACTTTTTCTAAGTTTTTGTGGCAAATATTCATCATAATGATATTATAAGCCAAACAAAGTCAGATTGCGCCTAATACATCAAGCTCTGATTCTTCAGTCACTTTCTTGTCTTTTTTGGTTTAATCTCTTTGTCTTTAAAACTTTTGTCAAGCCTTGTTGGACATGGATATCCTTAACCTTCATTGTCAAAAAGCAAAAGTTCTACTTAGGCTGAATTTCTTTAGAATAAGACTATTAATTGATATTATCATAGTAATTATATCAATTGAGCGAGTCTTTTGACTTTTTGATACCACCAGTTAAGTAATTGACTAAAAAAATATTAATAATGCCATGATAAAACTATTACCATGAATAAATTAAAAAAAGTTGGAAAAAAATATGAATTTAGTGGGTACACCATCATGTGCACAAAAACTTTGCATCCGGATGCTGTCAAACCTGCAGTCGGTACACGATCATCTGCACAAAACTAGTCAGTCAAATGTGGAAAAGTAAGGCATTTAGATACTAAAAATTAAATCCTGACTTCTGAAATTTCAATGACAACTTCAATTTGACTCTTTTCATGCCACATAAAGTCGAAAGTATTGGGATATATTCAATGTTTAAGAGAAGTATTACGTGGACATATAAATATGAATATTAACTTTTCAACTTAATCATTAAACCATTTCTATTGTTTTAACTTTAAGAATCCTCTCAAGTAATTTCAAATCCAGTATCCAAATGTAGAGGAATCAAACAATATATCAAGTAACATGTTGGACACGAAGCAAACTAAGACCTGCAACCGCTCTTTCTGTTTTCCTTTCTCTCGGGGGAGGAGGTAACGTAATCAAAGTCATAAAACTAGTATGCCAAGACTGAAGAAACTTTTCAGACCATGATTAGTCCATTCAAACAAGCCAAATAGCTTCTAGACGGATTAGTAGTTATTATTATGTAACAGAAGACAATGAACTACAGCTAGTTCCTTGGGAGTTCGGATAGATTGAACTTGAAAATTATGAGAATGCAACTCTCTATAATTTCAAAGCACTAATCGTCGTAATCGTAATATAAAAAAGGGAATTTGCAGCGTTAGAACTGTCAAACAAAATATTCAAAGTTCAACAATGAACCGAGTCTTAAACTATTCTGGCCTGAAGATGAAGGAAACTTAAATCTTCAAATATCTTGGATCGTGAATGGACCAGATCCTTTCCACTACAGTATTACGGTAATTCAATTATAGTTATTAGCAATTGCTACCATATCAATTAAAAGGACTCTTGTTTGAGTAATTATCGGGTAGAGTACTGTCTCATGTCTAGTTGACGGGGAGACTGATAAATTGAGCATTATTTCTTTTTAAATTGGATGATTTTTCAGGATCATAAGTCTTTACAAAATTAATTTATTTCCTTTTCAACATTCCAATATGATGGGAGTGTCAAACTTAAGGAGACATTGTACATGTCAAAATTTTCATTTTAAGAGACATAAATTTGACATTTCTACGAAAGAAATATCTGAAACACAGCTAAGACAATTTTTTGTACTTGCTTGTTTGATAGTCAACGGTCTTGACGAAATAGGTCTAGGTATAAGAGACACAGAGTATATATTTCAGGTATATAATTAAATTCCATACATATCAAAGAAATATATAGTTAAAAATAATTATCAATATAGCTTAACAAAACCCAAAATCATGCAGTGTTAGCTCGTTCATAGACTTGAATTTCATCAACTTTAATAAGTTTTTTTAGTCGTTTTTTTTTGGCTACTCACGGGATATTTTAGGAGGGTCCCAACTATGAAAAGATACCTTTAAGTCATTCACACCTAAATTAATCACCGCTCGAGCCGATTAGGTCCCTTGTGAGAGACAAAGCCCTGGTCTCAAGTTTTAAACGATTGCATACATGAGAAGAATTCGAATCCACGACCTCACTTAAGCTAAGAAAACCCCTTACCATCTTTAATTTGCAGAGGACGTTTTTTTTAATGGTTTATGAACCATGAAAGACAACTTCACAGTTAATATTTAGAGTAGCAGTCTTTTAGGGTTTGCTATTGTCATTCCCAACATGCATTCCCCAAATGAACCACAGGTTTTGACTTTGACCCATAAACAACTTCCCATCATTTCGTCGTGTAATTCGGATTGAACTAGTTATCCACAGGTGTTAAATGTTAGGGCGTGAAGGTAAAAGTTTTGACCAAGATCAGCAACAGAATAAAATTTTAAATTTTCTTCTAATTCAACAGTTTGATTTGGTCCATATGTCTGTGAAGTATTCTTAAGGAAGCTTCTATTCCCAGCACCGGAATCGGTCATTTCCTATTTCACCCATTAAACTATAAACATTGACCATCACCCTCACCCCCATCTTGATTCACTAGCTCAGAAACATTCAAGTTTTACTACTGTCCCAAATTTCTACCCACTACTTAAGACAAGTTTCTACAAGTCAGTACACTTTAACTCTTGTCAGAATACAAATATTGAAATCTTTTTAATTAAGATATATATATATACAATTATTCTAGTCTCCAAACTATTTGGTTTTTGATTTCCCGTAACCTTTCCCTTTTCATTTTTTGACTTAGGCGAATGCCATTCCTGCCCATTCTTTGCTGGGCCTGTTTCTAATGCAATGGAGATGAGGCTATTATCATGGCTTTAGA
>JANZLC010000002.1:23422508-23434863 GCA_026413385.1 Erythroxylum gracilipes | reverse complement strand
GTGATGGGCAGGTATGGCATTCGCCTAAGTCAAAAAATAATAATGGAAAGGTTACGGGAAGTCAAAAACTAAAAAGTTTGGAGACTAGAATAATTGTGAAACCACAAGTCCTCATTCCTTAATTTAAATTGGTTTATAAGCGGAAGCAGATGGTAATGGCTTTTGTCATCCAGAAACAGAGACATTACTAGTTGAAAGGCACTTTGTGGTCAAGACTAATTAGCAAAGCCCTCAGTTTCTGTTTGAGAAGCAAATGGGAGCTTCAAAACTTAAAAAACTGGCCCACCAAGCTAACAGGATTCGACTTCAAAATCCAGTATAAGCTCGAAAAAGAAAATCAAGCTATAGACACCATTTTGAGATGCCTCTACCGATGGAAGTGTATACTCTTTCGGTGCCTGTAGTACTGGATTAGGAACAACTTTTGGAGGAAGTGAAAAACGACCCCCAGCTACAAGAAGTTGTATCTTCATTGCAAGCGGATCCCAAACTAGGATGGACTCCATACAAGGGGCAATTACATTATAAGGGCAAGATGGTGATTCCCAAAACTTCCACTATAAAAATAAAATTATTGCAGGAACTTCATTGTAGCCTAATTATAGGGGGCATAAGCACTTGACAAGTGAGTTTTTTTGGTTTGGCTTGTTCATAGTAGACATCCCTGAATTGAAGCACTGAATATCATCCCTAAAGTGAAGGTAAAAATAAAGTGGTGAATTGAAGTTTAAAGGCTTACCTATATTATATTGTGAAACCAGATTTTCTGTCTAATTTTACTCTGTCTTATTCTGTCTCATAGAATCTCAGATATTTATTTTGCGGGACCTATGCGAGCTTTATGCGGACCCCACATAAATAAATGGTTGAGATTTATTGGACACAATAAAATACCATAATATTGGACAGAAGATCTGGACTCCTACTTTGTGGGCTCCATGTCCCATGAGTGGATTATGTGGCTTCCATGTGTTATATCCTACCACTTGTTGCATACCTTCCAAGTTGATTTACGGGTGTGACCCTTTCCGTATAATTAAGCATGATCATATTAATCCTACTAATTATCATTTAGAAGCCTAACTGTTACAATAAGAAACTTTATTGGTTGAATTAAAGGACTAGCTTCATTTGGTTTAAAACTCCATAAAACAAAAGGTTGACCATCATTAGATGGATATTGAGTTTAAGTAGAAGATTTGGTTTACTTGAAACTCCGAGCCCAGCTAATTTTTTACGATCCTTGGTTAGAAAGAATAATGGAAAATTGTCAGTTTGGTACTTCGATCCCTCTAAGTATAAGGTACTGCAAAGGATAGGTACGGTAACTTAGAAACTTAAACTTCCAAGTTCTGCATCCATTCATTATGTTTTTTTTTACACGTATTAACTTAATAAGGTTGTTGGGGATTTAGTTATTTCCCAACCTTTCTGGCCTATTATGATTCGGAATTTGAAGTAGGCAATGGAGGCTGAGGAGGTTTTAGACATAAGGGTAGGTTCCATCGAGTGCATGACATCCTTACGATTACCAGTGCATGCTCCGATCATTTTTATGGTATCTACTACGATTACCAGTGCATGATGTCCTTATCAACAGGTCTTTTAAGGCAAATTATAGACTTTCCCGATCAAATTAAGCAATCCTACACACATTTTACTTTATGCACCAAATAAAGAAATTGAGAAGAAAAGATGCATAAAGATTGTAAGATTTTCATATAAACTTCGCTGCAAATTAATACATAAACCCCAATGAATTCATCATAGCTCCAAATATTTTACTACTAAATCCTACCTTAGTTTACCAGGCTTTCTGGAGCTTATGCATTAAGGAGAAAACTGGTTTGGTTCCTTAATTATTGTTCTAAGTCTTCTTCTATTTTGTGGTTAACTATTAAATTAATTACACTTCTAATGCTTCTTTTATTTTGTGGTTAGCTATTAAATAAAAACTACAAACTGTGGATAAAGCTAAAGGGATTCTCTTATCTAGTAAAGTATGAACGTTTTGTAACCTGGCTTTAGAGGAACAGTCACCTCTTTTTCAGCTAGTTACTCCTCTTTATTTTGGTGCAAGGCATTAGAACTCTATTCTCTAGTTCAGATTAGCCTCATAGCTTGGACCGGCTCTGTCAGATTCACTTATTGAGGGATAAAACTTATAATTTTCAAGCTGGTACTAAATTTTGGAATTTTTGCATTATGAAGAAAGATGAATTATTTGAGAGTTTTCAAGGCCAAGAGCTCTCTAGATCAACGTTGTACCAATTTGACTATGCAATGGATCAAGCAATTCAGCCTAGCTTAAGATATCCACTCTGACCTCTATCTGGGACATATAGGGAACTAATCTCCACAATGGCTAAGGATTACTCGCTACTTCTTTGTAGCTCTGAACTATAACGGGAAACTCTCCCTCTTATCTCAGCTTATCCTTCTCGTGTGCTCATTTGGTGCTTTCTTAATTAGCTTATCGTATCTCTTCATACTTTACTTGCTCATATTTGGCCCAACAAGCTGTGGTTGTACTTAGCGTTGGTTTATATATGGATGTCAATTTTGACCCAATCGAGCATCGATTAGTTCAACTAACTTATGGCTCGATTGAAATATTAAAAACAACAATCAAGATTCGATTGAAATATTAAAAACATCGTTTTTAATTTTTTTAAAAAATAAAATCAGATAGGCCAAAATGAACCGACCCGCCCGTAACCTATCTGGCTACAGGCCGGCTAGCTCTAGCCCGCCAAGCCATGTGCCAGCTTATTGACAAGTTTCTGCGGAGTTTCTATTGTTTCTATTACTAGCTTCGTTTAATTTCTCCCCCCTCCCCCCCCCCCCCCAACAAAAAAAAGGTAGCTTGTCATATATATTCAACCATGTTTTATAAGAAATTTCGCATGATATTTCATGTAGATACCATTCTTTTTCGTTTTCTTTTAATAGAACTTTCATGAAGTACGAAGATCAGATTCTTTCTATTAATAGAATAGTTGACCAGTTTATTGATCCCAACGTCATCTATACATCTGATTACAAGATATGCATCAGAAAGGTAGAAATAGAAGAATGTAACTTACACCTTACCCGTATGTTATGCAGACTGCTAATTAACAAGATCTCCTAGATTGTATCAACTTAACATCACTAGCTTATTCGTTGAAAGCAAATTTACAAGCATCGGCTGTGTTAGGCGGTACACCTCTTGATATACACTTTCCTGTACGTGAGAAAACGAAAATTTAAATTACAGACCTTTGTTAGAAACAACCAACAAATGAGATATCTCCATTTTCGATTAAGTGATGGAGCATCTTATTAATTAAAAGTTATTTTGGTGAAATAGTTAACAAGTTTCTTCATTATTGCTGAATATTGCGTGAAACATATCTTCGGGTTCTGCGAATTTCCTCTTGATCCACCTCGATCAAGTTCTTCATGATCGCATCAGTCGTTGTCGTTAGGAACTCCGACCAATTCCTGCATGCATATATGAATATATATAAGAAAGATTTGAATCCCATTTCATTACAGTATATTCCAAAGAGTTTAGCCATAAGACTTACCCTATATCAGTGTTGAATGTGAGACCTACAGTATATTTTGCTTCTTCTAGAGCATAAATGAATCTCTGCAACTCATTTGCGGGGCAGCCTCCATCGTCTTTGACTTTAAGCTGCGAGGGTTTAACGTCACAGAATATAGGTATAACCTTCTTCTTGGTCTCCATGATCAAGGCCAATTCGTGAAGGCAAAAATAAGAGTCACAGTAACGTGGAGAGAAAACGGCGACACCAACTTTGCAATCATGGATTGCCTTATTTATATTGTCGAATAACCCGTCACCAGGCTGCAAGTTCTTGCTGTCCAAGAAAGGTCTGAGCCGTAGTCGAAAAAGGTGGTCGTAAAGCAGCCCGGAAATGGTTCTTTTGGTGTCTATTCCTCTGTGATTAATGAAGATGTCGCAAGGTGGTTTAATGGCTTTTTGGATTTGTTTATGCTGTGGCACGATTTTACTATACAATCTCATGGCTGCGGATGGTGGCCTGATCTGCTTGAAGAAGCTCATTAAGCAAAAGTATTGGATCAAAGTAGAGAGTATATATTAAGAAATTGGATGCCGTGGGTGAGAGGGTTTGAGGTTAAGCTTCACCAACATTTATATAGGTAGGATGCTGGAGATGGGAAGAATATTAAGAGCTCGGTAGATTTGATTTTCAATGGCGACAAAGAAATTCTAATATAGGACCGATGAGAGAGTATAATGGTATTCGGTTAGACAAGAAATTGAAAAGGAAATAGTAAAATATTTGAATATTTTGACTTTCTTTCTTTATCTCCTCTATGTATTTGTATGGATGTCACTAATCCTTCAAACACGTTCATGATAAAGGCTTTCATTGGTCTTGGGGGATTGCGTTTGACCGAGTAGCAACTTTTTCTTGTGAAATTATATTGTTGGTACATGATTAATTTATTGCCTATCTGTTCGATCCTCTTCATTTTAATTTGAAAACGCAGATCTTTTACCAAGAGTCATTACATTTGTTTTGCTAGCTCATATATCTGTGGCTATATTTATTCCAGAGTATCTTTTTAAAATTAATGACCAGTTAAAAGAATAAGATTGTGTTTTGAAAAAAAGGAAAATAATTAAATGGACTGCAGATGCCAAAAGTTGAAAAGGGTTGGATGTACTATTTTGATCGTTTGATTTCTAATTTAATTTAATTAGCATACTTAGAACATTATTTGTTACATCCAACTAAAGTAATATATACTTCTTCAATACCTGGTACTAGAAATTTGGGGAGTGTCAATGGGTATGGTTGAAAAAATAACATATTCTTTTAATAGCTAGGTAGACGCACACATGGATTATCAAGTCATGTTAACATGTTACTTCCATACAAAAGTCGACAACTTCTCGCTTCAAAGGAACTCGTTTTTCAATATACTTTGCAAAAATAATAAAATGACCGTATTTGTTTATTATGTATAAGGTAGGAATGAAGAGAATAACACTGGATTAAGATTGAAATTTCATTGTTGTGGTTTGTAGCATTAATTGCTAATCTGATGTTTGCAACTGTTGAATGATGGCTGAATTAATTTAGAGATAAAAAATTAAAATGTATTATTTTATACAGAAGCAAAGTCGTTCCTAACATTTTATAAGCTACGGATGAAAGAAAAAAAAAGGCCTCCCATAAATCAGCAACATACAAATATGTAAATTTTAAAAGTGTATTTTATTATTAAAATTTAATATCCATATATAAGTGACTTATACAAGAAATTAATTTATAAAAATACAAGAAATAAATATGCCTAGGAGAGAATATAATAAATTGTATTCTAAGTTATTATCCATTCTAAGTTTGTCAAGCCAAATATTATCCTCTTGTGCAATTGTGCAAATAATTGAATATTATTTTGTCAAGCAACTAGATAAATGCAGTATGTCATATTAACTATTTACAATATTATTTAATAATCAAATAATTTTTATTATATTTGATTACATTTTAAGTAATAAAAAATTTCTTTTGTGGGAATTAATATAATAAAATAAAAAAAGAATAAATTTTGAGACACTTAAGTAATAATATACAAATAAATAATACTTTTTTTAGAATATAATAAATTTAAGGATCTATAATTAAAAAGGCTACAAGTAGATGAGATATAAGTGTTGCAGTGAATTATCACTCCGATATTTAAATATAATAAGCTAAAAATAAATTAAAAAATTAGAGACTTTAACTTTAAATTATCACTCTAAATTTAAAAATTAGAATCGTAAAATTCTTTTACTACTAATTTTTGAGTTGAGAATTTTAGATTTATATATTGATAGAAATAAAAAGTTTGAGTAAAAAAATTACACCTAAATGTTTCAAAAGAATTTATAATGGCAAGAATTTAACATTAACTCTTTAAACACAGCAGGACATATGCTACAAATTTTATCTCTTCCATTTCTCTTTAATAAGTATTAAATGAGAATTAATAAATACTTAAGAACGAGAATTAAAAACCTTTAGATGAGAGTTGAGACGGAGCTAGGGTAAAAGATTCAGAAATTTTTGTAAATAGAAGTAAAAAAAAAATTTATATAAGATTAAAATTTAAAATAATAATTTTTTTATATGAAAATTTTTAAAGATAGTGGGCAAGTGGGGATATGGATTGGGTAAGAAAGAAATAAATGTTAACGTAGAACCCAAGCAAGAGAGTGTAAACAGTAGAATAATATTTTAAAAAACAGAACATACAAAATTTTTAAGATTTAATATGGGGGCCCTAATGAAGGTGGGCCAGGGTTGGGAATGTAGTGAAGACGGTTTGAACTCCTGACTCGTGGGATGACCAACGTGTCCATTGACTAGTTGATGGTCCAGATGTCGCTTGTTTTGCAACCTTGATCAACGTATTGATATAGACACAGTTAACTGCATCATTTGGTCTAAAATAAATTCATATTTTTTCGTCGGGGGGGTTTGATTGGTGGGAGAGACTTTTAAAGAAAGAAACTTTTTATCTTTTGATCATAGGGTTTGAGTTATAAGGTTTGAACAGGAGGAATAGTAAATTTTGGGGAAAACGGAAGAATTTGGCTTCTTCTGAGGAAGAGAAAAGGGCGTAACCAAGCAATCGTGTGAAGTTGTGAACATTTGGCTGAAATGTGCAATGGTTAGCCTTCTGTTTCCCATTCCAGCACACAAGTCACAGGTCACAACCGTCTTTCTTTTACACTTTAGCTCCATCCTTCTTCCCTCAAATTTTCAATTTAGGACTCTTTGTCGTATTATTCGTTAAGTTACGTCATGAACTTCATTTTGTAACAAAGCTTTACATCGTAAGCACTGTTTATTTAATTTTGAGTTGTACAAGGAAATTTTTTCAAAGAAATAACATTTTTCCTTTTGCTTTCAAATTAAATTGTAAACGAAGAGTGAATTAAAAATACCCATAAATTGACGTTCCATGGATTCTGTGTGATTTATATCTCTCTTTAAAATTAGCGTGTTTTGAGTGTAGCTTTGAAAGTTCTTTTATGATTCATTAATAATTCAATTAGATTGCTAAATTATATAAATAAGCATAGTATTTTGCTATAATTACTTAAAATAATTTTTTAATCAGTATTAAAATATTGAAAATAAATAATTTGAAACGGTTTTATGATAAATTCATTTTAAAGGAGATTATAGAAAAGAAAAAACAAATGATGACATTAAATGAAGCTACTATGTAGGAGTAATACTGTGTACTATTAGACCTCTCTAGACTGCGTATTGGTGTGAGATTTCAACTGGATGTTAGTGATGATTGATGATAAAAAACAAATGATGCCATTAAATCAAGCTAATATAATTCCTACATGCAATGCATGAAGTGACAAGTCAGACTTGTTGGAAAATTAGGGTGAGATATAATCTCATGCACGACTAAATAATAACAAAACTATTTTGTATGATTTTTCGAAAGTCAATAACACCTAAATTTTATAAAACAATTAATACATAAAATATAATAAAACATGAACCATAATTCCTACCTTATTATGAAACTTAATTCTTTTCTTGACATTTCCCCCAAACTGTTTCAAAAATTAATTCATCTTAACTATCATAGTTACACAAGTGTCTGGTTTTTGATAGTATTTATAGAATGTGTTGAAAGAACTTTGCAAATATTTTAGGCTAGAAGTGCTAGCTCTATTAGAGCTTAAGCCTATTTATAATATGTTTTTGAATATTTTAGTAATTTAATTGAAACTAAAATTTCAACTTCAGTTGATACTAATAAAATACTAATTATGTCCAAATAAGATATAATATCTCATATTGATCCTTATTTATTAAATATCTCATATTTAACCACAAAATTTTTCAAACTTTATAATAAATTTCAACTTGATTAAAATACATTTTCTCTCTTCAAGCTATTCTCGTGTGACCTATTAGATTTACAAATATGTTGGCAATAGATATAAATTATAACTCTAAATCATATTTAGGATTATATAAATGAAACTTCGTTAATTTATCTTTAATTTTCTAATTAAACAATTTATATTTACATATCAAGATTGACGTCTGGTAATGCATTATTACCACCTTAATATTTAAGAATGTCAAAGTAGTTTTGATTAACATTTTCGTATATGATTTTTCAATAATTCAATTTTTTTATTATATAATGTTTTGATTAGACATAGAGTATGAAATTAATATCTATTTTATTTGAGCCAAATCGTATTAGTTCTTCACCATTAGCATTTAGTTTAATTAATGGCATTAACAAGCTATTTTTTTAAAAATATCATTTTACCTTGGTCAAGGATTTTTGAATCAATAATAATTAAGAACAACGGAACATTCTCCCTAATCACTTTAGGGTGATGAATTTAGTATTGATCACTTAACTACCTCCATACAGTTTATGCTATATTAAATGACCATCGACTGAGCTATCCTTCACTAGAATAGATCATAAGTAGAATCAAAATATGGCGATCCCTACATCAGATAACGTTGGAGTTCTTAAGTTAAAGGATCACTTATACAATTATCACAATGAGAATTTACATAAATACACAAGTAATGTTCCAAATGGATTTATCATGTGGGGTCAATTTAGTGAACTTACTCTCTAGTAAGCACATTTTTAAGTATCTCCATACTTTAACATATAAGATCAACTACTTCCTTCATAAGGAAAAAATATAACGTATGTTAGTCTTTATGCTCTATTAATGTCCAGTATCAATAGAATAATGATTAGGAACAATTTACGAATAATACAAAAATGAAATATATTCATTTACAATGTATATTTATGCTACAAACCTTACCATATACATCTAAGTATGTAAAAAATAAAGAATGCGTTTAAATAATTTTATAACTAAACTACAACCAAATGATTTGTTGTAGGACATAAACCAATAATTTTCTACTAGCACTAAGCCAATTATCTAAGTATCTTATATCATATCACCATATGACGATCATGTTACTGATAGGGCAGTGGTTTAGTAAAAGAATTATATAAGATTCTTTATAGTAAAACACTTGCCTAAATCTTACAACCTTCATCTTAATTATCATCATAATTAAGAGTAATTGACTAACTACAAAGTTGGATCTTTGATAAGACCTTAGCTCCTTTTACATACCTAAAGGCTTTAATATTCTACAATACATTACTGTCTGAACAATGCAAGGAATTATACTAATTTCATTACATAATTTCTTATCCAAATAATCATTTCCATTAAATGACAAATGTATGTTGGCTTTATTAGTAATTAATGCTACATTTGAATCTTTTCAATGTAAAAATAATATTGTTCTAAGTAAAATGTATCTTAATAAGGATTTACTTCTAAAGTTAATATTCATATCACCTTGAACTCATATATCAACTTATACATAGAATAATGGATATCTTTAATACTTCAAAAATATGAGATATCTCAAATACTTAACACCTTTAATACATTATCCATGTTCTTGGTCTTAGAATAGGTAAACAACTTCTATGTCGATCTCTATAGATCTAGTTCCTATAATTAAGTTGTCACCTTTTTTCTTAATGAACAATATTTGCTCTTCTACCATTATATTTTTCAACAATTGAAAAAATGAATTGTTGTTCTCTATGAATAATATGTCTTCACATACTCCTACTAAAGAGGACAATTATACTCCTACTAACCTTGTTATAGATATTATAAATTCATAATGATATCAAAAACATACTCTTTGAATTTATCATAAAAGTGGGTCTTTTAACATCTTATAGCCTTTCAACTATACATCAAATGTATCAATAAAGGCACTAGATCTAATTAAATGTATTTTCATAGAATTTAAACATTTCAAATTTCATCTTAGTTCTCCTACTACTTATTTTGAGAACCATTCTCCTATAAGTATACATTGAAATAAACAATTTATTCAATGGGTAAGTAAGATTTTATCCAACCTTTTGGATATCTCATAAATTTTTATTATCCAATTTAGTTTTGAACTTAGTAGATAATATATGCTTCAACTAAGCATCACATCCCTCAATCATTAACTTTGACTCTTTTGAAGTCTTAACATTTTATATCTAATATGAAATCTTGCTATTACATCCAATACATCATATTTACAAAATTTACAATTCAATATCATCATCATCCTTTAAAGAAAAGTTGATTTGGTTATGTTTTAAATTAATAACTTTCGCAAGTTTCATATGTCTCATAATAAAAAAGATAGGTATAACCTTTCATGTAACTTTATGATTCTCATTATATTGATTTAACCAACATGGCATAAAAGGATAGTATTGATTATCAGAATTTGTATTCTTTTCATTTAGGTTAAGCATAAGTCTTCTTCGATCCAATGTGTACAAACTATTTCTATAAATTGGATTAACTATTTTTACTCAACAATCTAGTTCTTATCATCCCTTGAGAAATGTAGTAATGTTGAATCTGAATTTAGTATCAAATACTCTTAATCATGAACTAGAAGTATATATGATCTCTATTATAATTAACATAGATAAGAAAATTCATGCAATCATTTTTCTTCTAATGACAACTATTATCATTCTATAGCAAATGACTTTGATATGTGTATAAATTTTGATTCATTTGATATGCTACACTTAGTGATTAATGACTTAGAAATGCTTAAGATACTCACTTTGACTCATTTGTGATTTTAGGCACAATTCGAAAGAAAAGAGATTAAAGTGACTCGAAAGCACTATAATTGGGTAGTTTTCTGAAAATTAATTTTCACTTGTCTTCAAGGAGCAAGAAGAAGAAAATTGAAAGAGAAGAAGAAGACAAGAAAATTCAAAATACAAAGAAGAAGAATTAAAAGTGCTTGTTGAAAAAATGAAGAAATAATAAGAGCATGTGCATGTTTTTGCATCTAATTTACGTGAGTTTAATGGTGTGAAGTTAATGGAATGATGGCTCGGAAAAGATGAAGTAAAATGCAACCTTCCTTAAAGCATAAAATGACAGTAACAAAGGTGCATTTTGGACAACTCCATGCATGTGAACAACATTACAAATTACAATCCATAGTTCATGCATGAAACGCACAACCATATATGTGTTTCACATATACAACCAAAGAGACCAAAGTGACAACGTTTGGTAGATAAGTTTGACAGTATGCGTTCAACACAATATGAAACGCAGACATTTCATGTCAGCATAAAATGACAACGTGCAACAACAGAGCCAATAGACCAAATGCAAACGTAGGGTGCATTTTTTGGCTTAAAACACACAGTAGAATAAAGGGTTTTAAAAACATTAACAGGAGCGTGAATAGAAGCAAGAAGGGGTAGCAGAAGAGAGCTTACGGGAGATGGTTTTAAACATAAGTGAATAGTAATGATGGACCACGAATGTTTATTTGTCACATCACGTGAACAGTAACAAAGGGAGAAGAGAGCAGTATGATGGAATAAAGTAAAGGTGCTAGATTTTTGGTGTTTCTTCACCACCAAAGTCACTCGATGATGGCTCATACTTGGAGCATAAAAATGGAGATGAAAGGCTACCTTCCCGATACCAGTTCAATGGGAATATCAACGTCAAGTCATGGTTAAGCTATTTTAATCAGTTTAAGCTCTCTTTTCGAATTGTTGTATTGTTGGTGTTGATTTGATTGAGTTTTGGAATGAATGGTCTCAATACTTTATTTTGATTGTTTTATTTCGAACCTATTGCTAAAACACTGAATTTATCCGTAATCAATACTTTTGATGTTTGTGTAACATCTAATTATAGTTAATCGTTAGGAAAAACATAACTTGGGTTAGATAACCCAAAAGTGTGAGGTTACTGCCTATATTGTTGGTTCGCGTATGGCCCGAATATTCAAAATATACTGCAGAAAAGACCATACAACATTATGAAGTATAATCGAAAACACCAAGGATGTACGAAAATACCTTATTATCGTGAATGGGTTGCTTCATTTCAGATTCCAAGACACTGCAAAATGCGAATGCCCTCTACCGGTATCCACATGAGTATGCACGATCCGGGCTACGGCTGTGGTGTGCTGGCACGTCCCGAAACACTTTCCGAACGTCACACATTTATTCTTTCAAATGGTGGCTAGGGTTTCGTGAAAACCTATTGTCATATTCTAATGAGACCTAAGTTTCTCTATTTATAGAGAAACCATAATCCCATTGAAGCCCAATAAGTTTCGGACCATTATATCTCATATAATTTAAAGCCCGACAACTTAATTCAATCTAGCCCAATAAATATATCCACATATATTTATTCAATGCCTAATAGATTAGG
>JANZLC010000002.1:23402314-23414922 GCA_026413385.1 Erythroxylum gracilipes | reverse complement strand
AACGGAGCGTGGTGGATACATATAAGGGGATTCTGGTATCGCAACCCTTGATCATGGTTTTCGGTAGCCAAATAATATTATTACTTATTATTAATTAATAATATTATACATAGTATATAAGCCACTGCATCACCAATAATAATAATAATAATAATAATAATAATAATAATAATAATAATAATAATAATATTCTCCGTAGACCTTAATGAGCCAGATAGTGATAGTATAGGAAACCTAAATTCAAAGGTTTTTATTCAAGGTGCGCATTGGGCCCCATAGGCAGATCTACGGAGATTATGTCCCAATCTTCAGGTATATTGAGACCTTCAATCATGGCTACTCTTGTTATGTTTCCGGTAGGAATCCACATATGTACCATATTTTTCTGATAAAGATAAAGTTGTACAAGAAATGACAGAGTATATTACTCAAATACTCAAAGAAAATGAAATTCTTATCCAACAAAATCAAAAGTTGGAAAGAATAACAGATTCATTTCTTTCTACAGAATTGAATCAACAGAAACAATTTGATGGTTCTGATGAATATTTCTTTACTGCCAATGCCTTAACACCACGTGTAGATAAGAATTCCAATAAATCTTGATTTCTGTATCTGAATCTTGTAGCACTGGTGTTTGTTAATCTTGCTACTACTCCTCGGGTTATTAATAAATTTGCTTCTCCTCCTACCCAAGATTCATAGCCTTTGGTCTTTATTACAATTTCCATATGATTATAGAAATCGCCTATGGTTATCATCTGATTTGGCAAGAAGTAGACCAATTCTGACCCATTTGAGAGGTCAATTTCCATTTGGCCTGAGAATGCTTTTTCATCATTTCCCCATCTGGTGTCTCTAATGACAATTAATACTTTGACCCCAGCATCCTTTCTATGTAAAGCATGTATTCGGATCATAACCATACCGAGATGAATATGGTTTAACCCTTGATTTCTTAATTTTTTGTATGATTCGGGTAGAATCATTTTTATTTCTTCTTGATCATTTTGTCCAATGATCAATTTTTCTTCCTCCGAATAGTGTTGATAAACCTTATCTGGTGTATTTTGCCAATCGGATGTATATAGTGCCTCAGTTGGTACCATACTTGCTCTTCTCTTATTGGATAATGATAATTGAACTTCAGGATCAATATTCATTTCCAATGTTTTATTTCTGTTGCTAATTCCCCTTAGACGGTTCATAGCATTTCTAGCCGTTTGCTGAAGATTTTGATAATTTCTTATCTGATCTTCATGCACTCGAGATCCAGCTAGTTGTCTTTCTTGTTCTCGTATGGGTATTAAGCCCAAATTTCTTTCTTCAGCGGTCATAGGTTCATCACATGATATATTGGACCTGGTACTGCTAGTACTGGGTCTTGATTCAGAAAAATCAAATGATGTTCTAGCGCTTGAATTTCTTCTACTCATTTTGATTTTGATCGAGACAATTTTTCTTTTTCCTCAGTAAAAATCTGATGAGGATTAACAAAATGGTAGATTTTTCTGGTTACAGGTGGAGGTGCTGTATCACCTTTTTCTGATATCTTGATACGATTGATTTCTTGAGTCAATTTATCAAGAGCCTGTTGTAATTCAGGATTTTCTGTGGATTGTTTTAAAATACTGTTCTCAAGGCGAGAAACTTTAGTATTTAAAACTTCTAATTTCCGTATTACTTTTATCAACAGATAAAGTAAATTTGATGGTGAAAGATGGGTTATCAAGCCACCAGCAAAATCAACGACTTCAAAAACACCTCATCAAGCTCATATATGGGAAAATCTTGATGGCTCAACAAGCCTTAGATTTTCAAATTATCAAAATCGCTTAGCAAGAAATGAAGATGAGCATGAAATAGAAAATGAGGATGAACATGAGATAGAAACAGCCCTTGTTATGACTACTAAAGTCATCAAGGAAGAAGAAAGGCATTTTTATTGCCAACTCCCTGAATCATTTATTCAAAGGGAAAAAGAAAAAGGAATAATCTGGGATCATCTAGGGGATGGAAAATACTATGTGAAATACACCATCTCTAAAGAAAAATGGAATGAACCTGTAATATGTACAGGATGGGATGATAAAGAAGATACTGAGGTAATAACAAAAGAATATACTGATTCAGATTCTGAAAACTCAGAAGAAGAATTACCATGGTATCTACAACAGAACATTCCAACAGAAAATAAAGAAATGATTCTAATGGCAGATATGGAATATCCACCATTAAGAATTGAAGAAGATTTGAAGGAAACTCCAAATCTACAGAAAATATTAAAGGAAACAGTGAAATCAGCTACAACATCACAGGTTGCTGACTCAAGTTATCAACCACCTACTGATTTTACTATGGGACCTCCTCAGTACCCACCTGCTAGAGGTACAACAAAAATAAATGTCCCAGAAATACGTGAAAGTTGGCCAAAGTTTAGAGGGAAATCTCTAAATACAATAAATCAATGGACTCTGCCTCCAGCACAATCACAGACAGGTGTCATTCTAATTCTGCCTGATGACATCAATCAATATGAAAGTGTTCTTTCAAGATGGGAATCAATAAATACTAATATGATTGAAAGAATGAGCTGGGTGGATAATCAAGCCAAAACCAATTTAAGAAACATACACAAGTTCTTTTGGAACTTGGAGTTATAAGACCATCAGAATCAAGACATCGTACTATGGCAATCATGGTATATTCCGGAACTTCAGTTGATCCAATTACTGGTGAAACTAAGCACGGAAAAGAAAGAATGGTTTTTGACTATAGAAAATTAAACAATAACACTCATAAGGATCATTATTCCCTTCCTGGAATAAATACTATCCTAAAGAAAATAGGAAATAGCAAGATCTATAGTAAATTTGATCTGAAAAGCGGATTTCATCAAATTGTTATGGATTCTGAGTCAATTCCTTGGACAGCATTTATAGTCCCTAATGGACTATATGAATGGCTAGTAATGCCATTTGGTTTGAAAAATGCACCCGCAGTTTTTCAAAGAAAGATGGACCTTTGCTTTAAAGGTTATGAAAAATTTATTGCGGCCTATATTGATGACATACTGGTCTTCTCTAATTCGGCCCAAGAACACAGAAAACATTTACAGGTATTCTTTGATACCTGTAAAAGACATGGACTTGTCCTGTCTAAAGAAAAAATGGTAATTGGAGTTCAAGAAATAGAATTTCTTGGAGCAATTATCGGAAACATAAAAATTAAGTTACAACCTCATATAATCAGAAAATTATCTGATTTTCCTTAGGAACAACTACAAGAAAAGAAAGGTTTAAGATCATGGTTAGGAATCTTAAACTATGCAAGAAATTATATCCCAAAACTAGGAACTCTTCTAGGACCATTATACAACAAAACAGCCCCCAATGCTGATAAGAGACTAACCAATATGGATTGGGCACTTATCAGAAAAATCAAAAGAATGGTCAATGAACTTCCTGATTTGGAACTTCCACCTCAAAAGGCCTATATAATCATTGAAACAGATGGTTGTATGGAAGGATGGGGAGGAATAGCAAAATGGAAGCCCAGTAAATGGGATAATAAGAAAACAGAAAAGGCATTTGCCTATGTTAGTGGAAAATTTGATTCAATCAAATCTACCATTGACGCAGAAATTTTAGCGTGCATTAATTCACTTAATGCCCTAAAGATTCATTATTTGGATCAAAAAGAAATTACTTTAAGAACTGATTGTCAAGCTATCATTAGCTTTTACAACAAACAGTCACAGAATAAACCATCCCGTCTTAGATGGATTAACTTCACTGATTTCATAACAGGAACAGGAGTTAAAATCATCTTTGAGCATGTAGATGGAAAAGAAAATATTTTAGCTGATCAATTATCTCGCATTGTGACTAAACTATTGATTTGTGCAGAATGGACAGAAAAGACAAGCAAATTGCTAGAGGAGAACATTCCCCAACAAGTCCAAGAAAACCATATGTCACACTATTGGACCTGTACGAAAAATCAAGAGTCCAAAAAGCAACTCAAGCTATTGCAGACCCTTCCTCAGGCCCTAGACGAGATAAAACAGCTACCATCACAGAAACAGAAATAGGCCAAAGTTCTACTCAACAAAGCCCTTCAGGTTTTGTTCGACTAGAAAACTTAGTCAAAATGGCTACAGAAAGTCCAAAGAAAAGGCCCTCACCTATATTGCAAGAGGAAAGAAAACGACAGCGTTTTTGCCGCTTTGGAAAAACGCAATTGAAAATATTGGATCAAAATGATCCTACAACATATCATCCTTTGGAAAGTCTTCCTATGGATGAACCACAGAAATGTCTTCTAGATTCCATATGCACAGCCAGAAATAATAAGCAAAAGCATAATGCATGTTGTGCTCTTCAATATTATTTCAGCAAAATTATGGAACGTCCAATGGGAAGATGCTTCTCATACTATGCTCTAGTCAATGGCCCAAACAAAGGAATTTACTGCTATTATTCAACACTGATCAAGAACATCCAAGAAATCAGGAAACCTAAATTCAAAGGTTTTTATTCATTTTATGATGCTCTTAACTTTATTTTGCAGTATTCAGATATCAATGATGAAATATTCATTGAAAAAGAACCAAGAAATGGACCATCTGTAGAGATGTATGATCAAGAAATAATTCGTCTGACACAGCAGATTGAAGAACTCAATGAAACTATTCATGAGTTAAGAAGAGAACAGATAGAAGAAATCGTCCAACATGATGAACAAATGGAAGATATAACCACTACAAGGTTACATCAGGAAATAACACAAAAGGATGAGTCTATCTACTCTGCCTATCAGTCCCTTCAGTCAGAAGAAGAAGAAGACAGAAATCTGCGTCATCAGAAAAATCGAGAACCACCAGCTGGCTCCAGATCTTTAAGGCGACAAGGACATGGCAAGTGGCCAACAAAAGATGGCCGACAGAAATAAGTGGATTCTCTCCACTATCACTAAAAGAAAGATAAATATCTGTCAGTTGTAAAAACTTTTAATATTAGTCGCACAGTTGTCTATGCCTTTAGTTTGTATTATTTTGCTTGATAGTTGATTGGACGACCTTTGTTACACTACTGACTTCGTCAGCTTTCTTGAATCCTTCCGCAGGTGCTCCCAAGAATTCAGTTGCTGATAAAGCTTCTTGATATTGTTCGTCTTGATTAGCTGTCAAATAGGACATTAAATTTTCTGATGCAGTTGTTCAAGTAGATATTCTACTTTCTGCAATTTCTTTTCCAACTGTTGGGATAGTTGGATTGCTTCCTTTTCAATTTTCTTTGGCTGGTCAATTATAGAATTGATCAACTCAGTTACTTCTGTTTTTGTGGGAATTTTCTTTATCCTTGTTAATAGGATATCTGAATTAAGAACTTTTTCTAATTTTTGAAAATTTTCATGCAACGTATGAAAATGCTTTAGGCAAACATTAGATAACAGATTTAATCTATCAAAAAGAACATTAATATTATGCAAGGTATTGAGTTGCAAATCACATATAAAGTTTAACTGTCGATTCTCAGAATGATAAACATGTTTAAAACCCTTTTTATAACAGGAAAACTCTATACCTTCAATGGATTTAGTTTCAAATAAAGGAGCAGAAGCGAGATCCAAATATTCCAAATGTTTTCTATTTTGATACCAATTTTTAATTGCTTGTTCAAACTTTTCACTCATAACAACTAAATAAACAAGAACTTTCCTTGCAGGACTTGGTCTCCTTTTCCCCTTAAACGCCTCCCTTGGCTTCAAACGGGTACTTCCACTGTTATCCTTCCCTGAACTATCTGGACTTGCTTACTTATTTGCTACTTATTACAAACTTGAACTAACAAATAAGGACCTTAAGACGACTAAGATAAAACCTTTTCCTGGCACGGGTATACTCAAGTTCATGAATACACTCATTCCTAAGGTATTTTATTTGTCCTAGAAGATAATAACACTGTTGCTTTAAGTCCTTTGCTTCTCTAAAATTTGGATGATCCAATCCTAGATTAAGCTGATTATTAAGAGCAAAATGTCTATACTCTTCTATTTTCTTG
Source organism: Erythroxylum gracilipes (assembly GCA_026413385.1). NCBI lineage: Eukaryota > Viridiplantae > Streptophyta > Magnoliopsida > Malpighiales > Erythroxylaceae > Erythroxylum > Erythroxylum gracilipes. Next base: position 23,408,857 of record JANZLC010000002.1, on the reverse strand, counting down.
TTGTATTTTTCAATCAACTCCTTTAGTCGAGCTATAGTTTGATCACACTCTTGAGATAAATGCTTCAAACTTTCTCTATATTGGAAATATCCAGTCATACTTCTGCTTCAATCATAAAACAATCCATGGAACATATAGAATTTAAGAGTTATAATCAAAACTTTAAACAATATTATCAAACTTTGAATTAACAATTAAACTTTAAAAAGATTCAGTTACTCATACCTTTATGCTCTGATACCAATTTTGATTTCCTTCCCAGTTAAGATCTTGCAAGACACAGAATAGCTATACTATTTGTGCGGAGTATTGCTTTGAGTAACTAAAGATTTTATTTATCAGAGTGTTTACAGGAGGATTTCAGAGCGTTTTTGGGATGCTTCTGATGTGTCCTCTAAGTTACATACTGAAGGCTTTTATAGCCAAAAACTAAGATTGAAAGAAATAATTGAGGGAATAGAATAATGATTCCGGGTGCGCATTGGGCCCCATAGGCAGATCATTCAATTCCTTCCGTCAACTTTTCTTTTGTTTGTTGTGGAATTATTAGTTCCACTAACTAGAGGTGTAACATGTTTCAAGGGTTTATCCTGAATAGTAATATCTGGATTAATGATATCGAGTTTGCACACAATACCATTTTTAGCCCAATGTTTCTGAGGATTTTGTCCTATAAATTGTAGGACTTCCAATTCTTTTAAAATTTCTTGTATTTCTGTAGAGTACTGAGGTATACTCTTACCAATAGAATAATACACCATTTCCTTAATAGTGTAATACTCTTCGGCTTCTAAATCCAATTCAGGTATTGCTGCCTTGGATATTATCATTTCTGTATCTGTCATAATTTTTGACAGATTTTTGTAGAAGGTAACAGTTGAACCTTCTAACCTTATTCCTCTTTGCTGTGCTCTTATAAAATTGCATCCGACTATAAATTCAATTCCATCATGTTGATTCATCGGAATACAATATGTGAATGGAATTTATAATGATTATTCCCTTTTTGAGCTCATAATCAGCTTTTACTTTTGTTTCAATTCCATAAATCTCAATAGGATATCGAGATTTTCTTTTTGCTTCCATTGGAATTGCATCTATTTTGACACAACAACTTGTAGCTCCTGTGTCTAATACTGCTCTGACCTGAAAATTTTTGCAGGCTGGTATTTGAAATTGTACAATAAAATTGTACAAGTGATTATTTATCCTTTCTTTACCAGTCTTTTCTTTTTCCATTATTGCAAGGATATTTTCTTTTTCTTTGTCCATAAAACAACTGGACATTCTTTCTGTAGCAGATAATTTTTCAGTTATCTGTAATTGTGGAATATGAAAATACTCAAAAATAATTTGAGCCACTGCATCACCAATTTCCACAAGAAATTCTTTCAGACCAGGATTTACTAACCCCCCGTTTGGTTGCTGTCACCGGGGTAAGGGATGGATGATAGGACAGACTAATCCTGTCCTTCGTGCGTGTTTGGTTCCCTGACTCCCCGTTTCTGTCATCTGCCACCGGAGTACATAGACAAACATTTTTGTTGCTTCCAAATTGGACGGACAGAAAAGCGCTGTCTCTGACTCCGGACAAAGAAACTTACCTACCCCGGAAATACCCCTCTCTGCTGTTCTCTCGTCTTCATTGTCTGTCTCTCTCCCACGCCTTCGCCTCCGACTCCGACATCAGTCCTTCTTTTCCTCACGCTGGGCTTCGCTCTTCGGTTCTCTGTCGGACTCTTCTTCCCAAGTAAGTTTTTGTTTTTATTTTCTGGAAAAATCTGGATGCCTCCGAACGCCATTTCTCTGGTTGCCGAATGCGAGAGTCCACCTGCTATTGTTGTTTTCTTTTCCTAGTGTTGAGTCGGAAATGGAGGATGTATATGTGAAATGGAGACCGTCGGAGGCTGCTAGGTGTTTGCATATGTCGATTGTGAGAGATGGGTTTGCAGATCTTGAAAGGGAGGATGTCGATTTTCGGTTCTAGCTCTTCTTCTTGTTGGGTCTTCGGTTATTTTTGTACTGATACGAGAATGCTGAGGGGTTTTCTGTTGACATTTTTGTTGTATGGTTGATGGGTTTTGGATCATTCTCGTCTTCTGGTATAATCCTTCGTGTACTTTCATCTTTTGTTCAATGGTGTCTACTGCTTTTCTCTAAATTTCGTAGATCAAAACTGTCGGATTCCATATTTAACCTTGTTCGGAGAGAGCAGTTAGTCGTTGAAAACAGAGCCGTTATCCCTCCAAAAGCATTGGAACACTAACCGGTAATAGCTCAGAGAAACTAAGCTGCCCGGAAAGCATTATTTCCGGAGCAGCTCAACAATTAAAAGCCCAACTGCTCTCTCTGTTTCTTTGTTCTTCTCTAGCTCTATGAGAAGGAGAAGTTCCATAGCCCCAATATATATTATATGCTCTCCTTTTTCTTCTTCTCTACCGTTGTCAGCAAGAACAATACATTAAAAAAAAAGAAATCTATTTAATGCACTGCACGTTGATGGTTTTTGCAGGAATCATTTGAAACTTTGAATTGTTCTTCTCTTTTTATATTTCTTCTCCCTTACACAACTCAAACTGACCCTCGTGGCTTTTTCTTCTTATTTCAATGAAGTTGTCTGGTTGTTCGTCGTCGCTCGCCTCCTTCTTATCCCACTGTTTTATATGACTCGAGGTATGACCTCTGGTAGCCTCTGTGGTTTGAAGCCGTTACTGTTCGGTCGCAAACCTTCCAAGTTCGAGGTAACCGATCAACATGTTCATGATTAAAGAAATGGTTTGTTTTCAATCTTGGGGAAGTATCTTGTAATGCCATTAGCAAACCTTTTGAATTGTACATGTTTCATCCCGTTCCAGCATTTTGGCCTTGCTATGAAGATCCAGAGGTATTTGCATCATTATTTATTTCAATTTCAGGGAATTCCAATTCTTCATTATATTTTTCCAAAATACTTTGATACCCTAGATTATTATGAGAACTATCATTTGTTTTGGACTGTTTGACGATCATCTGGATTTCCTACCAATAAATTGGGATGATCTCTGCATCTTAGAACCTGAATAAGTTTGGAACAGAAGAGAGACATATACCCATAATTTATAGCCAATAATTGCTTTCTTGTAAGTGGATAGAAATATTTATTTAGGTTTCACCAATTGAAGAAAAGGATTCAGATGTCTTCCAAACCATATTTGGTCCTCCAACCCAGAAACTTGCATTCAGGAACTAATTCTGATTGTATTTCTAATCTTGTTAAGAAAAATTGGTAGTTATAGGAGAGGCTTTCATGAATGTAATTCTGCTACTCAAAGATTATGAGTATCTTATCAACTGTAAAAATTTTGTGTTTATGCAATATTCATGGAAAAGTTGATGCAGATAGCAAAAGGCTTTCAATCAGTCAAGAATCAAAAGATGGAAATGAAAGGCCCAAAAACAGATCTTTCCCACGGATCTGCAGGGAATTTCATCTTGATGGTGGAGCTCAGGAAGAAGATCTCTAGCTTCAGGGACATTATTGACCTGCCACCTTGTAATGGCTCAGCCACCATAAATGAAGTAATACTCCAACCTCTTTCGTACAACATGGTCAAAAGTATTGCATAAATGACTCTCCTGTCACCCCAACTTCAGTTCTTCCAGATTTCATGGAATCTCGCCATTCTGGAGAATTTGTTCGATTTTCTAGTTCACCTCTTCTCCGGTCTCTGAGAGATCAGGCTATTGGGAAACTGAACCCCATCGATGTGAAACGCTTCTCGTTCCACATGCTTCCAAATGCAGGATTTCATAATTTCAGCTATTCAGACCAAAGGAACCATGTGGATGATGAAATACTGAGAGACATGGTAGGAAAGACTACAATTTTGAATCAAAGGAGAAGGTTAGATGATGAAGTGAAAATTGAAACAGAGGAAAGCACGGACTCTCGAGCTAACAAACCTGTAACATCTGAGGATGTAAGAGACCAACATAATGGAATGCATGAAATTGAAACGACCAAGACAACTTTGGTAGCAACTGAAGCAAGAGCAATTGTAGCACCACTATCACCATCAGAACCACCAGTGTTGTCATCAACAATGGAAGAGGTAGCACTACAGCCGCGTTCACCACCTACCCCTCCACCAACACCATCCATATCTAATATTTTCGTAGCACCAAGGATACCATCTTACTCACCACTTGTTCCATTGCAACCATCACACAAGTTGCAGCAAAATGGAGAAGCAACAGGTCTGACATCACCACCCCCTATGGCATCTGAAAGCACAGTAGCACCACCAACTCCGCCGCCGCCGCCGCCGCCGCCGCCACCATCTTCAGAAAAGACAACAGCAGCAGTACTGCCTCCACCCCCTCCCCCACCTCCAGGAGCTGCAAGAGCAGTTCCACCCGCACCTCCTACACGCATGATCTCCTCAAATGGATCAATGCCATTGCCGCCACCTCCACCCACGCCACTTGGTAAAGAAGCTGCTCCACCGCCACCTCCACCAGGGGCAGCAAGATCTTTACGCCCCAAGAAGACACAAACTAAATTGAAGAGATCAAGCCAAATGGGAAATTTGTATAGAGTTCTCAAGGGAAAGGTTGAAGGAGGTAATCCAAATGTCAAATCATTCACTGGAAGAAAGACTGCGGCTAACAACAGTTCTGGAGGAAACCAAGGAATGGCTGATGCACTAGCAGAAATCACAAAGAGGTATAAAGATTGTTTGTTGAAGAACTTAACATTAGACTAGGACGCTAACAGTTATATTTTATTCCAAGGATATGGAACAATCTTTAAATCCTAAAATCACTCTTATGTTCCTCTCTTCGTGCATCACAGATCAGCATACTTCCAACAAATTGAAGAAGATGTTCAAAAGCATGCTAAGTCCATCTCCGAGCTGAAAACATCCATCAACAATTTCCAGACAAAGAACATGGGAGAGCTGATCAAGTTCCACAGCCAAGCGGAATCCGTTCTTGAACAGTTGACAGATGAAACACAGGTAAAATATCCTCCAAAACCAAAAACCACGGACTGCAAGAGAAAGGACTATGAATCCCCGAAAAGTTAGAAATGTATAGTAATGTTCAAATTACTCTTGCAAATTCCAAAGTTTAACTCCATATGGTCCAGGTGCTTGCAAGATTCGACGGTTTCCCTCAAAAGAAGCTGGAAGCATTAAGAATGGCAACTGCATTATACTCAAAGTTGAACGAAATGGTCACCGAACTTCATAATTGGAAGATAGAGCCTCCCCTGGGCCAGCTTCTTGACAAGATCGAACGTTACTTCAATAAGGTATCTTCATATTTTCTTAGTGGAACATAATGAAATAGTTCATATTTTGGTTAAGTGGAAACTAGGGATATTATGTTATATGGTGAGAAAAGTTGGTTGTATGAATAGATAAAAGGAGAAATGGACAGCTTGGAGAGAACCAAAGATGAAGAAGCCAAGAAATTTCATAGTCACAGCATCCACTTTGACTTCGATGTTCTTCTAAGAATCAAGGAAGCCATGGTAGATGTTTCCTCTAACTGCATGGAACTGGCACTTAAGGTACGTAATTCGATTTGCATTTCTACCACAATATATACGTAAAATGATCAATTACAAAGGATTAAAAACAAGATTGAAATCTCTTGTATACTGACTCAGGAGAGAAGAGAAGCAAAAGCAATGGAGATAAGTGTACCAGGAACCAAAACAGAACGAAAAAAAGCTTGTGTCAAAATGCTTTGGAGGGCTTTCCAATTCGCATTTCGGGTCTACTCCTTCGCTGGCGGTCAGGACGACCGTGCCGATAAGCTGACGAGGGAATTGGCTCATGAGATAGAGACTGATCGTCAATAATGGAATTAGGCCAAAAGAGAGAGAGAGAGAGCATCGTAGGTTCCTATCCCAGTAGAGTTACTTTGATTGATTAGGAAATCCTCGGGAATTGACCTGAATTATGCTCTTTACAATGGATTCTCTGTATAATCTTCCTCACTTAAACATAAGACTCGTGAGTCTTTTTTATTTTTTTATTTTAATTAAATTATACTATTAATATTTTTAATAAAAAATAAATACAAATAAAAAATTTGTGTCACGACAATTAATTTTTTAATTTTAATTTTTAAATAAAATAATAATTAAAAAAAACAAATTTTGTGTCACAAGCATGACAACTAAGAAGGTGTTTATTTGATGGGTTTGCGAAGTGATTAATGGGTATGAAATGAAAAGTTAGTGGTTGATTGTTTATTATCATTATAGGGGCAATAGTTTGATATCTCATTTTTAGGGAATCCTCCGTACCATCCATTTAGTATAGGAATGAAACTCATTCTTTAGTAGTGACTCTTTTTTTAAAAAATATTTTAAATACTAATTAATTAATTAATTAATTACAATATAATTAAGTAAAATATAATTCATTCATTAATTAAGATATTTTAATTAATTAATTAAAATATAATTAACTAAAATAAATAAATAAATAAATTATAATTAATTGGAATATAATTAATTAATTAATACAATATAATTAATTAAAATAT
>JANZLC010000002.1:23370590-23394828 GCA_026413385.1 Erythroxylum gracilipes | reverse complement strand
TTGATGTAATTATTTTGACATCTAGTCATGATATTTTAGTTATTATTTGAGAACAATTATATGATTGATGGTTGAAATATTTATTTATATTATTTAGTATATTTTTCTATTTTTTAATATTTCTAATATTATATATAATTAAATATATTTATTACGTAACTATGACGTCACACCGGTTCAACCGGTGGTCAAACCGGTCGAACCGATTGAACCGGTGACCAGTAAAGCCTCCGGTTCAGATTTCGAAACCTTGGTACTGTCAGTTCATTTTTCCTCTGAAGGCCTAGTTTAGTCAATTGGTAGGTTATTTAGCAATCCTCTAAAAATTGATACCTCGACGATTACATTAGCAAGACTAGGTTTGGCGAGAATCTATGTTGAAATGGATGTGTCTAAGGAATTGGCTTCTTATTTTTGGTTAAAGAACGATAGCCATGGATAGTGGAAATTAATTGAATATGAAGTTGTCCCAAGTTTTTGTCATCATTGCAAGATGTATGGGAGCATTGTTGAGCCATACATGGTGGAATATCTTAGTCGAAGAAGAAGTGGATTCCCAAGCCAAAGAAAATTGTAACTAGTCCATCTCTTGAATTACCAAGAATAGAAACGTTTGATTCGAAGATAATGGATAAGCAACACCTTTTAAAGACTAGGGATGCTTCACTGAATTTTACACAAGGTAATTCGTTGCCTACTTCCGTCTTGGAGCAGATGATGCCCTCTTCTGACCCATTACCTATTCCTATTTTGGAGAAAGAGCTTGCTACCTTTTGTCCGCTTGGTCATAAGATTCCATTGACTTTAGTGGTTGGAGATAATATGATCTCGCCTTCATTGAATGTTGGTTCAGAGGGTTTGTTGACTTTGAAAGCTGATGTTGTAACTGTGAGTTTAACCATCATCTCCCCAGAAATTGTTGTTATATTGCCAAGTTTGACAGTTGATGAACCTGCTGGGGCTATTGGACTGGAACTCCCAATGGATGAGTTTGCTATTACTGTTGGAATTCAGAGGAACAAAGAATGTAAGCTAGCTCATTCGGCTATAGTGGACAATCAGCCACAGGTGAATGTTAATATAAAAGGATTTGAGTCTATGATGGCTTTGGATTTAGCATCGTTGCGCATAATAAAGAAAGATGTGCACTCTGAGTTTGGTATTTCTAAGGCATCTATATCGTCGATTGATCTGATGATTGTTTCAGCGACATCGAGCGGGGTAATGACTCAAACTTTGACTTCTACACAATATGTTATTGGTGTTCAAACTCGGTCCTAACTTCGGACTGTTCAGATTCCTTTTTCTAGGTCTTAATGATTAATGCTTTATTTTGGAATATTTGTGGTCTAGCCAATTAACTTTCAGTTTTGAGATTGAATTGTCGTGGGTTGATGAAATAAGACGTAAATTAAATTTTGAAAGGGTGGTTACTAATGCCATAGGTCGTGTCTGGGTCTTTTATAATAAGGAGATTTCTTGTGATATTTTGCATGAAAATTCTCAGCAGTTGACTTTGAAAGTGTCTCATTCTCTGATAAATCAATCTTTAAGCTTTACTTTTGCCCATGCTTCTTGCTCCGTGGTTGAGAGACGATTGTTGTGGGATTCTTTTGTGCCTGCTACATGCCCTTGGTTAATTTGTGGGGATTTAAATGTATGTCTTTTGCAGAAAAAAAGATTAGTGGATTGCCTTTTTAGGTTTCTAAGGCAAAGGATGGCTCTATTCCCTAGTGCATGCTGGATATACGGGTTCCCGGTTTTGACACGACCTGCCTTTTAGACTATGTTGGCACTAAGGAATGGGTAAGCTCAATGCCATCAAAACCCGTAGTAAGCCTAACTTTTCTATATTCTACTGAAAATCTAACATGATCATTCGTTTATCTAATTAATTATCCATATACCTGCTTAACAATATTGAATGAAGTAAGGATCTCAATCTGTGATTCTAACATACATTATCTACTTATAATCTGTCAATCTATAATCATCTCATATCATCAACTGACATCATTCTCAATAACATAGCATATCCATACATGTATCATATACATATGATTATAAAAAACCATGGAGCAGCTATAAGTATCTGCAATTAACATCATGCCAAAAAAATACTTTTCTATTTATCCAAGCGAGTCTCAAAAAGCTTAGATTTCTCTCTCGTCCGATCTGCTATCCCCTAAAATGATAATAGTGAGAGGTGAGTCTACAACACGACTCAGTGAGATATAAACATGCTACCGTGCTTGTGAGGCTAGGTAACACAAGGCTAGCTTCAAAAGAATGGTCTGTGGCATTCTAAATAACAATATATGGTATCGATAAATAAACAGGTAGTAATTTCAAATGCGATAATCACATGAGTATCAATAATAAATCTCAATATAAATTGTTCTATTATAAAATAAATTTGGTTTTTGAATTCTTTTCTAAGTTCTGATTTCTTTTCTGAGTTCTAGGTTCATTCTTTGGCATAGTTCCACAAGATTTCTAATTCTGAGCTTTCTCATTTCTGAGTTCTGATTTCTCATTTCTGAGTTCTAATTTTCTGAATTTTTTAAGAAGAGACAGAGGCATGTTGTATGACGTATCTCCCCTTTTCTGATTCTAGACAAGGTTGGCCTAACCCTGCCCCTGGAGGCCTGCCCTCTCTAGGTGGGACCCAGATTTGACCCATCACTGGTGGGTTACCTAAGTGCACATGGTCTGACAATATACTTCATCAGATGGGTATCCTGTGAACTCATCAATCATGGCTAACAAGAAAAACATGATTCATCAAAAATTTGCAATTAATAGGGTCAACATAATAAGGGAACCAGAAGATGTAAAGAATCCAAATATTATCTGGCCAATCTAGCATACAACATGCTAGACTCAATCACATGGAGTCATATATCAAATAAGTCATACAGATTTGAGAACAATTCAACAAGCCACAAGATTAAAAAAGGATTACTACACAAGTATAGTAGCATGATTATACTCACCTCAACTATCTCAAGGTTCTGATCTCTTTTCTAATATTCTTGGACTTGAGAGGTACTAGGTACAACTTCTAGTTCTATTCCTCGTCTACTTTCACAAGCTATTGGGTAACATACATAAAAATTACATATACCCGCATTAGTCATTCTTACATAAAATCTCATTTCTTAACATATATCATTATAAATTTATATTTTCTTCTATAATGGTCAAATTGGTTTCAAGCAAATTTTCCCTTGAAATTAGGAGTCTTGGACTTCATTATGTCCAAACTTAGCTCACCATTTCAAGTACCTGATTCTTTATGTCTTGATTAGCTTAATCATATTTGAACCTATTAGGTTTCACTGATTCATCCGCGTAGGTCGCATTCGCGAAGGCACAATTTTTTCTACGTAGGTTCAATGTTTTTTTCAAAATTTTCATACCTCTAGTTAACACATAAATTTACATTTTTTCTTTTATGACCATTTTCTATTTCGGTCATTAAGGCTTCCAAATATCCCATTTACATTCAGCCTTAGTATTATGTCATGAGTTGGACCCTTCCTGACTAAAATCATTATAACTTATTAATTTCTTATCCAATTGAGGTGATTCAAATTGACATTTTCAATAGACTCATATGGCTATCACATATCCAAAGACGGCTTAAAAAATGATGTAATTTGGATTTATTGTGAATTATCTAAGGCTGTCTTGTTTCTGTTCTCTTTTGTGTCACTAAAGTCAGTAACACTCTTCACTTATTTAACCGTATCTCACAGGATACTCATCCAATTAAAATTCCTTTTATACAGAACTTAGATGACACATTTTTTAGCATTTCATAAGAAGAACGTATCATCCAATTCTGACTCTAAAGTCCTCAAACAATTAACTTTCATTTCATGTTTCAATCTCATTGGTATTCCGAACCAGTTTCAATTCGAGACCTATATCTCTTTTTTTTGGCTCACCCTAAATTCGTAAAAAAAATTCAAATATATAGTAGACACCTATATCTACAACTTTCAAGTTTTGAGTTTCTTCAAATTCACACGTTAAATAGCTCCAAACAATTGTATAAGAAGGACCTACGAATCTGCCTCCCTTGGCAGCTTTGAACTCCATACATCTAGGTTTTGATTTAGGCCCAAATCACCATAAAAAAATGAAAAATTCCTCATGTTAATTAGTCATTAGACATCAAAGAATAAGAATCCATCATCAAAATCATCAAACCCATAAATTTCATCAAGTGGGTTTCATAGTTATGGCAAAAAAAAGTAAGAAACTAAATTCCAATCGGTAGAATCAAGTGTCGGGACCATGGCTTACCATTTTGTATCGACTGATCGACTTGATTCTCCTTCACTTTCTTGTTACAAAACTTGAAAATTTTGAGAGAGGAGCTTCCATGGTGAATTCGGCCAAGTGAGGGAGGAGGAAGACAAGTGCTTGTCTTATTTGCACTTAGCTTCCTTTATAAGCCACTCTTTTCATTATTTACAAAAATGCCCCTATTGTACTGGTTCTTTAAATTTCGCTTGTACAATTTCCTATGACGATCGAAAAAGTGTCAAACATCATTAATTTGATGTCACCAAAAAGTATGATTCACTGTCCTGGTTTTAATGATATTAATCTCAAATATCGATTTTTCCATTGTATCGGGTAAATTAGATACCGAGTTTTACATTCTCCTCCCTTATTAAAATTTGTTCACGAATTTTAGAAATTTACCTTATTGGGAAAACGATTGTTGATATCTGGTTCTCATTGATTTTTTTGTTTCCCATATACATTCCTCAACTATTTGAATCCGCCATTGGACTTTAATAATTGGAATATCTTTATTCCACAATTTTCTAATTTGTCTGTCTATGAAGGCAACTTGAGTTTCTTCATAAGATAGATTTTCTGCTATTTCCACTTCTGGGGTTTGTAATACATGAGAACGATTTGGAATGTACTTTGTTAACACTGATATATGGAAAACTGGATGCACGTAGCTAAGATGAAGAGGCAAAGCCAACTGATATGATACATTTCAACCCTTTCAAGGATCTCGAATGGTCCAATATATCTAGGATTTAGCTTCCCTCTTTTTCCAAATTTGAATACACCTTTTATAGGAGAGACTTTTAAGAAAACTTGATCACCCGGTCCATACTGTACATCCCTCCTCTTAGAATCTGTATAACTCTTTTGGGTATTGAAGGCCATTCTTAGTCTTTCTTGTATCAGAGGAACTTTTGCAGGTGTTTTTTGAATTAGTTCTGGTCCCTCTAACTATTTCTCTCCTACTTCTCTCTAACACAGTGGAGATCTGCATTTTCTGCCATACAATGTCTCATAAGGTGCCATCCCAATGGTGGAATGGTAGTTGTTGTTGTAAGCAAATTCCATTAAAGACAAATGACATTCTCAATCTCCACCAAAGTCCATGACACACATTCTTAACATGTCTTCAAGTGTCTGGATAGTTCTCTCTGATTGCCCATCAGTCTGTGAGTGAAATGCTGTACTGAAATTCAACTGTGTACCCATGGCTTCTGGTAGTTTCTGCCAGAATCTAGAAGTGAACTGTGTTCCTCTATCAGAAATAATAGACACTGGCACTTTACGATACTTCACAATTTTGTCAACATATAACTGGGCTAATTGATCTGCACTATAAGTGGTTTTAACTGATATAAAGTGGGCTGACTTGGTGAGTCTATCGACTACAACCCAAATAGAATCATGCCCTTTAGGCATTCTTGGCAATCCAACCATAAAATCCATGGTAATCTGCTCCCATTTTCACTCAGGTAGCGGTAGCTCCTGTAGTAGTCCAGTGGGTTTCTAATGTTCAAATTTGACTTGTTGATAAGTTAAACGGGTGGATACAAATTGAGCTACATCTTTCTTTATACCCGGCCACCAATACATATACATACCATTAACATCATGGTACATCTTGGTGGTTCCGGGATGAGCACTATAGGGTGTATAATGTGCCTCATGTATAATTCTTTGTTTTAGCCCATTTATGTCATGTACACATAACCTGTTACCATATTTCAATATTCCATCCTCTATATTGAATTCTGTCACCTTACCATCCTGTATAACTATTCTAAATTTAACTAGCTTAGGATCACTGTCTTGGGCAATTTTAATCTCATCAATTAAATTGGGTCTCACCTGGAACTGAGTAAGTAATGCCTGAGAATCAAATACTTCTAAGTGCAATCCTATATTAAATAACCTATTTAAATCTTTAACTAGCTCTTTCTTTTAAATGGGAATATGATACAAACTCCTACTCGATTTTCTACTCAGGGCATCAACCACTACATTAGCTTTACCCGGGTGATATAAGATTTAACAGTCATAATCCTTCAATAACTCAATCCACTATCTCTATCTCAGATTCAACTCTTTCTGTTGTTGAATGTACTGAAGACTCTTATGATTTGTATATATTTCACTCTTTTTACTATATAAATAGTGTCTCCAAAATTTTAATACAAATATCACGGCTGCCATTTGGCCCATTTCTAGATCATGGGTAGGATAGTTTACTTCATGTTTCCTTAATTATCTGGAAGCATAGGCAATTACCCTCCCATTCTGCATCAATACACAACCTAAACCAATTTTGAAGGCATCATAATATATCACATAATCACCTTGCCCTGAAGGCAATGCTAACACTAGAGTTGATGTGAGACATTCCTTAAGCTTTTGGAAACTTTGCTCACAGGAATCATCCCACTCAAATTCCACTTGTTTCTGTGTTAACCTCGTTAGTGGAGCAGCTATCTTGGAAAAATCTTTTACAAATCATTTGTAATAACCAGCCATACCTAAGAAACTTCGTATTTCGATAACATTAGTAGGTCTAGGCCAATTAGATACTGCTTCCACCTTTTGAGGATCTACTTGAATCCCTTCTTTACTAATATATGACCCAGGAAACTAACTCTGTCGAGCCATACTCACACTTTGCCAACTTGACATATAACTGATTATCTCTAAGGATTTGTAACACCATTGCCAATTGTTTTTCATGTTCTTCTTAGTTCATGGAATATACCAATATGTCATCAATGAAAACCACAATGAATTTATCCAAATAGGGCCTGAAGATTCTATTCATCAAATCTATAAAGGTCGTTGGTGCATTCGTTAACCAAAAGGAAGCACCAGGAACTTATAGTGTCCGTATCTGGTTCTAAAAGCAATTTTTGGCACATCCTCTTTTTGGATCCTTAACTGATGATAACCAGATTTGAGATCAATCTTAGAGAAATGACTTACTCCCTGTAATTGATCAAACAGATCATTAATCCGAGGAATAGGGTGTTTATTCTTAATAGTTACTTTATTCAACTGCCTATAATCTATGCATAACCGGAGGGATCTATCTTTCTTCTTAACAAATAACACTGGTGCACCCCACGGTGAACTAATGGATTTAATAAACCCCTTAGTAAGTAAATCCTGCAACTACACCTTTAACTCTTTCAGTTCTATAGGTGTCATTCTGTATGAAGTAATTAAGATAGGGTTTGTACGAGCAAGGAGTTTTGTATTAAACTATATTTCTCTTTCTGGTGGTAATCTAGGCAAATCTTCTGAAAACACATATGGAAAATCCCTTACTATAGGGATCTGTTGTAACTCATTGATCTCCTCCCTTCTCGTATCCCTAACATGAGCTACATACCCTTGACATCCCTCTCTCAGAAGTCTTTGGGCCTGCATAGTTGATATTTTGTTAACAGAAAACCCAATTCAGTCACCTTGATATAACACTTCTGTTTCTGGATCAGACCTAAGTATAATTCTTTTAGCATAACAATCCATTGCATCATGGTGATTTGACAAGCAGTCCATACCCAAGATAATATCAAATTCTAATACTGCCAACTAGATCAAATTTGACATAAATTTTCTACCTTCTATTTCTACTGCACATGAGACGTAAACATATTTCACTTCAATAGTTTCCCCTAAAGGTGTAACTATAAACAGAGGGTCTTTCATTAATTCTCTCTCTTTATCTAGGTTTCTAGCTAAACTCGGCAATATAAATGAATGAGTGGCACCCGAGTCAAATAGCACTTTAGCATTCTCGTTTTGGATAAGGATTATACCTATATCAATATTGTTTTATCATCATAATTAAAGAAAAATCATATCTTTTGTCATAACAGAGCATAGACATTTTATGCAATTTAATTCAATATCAACACGTTTGCATAAAATTATCTGTTACAGTTGTATTAGAGGCCTGTGCTTTTTGGAGATTTACAGCAAACACTCTCCCCTGACCTCTATTTGCTGGGGCTGGTGCTGGCATCTGCCCCGTATTCTGGGTGGAAGCTTCACCTTAAGGTCTACCTTCACCAGCTGGGCCTCTATTAGCAGGTCTGTCCATCTGCACAGTTGTTTGTGAAATTGAGGGTGGAGCTGCTTGATTTTCTTACATTGGGCAGTCTTTAATGAAGTGCTCTTGTTGTTCACACCTATAACAACCTCTAAACCCGAGTCTACAGGGTCCGTGATGATTTTTCCCATAGACATTACAAGCAATTCTAGTCTGTGGCTGTGCTGGAGGTTGTTGTGATCTATTCTTAGCTGGGTTCTGTGTACCACTAAGTGCTGACAATACTGACGCACCTAAATTTTTACCTCTGCCTTGACCCTCCTCTTTGTAGTTCTGGAGGAGCAGACTGTACTGCTTGTTCTATTTGTCTCATCTGAGAGCTATCTCTTTCTCTACGGCCTCTACTGTTCTGGCCTTTACCTTTCTTTCTCCATTCTCTTTCTCCTCTCCCCTTTTTAAACTTTGCTTCCACTTGTCGAGTCTTATCAATCAACCTCGACAAATTAGGGAACTCAATAGCTGCAATAGCACCATACAAGGAAGGTATGAGTCCCAACTTGTATCTTTCCATTTTTGCAGCTTCAGTAGGTACCATTGTTATAGCAAATTTGCATAAGTGTAGAAATTAACTTGCATAATCATCTACGCTCATACCATAGCTTTAGCTGACCCTTTCAAATTGCAGGGCTCGATTATATCTTTCATATGGAGAAATAAACTCATTAATTAATGCCTATTTAAAGAATTCCCAGGTCATAGGATTCCCACCATATAATTGATCCTTGATATTCCTCTAGAACCATTCCCAGGCATTCTTTGTCAATTTAACCCCACTAATTCTATGATCCGTGCATCAGAGCAAGTCAATCTCTGGACCATTTTCTCAGTATGACTAATAAACTCTTGGGGATCCTCATGTCTCTCACCACTAAACTCAGGGGTTTGTAATTTCAAGAAATCATTGATACTTACCCCTTCATCATCTAAAGCTCACCTAGGTAATCCTCTCAGCATTTGCATTGGCTGTGGTGGTACAGGAGCAACTTTAGGTATATCTTGAGGTCTTTCTCTAAGTATTCTTACTTCTTCTCTCAATTCTAGAACCTCTTGCCTTTCTCTTAAAGCTCGGTTCTCTACTTCTAAGGCTTCTATTCTTTGTTGTAAGGTTCTATCATCTTCCCCTCGAGCAACTGGGGGTTCAGGTTCATTTTCTATCTCTGATCCCCTCTTAGCTCTGGGTGGAGATCTTTCGTCTTGTTGTTCTTGCTGTACAGATTTGACATTAGGTATAGCAGTTGAAATTTCCCTCCTTCTAGGACGACCTCGTCCTCGTTGAGGAGGTGTTCTTCTTCTAAGAGGCATCTCTATTATGGAGAAAATTAAAATCATTTAGATATAATGATTTATCAAAGTAACATGCTATTGACATGATGCAGATCTTATGCTCCATGGTGTCATACTCATGCAATAATATCATATGCATGTATCATATCATATACATGTATACATTTTATTGTCATTCATTATACTTTTTCAACATTCTCTTCATCTCTATTTTACTGGGCTGCTTACGACTGCGAAGGTATTTTAAAATAATTTTGATGTGTTTGGGGGTTCTTTGTATGGTTAGTAGCCTATCCATTCTACTTCTCATTCTCGCACACATCCTTACTCTTATGAAACCTTTGGCTCTGATACCTTCTGACACGACCCGCTTTTTGGACCGTGTTGGCACTAGGGAATGGGTGGGCTTAATGCTACTAAAACCTACAGTAAGCCTAGCTTTTCTATATTCTATTGAAAATTCAGTGTGAACCATTCGTTTATCTAATTAATTATCCATATACCTGCTTAACAGTTTTGAATGAAGTAAGGATCTCAATCTATAATTCTAACATATATTATCTACTTATAATCTGTCAATCTATGATCCTCTCATATCATTAACTGACATCATTCTCAATAACATAGCATATCCATACATGTATCATGTACATATGATTATGAAAAACCATGGAGCAGCTATAAGCATCTGCAATTAACATCATTCCAAAAAAATTACTTGTCTGCTTATCCAAGCGAGTCTCAAAAGGCTTGGATTTCTCGTTCGTATGATATGTTAATCCCCTAAAATGATAATAGTGAGAGGTGAGTCTACAACAAGACTCAATGAGATATAAACATGCTACCATGCTTGTAAGGCTAGGTAACACAAAGCTAGCTTCACAAAAATGGTCTGTGGCATTATAAATAATAATACATGGTATCAATAAATAAACAGGTAGTAATTTCCAACGCGGCAATCACATGAGTATCAATAATAAATCTCAATATGAATTGTTCTATTATAAAATGAATCTGGTTTCTAAATTCTTTTCTGAGTTCTGGGTTCTTTTCTGAGTTCTGGGTTCTTTCTTTGGCAGAGTTCCACAGGATTTTTAATTATGAGCTTTCTCATTTCTGAGTTCTAATTTTCTGAATTTCTTAAGAAGAGACAGAGGCATGTTAGTATGACGTATCTCTCCTTTTTTGATTCTAGACAAGGTTGGCCTAACCCTGCCCCTGAAGACTTGCCCTCTTCAGGTAGGACCCGGATATGACCCATCACCGGTAGGTTACCTATGTGCACATGGTCTAATAATATACTCCATCAGCTGGGTATCCTGTGAACTCATCAATCATGGCTAACAAGAAAAACATGATTCATCAAAGAATTGCAATTAATAGGTTTAATATAATAAGGGAACCAGAAGATGCAAAGAATCTGAATATCATTTGGCCAATCTGGCATACAACATTCTAGACTTAATTACATGGAGTCATATATCAAATAAGTCATACAGATTTGAGAACAATTCAACAAGCCGCAAGATAAAAAAAGGATTACTACACAAGTATAATAGCATGATTATACTCACCTCGACTATCTCAGAGATTCTGATCTCTTTTCTAATTTTCTTGAACTTGAGAAGTACTAGGTACGACTTTTAGTTCTATTCCTCGTTCGCTTTCACAAGCTATTGGGTAACATGCATAAATATTACATATACCCACATTAGTCATTTTTAAATAAATCTCATTTCTTAACATATATCATTATAAATTTATATTTTCTTCTATAATGGTCAAATTGGTTTCAAGCCAAATTTCCCTTGAAATTAGGAGTCTTGGACTTCATTATGTCCAAACTTAGCTCACAATTTCGAGTGCCTGATTCTTTATGTCTTGATTAGCTTAATCATACTTGAACCTATTCGGTTTCACTAATTCATCCGCGTAGGTCTCATTCGCGAAGGCATAGCTTTTTCTACATAGGTCCAATATTTTTTCAAAATTTCCATACCTCTAGTTAACACATAAATTCACATTTTTTCTTTTATGACCATTTTCTAATTCGGTCATTAAGGCTTCCAAATATCCTATTTACAGTCAGCCTTAATATTCTGTCATGAGTATGACCCTTCCTGACTAAAATCATTATAACTTATTAATTTCTTATCTAATCGAGGTGATCCAAATTTCATTTTTCAATAGACTCATATGGCTATCATATATCCAAATACGGCTTTAAAATGATGTAATTTGGATTTATTGTGATTTTTCTAAGGCTGTCTTATTTCTATTCTCTTCTGTGTTACTAAGGTCAATAACACCCTTTACTTATTTAGCCATATCTCACAGGATACTCATCCAATTAAAATTCCCTTTATACAGCACTTAGATGACACATTTTCGAGCATTTCATAAGAAGAATGCATCATCCAATTATGACTCTAAAGTCATCAAACAATTAACTTTCATTTCGTGTTTCAATCCCGTTAATATTCCGAACCAGATTCAATTCAAGACTTATTTCTCATTTGTTTTTTTGGCTCACCCTAAATTCGTAAAAAAAAATTCAAGGATATAGTAGACACTTATATCTACAACTTTCAAGTTTTGAGTTTCTTAAAATTCACACGTTAAATAGCTCAAAAAAATTATATAAGGACTTACGAATTTGCCTCCCTTGGTAGCTTTGAAATCCAAAACCCTAGGTTTTGGTTTAGGCTCAAATCACAATTAAAAAATGAAAATTTTCTCATGTTAATTAATCATTAGACATCAAAGAATAAGAATCCATCATCAAAATCATTAAACCCATAAATTTCATCAAGTGAGTTTCATAGTTATAGCAAAAGAAAGTGAGAAACTAAATTCCAATCGGTAGAATCAAGTGTCGGGATCGAGGCTTACTCTTTTGTATCGACTGATCGGCTTTGATTCTCCTTCACTTTCTTGTTACAAAGCTTGAAAATTTTGAGAGAGGAGCTTCCATGGTGAATTCGACCAAGTGAGGGAGGAGGAAGACAAGTGTTTTGTTTTATTTGCACTTAGCTTCCTTTATAAGCCACTCTTTTCATTATTTACAAAAATACCCCTCTTGTACTGGTTCTTTAAAATCTGCTTGTACAATTTCTTGTGATGACCGAAAAAGTGTCAAACATCATTAATTTAATGTCACCAAAAATTATGATTCACTGTCATGATTTTAATGACATTAGTTTCAAATACTGATTTTTTTTCCCGTTATATCGAGTAAATCAGATACCGGGTGTTACAGGTTTACATGGACCAACAATAGAGAAGGTACACAGAGGATTTTGGTGAATCCTGAATGGTTATACCAGATGATTGTAGTGGTTGAGTATTTGAATCGGTTTCAATATGACCATTATCCCTTGCTTTTGAAGATTGATGTTAACTGCCAGGCTGTTGGTAATAGGGCATTCTGGTTCCAGAATGCATGGTGCTTACATAATGACTTTTTAAAGATGGTAAAGCAAAGTTGGGTACAATCTTGCTCGGGCCGACCATTAGAAGTTCTATATCAAATGCGTAGACTGAGAGCAGACCTCAAGTAGTGGAATCACCTTGTGTGTGGCAATTTTACGCAAAATGTGAGAAGTACTGAAGATGAGGTGCTCATGGTAGAGAGTGCCTTTGAGGTTGATGGAACAACAGATTCACAAAAGGCTTTGCAGTTGACTAAGGCAAAATACACACGCGTTTTAGTCGAGGAAAAGGCAGTTTAGTGACAAAAAGCAAGGGTTAAATGGATGATGGAGGGAGATGCAAACACAAAATTCTTCCATGCCATAGTGAACGAGAGACAAATTCGATCTGCTATTCATCGGATTCGAGGTTCGGATGAGGAATGGTAATAGACCTACAGTTGATCCAGGCAAAAGGGGTGAGTTTCTTCAAACATTTATTAAGGAATTGGTGGATATGAGAGCTATAGATGCGCTAGTAGATCGTGTTATTCATCCATCTGTTTCATCTTTGGAGAATTATAAACTACAATCTCCTCCAGAGATGGAGGAGGTATACTCTACCTTGAATGAAATGGATGAGGATAGCATGGCAGGGTCGGATGGTCACACAGGTTGATTTTTTTTTGGGAAGTGATTGGCGTGAAGTAGTTCAGGCATTAATGGAGTTTTTCTCAGGGGGAGATTTGCCAAGATCTTATACCTCTATGTTGCTTGTGTCGATCCATAAAGTAGTGAATGCATCTCGGTTTTCAGAATTCCGCCCTATTAGTGTTTGTCGTAAACAGTCAACAACTCAACAAGATAACCAAGAAAGTACAATGCAGAGAAGAGAGAAGTTTTCAAAGGAAGAGAGTTAGCAAGAACAGAGATGAACAGATTATATTAAGAACTCAACTCAACGTTGAGATTTCCTCTGATTTCTATTAATATCAATTTAAACAAAAATGTACCTATATAAACAATTTGTATTACAATATTTATAATACACAAAGACTAACTGCCATTTATCCGTTTATTCTTGATCTTCTTTAAACCCATTCTTGCATGGCGATGTCTGGTTCGCAGAATACATGTCTGAAACTTTGAGACATCCCCAACAAACTCCTCCTTGGATCAGAGATTCAACTTCTGAATTCTAACCATCTTTCTCAATTGCTCAAACCGCGAAACATTGAACCCCTTTGTGAACAAGTCTGCAACCTGATCCTCTGTATTGATGTACTGCAGTTTCAACTCTCCTTCCTGCTGAATATCCCTTAGATAATAATACCTAAGTTTGAAATGTTTAGTTTTTCTGTGGAACACCGAATTTTGTGAGATTGAGATTGCCGCTTGATTGTCGATATACACCACAATAGCTCCCCCAATTTGAACCTGCAAATCCATCAACAATTTTCTCACCCAAATTACCTGCTTAGCAGCTGCTGTTGTTGCCACCAACTCTGCTTCAGCTGTTGAGAGCGCCACAAGTTCCTGCTTCTTCGATGCCCAAGAAAAACATGCAGAACCCAACGTTAGACAGTACCCAGTGGTGCTTTTCATGTCATCAGTAGCTCCACCCCAGTCACTATCTACATAGTACAACAGCTCACATCTTCCAGTCTTTTCATACACAGGTCCAAAATCTGGTGTCCCCTTCATATACCTCAGAATTCTCTTTACAGCCGTCACATGTTGTGTTCCTGGATCATTCAAGTATCTGGAGAGAATACTTACAGAGTACAGCACATCTGGCCTTGTAGCTGTGATGTACATCAAACAACCGATCATACTCCGATAACCTTTCTTATCAACTTCATCGTTCTTCTCCTTCTTCATCAATTTTTCTTTTGGACAGATCGGAGTTGTTACTGCCTTACACTGATCCAATTTGAATTTCTTTAGCACATCTTGAATGTACTTCTTCTGACACACCGTAATGCAACCTCTTCGTTGAGTTATCTCCATGCCCAGGAAGTACTTCATCCTTCCAAGATCTGTCATCTCGAAGTTTTCGTTGAATCTCTTCTTCAGGTGATCTATCTGTTTCTCAGAACTCCCTGTAAGAAGCAAATCGTCAACGTAAATTGAAACCACACTTACCTCACCTTCTTCAATCCGCACATACATCGTTGGCTCGCTGCAACTCCGGTTGAATTGAATCCCTAACAGGAATTCGTCTATTCTCGCATACCAACACCGAGGAGCCTGCTTCAGCCCGTAAAGAGCTTTGTTCAATCTGTAAACCATCTCCTCTTTACCTTTAACCGCGAAGCCCTCTGGTTGCTGGACATAAATTTCTTCTTGTAGTATACCATTGAGGAAGGCGGATTTTACATCCATCTGATGCACTTTCCACCCCCTTTCTGCTGCTAGCGCCAACAATAGACGAATCGTCTCAATTCGAGCCACTGGAGCAAACGTTTCTCCGAAGTCTATGCCTTCGATCTGTGCATACCATTTCAAGACAAGCCTCGCCTTTAGCTTGTTTACAAACCCATCTGGATTTAGCTTTGTCTTGAACACCCACTTCAGTCTGATGGCTCTTTTATTCGGAGGTTTATTCACTAAACTCAAAGTTTAATTCTTTTCGATCATCGACATCTCCTCCTCCATGGCCTTTACCCATTTCGGATCCTTTAGCGCCTCTAGGGTTTGTGTCGGCTCCACCGTTGCTTCGTTACTTCTTTCATATACATCGGCCAGGCTTCTCATTCCCCTAACCGGTATATAGTCTACATCCTCTTCACTGTCTTCTTTAGAATTGGGCTCTCCTTCAGAGGTCCAATCTGCTTGATCACCCGGTGGACCTGGGTCTGCTATTCCACCGGGTTCTACCTCCCCTTCTTCTTCGTACTGATTCGGGTTATTCCCAGTCATCGGTGTATTCACGGGCAGCTCTAGGATCGGGCTTCTTTCAATCTTCTCACTTTCGGACCAGCTCCACCCTTCATCTTCGAAGAAGTGAACATCTCTGCTGACTTTTATCCGCCTCTGGTCTGGAAGATACACCCGATACCCTTTGCTGACTTCTGAATATCTGACAAAAATTGCCGACTCTGATTTTCCGTCTAGCTTGTTCCTTTTAGCCTGAGGGATCAGAATCCTGCACAAGGAACCAAAGACTTTCAAATTCTTAATTTTTGGTTTGTAGCCAAACCATAATTCGTATGGCGTTTTGTCCTCGAGTGTCCTGGTGTACACTCGGTTCAGTAGAAAACAGGCGGTGGTTGCCGCCTCTGCCCAGAATTCCTTCGAGAGACGCTTCTCCTCTAGCATACATCTCACCATTTCCACCACAGTTCGATTCCTCCTCTCCACTACGCCATTCTGCTGTGGAGTGTAGGGTGTGGTCAGCTAGTGCTTTATCCCTGCAGCTGTACAGATCAAACTGAACTCATTAGATAAAAACTCAGACCCATTATCAGTTCTTACCGACTTGATGTTCAAGTTCGTTTGATTCTCGACATATATCTTAAACTCCTGAAACACCTTGGCTGTTTCTCCCTTACTTTTGAGACAATACAACCAAGCATATCTGGAGTAGTCGTCAATTATTAGCAGGAAGTATCTACTTCCATTCAAATACGGCACTGGCATGGGACCGCAAATATCCATGTGCAGTAGTTCCAGTTTCTCCTTAGCTCTCCATGTTGCTTTCTGAAATGGTGCCCGAGTTTGCTTCCCCATCATACACACTTTACATGGCTTAGCCTCATACGGAGTTGATGGTAGTCCTTCGACTAGGTTTTTCCTTCTCATCATCTCCAATCCCTTCACATGATAGTGTCCGAGTCTCCGGTGCCAGAGGTCCGGTTCAGTCGAATCCCCTACCAATGCTTCTTGCTGCAAATCCTCGGGCTTCATCGAGAAGCTTTTGTTCCTCATCTGCGTGCAAATAATCTCCTAGCCAAGATTATCAAACACCTTACAAGTATTTGATTCGAAATGCACGGTCATCCCCTTCTCAATCAACTGTGCAACACTCAATAGGTTATGTTGAATTTTAGGAACATACAACACATCCAAGATAATCCTTATACCCCTCAGAGTTACCAGCTCTACTTCACCTTTACCTTCCACCCGAATGTTGTCCCCATTTCCAAGCTTCACTCGTGCTTTTACCTCTTTGTTCAGAGACTTGAATATCCTAGGATCCGGAGACATATGGCTTGTACAGCCACTATCAATTAACCAGTCGGATGGATAATTCCTTATTTGATTTGTCGTCGCCATGAACAACTGCTCTTCTTCTTCTTCAGTCACCTGCACATTAGCTGCCTCCTGTGGTGGTTCCTTCTTGCAGATTGCCTCCATGTGTCCTTTCTGGTGACACCTTCGACATTCTACGTCTGGCCTCCTCCAACATCTGACGGCAAGGTGATTGGTCTTACCGTAGTGTGGACAAGGGTTGTAATTATTTAGCTTTTCTCCACCAGAGTTCTTGCTACCGTGCTTTTGACGTGAATTTGAACCTCTCGTATTCGATCCTCCTTTCTTTTTCTTCTTCTTGGATTTTTCTTGAGTCTCTGCCTTGGAAAAGACTCTGTACGCACCCTCTGTAGCTTCTGTCTTTCTCATCAAGAAACGTTGTTCTTGAGCTTGCAGAGCACTTACTACTTCCGCAAGTCTTATTTGCCCAATGTCCTTCGAATTCTCTAACGAAACAATTGTTGCTTTGTATCTTTCAGGGACCGAAACAAGCAACTTCTGCACTAGACGTTGGTCCTTGAATTCGGCTCCTAAGAGCTTGATTTGATCCGCCAACTGGATCAATCGATCACAATAACTCTGAATTGTTTCATCATCCTTCATTTGGATTCTATCGAATTCCCTTAAAAGATTCAGAACCTTCATGTTCTTCACCTTCTCATCGCCCTCGTATTGTGCTTCAAGAAGTCCCAAATCTCTTTTGCCGAAGTGAATCCCATAATTCTTGTGAAGATTGAGGGCGATACCGACTAATACAGGCAAGATTTGGCTCGGGCCTTCTTCGTCACTCTTTCCCTGAGCCACCGTAGCTGGGCGATCGGAGCATCGTCTGGAATTTCAACTGCGTAGTCCTCGTCGATTGGTTCCCACAGGTCCTGACCTTGCAGGTAAGCCTCCATCTTGATCGCCCATATTTGATATCCTTCGCCATTGAATATCGCTGGTTGGAGACTAAGCGTGGAGCCTTCAGCCATCTCCGAGTATTCCACGCTTCGTCCGAGAAAGAGTTCACTTCCGAGCCAATTTTCTCACCTACACCTCCACAGATCCCTTAAGAATACAGCTCTGATACCACTTTGTCGTACACAATCAACAACTCAACAAGATAACCAAGAAAACACAATGCAGAGAAGAGAGAAGTCTCAGATGGAGAGAGTAAGCAAAAACAGAGATGAACAGAGTATCGTTTAAGAACTCAACTCAACGTTGAGATTTCCTCTGACTTCTATTGATTATCAAAGTAAACAAAATGTTCATCCATAAACAATTCGTATTACAGTATTTATAATACTCAAATCCTAACTGTCACCTATCCGTTTAATCTTGATCTTCTTTAAACATATTTTTGCATGGTGATGTCCGGTTCGCAGAATGCTTGTCTGAAACTCTGAGACATCCCCAACACATATCTTAAACTTCACAACACAAATGAAACAAATTTCCTCTTTCCAGAGGGAGGAAGCTAAGAAATGAGAAATGAAAAACAATACTCACCATGTCATATGTTAACTTTGAAAAATTAACATAATGTATGTCAATGTTTCTGTCAAAAAAGTATCAGAAATGACATAGGTCTATTAACACGAAGCATAAGATATGTTTTTAAGAATACTAAACCATAGGAGATTTTTTAAGAATTGAGTCAAACCATAGAAGAAAAAAAAGTCTTTTATCCTTTCAAATATAGACAGTGCTATAGTAACAGCAAGGTGAGCACTGAGCATAATAAGTTACAGATTTAGAGGTGACAATGTTCACATGTGTTAGGGCCAATGATAGCAATAATACTAAGCCTAGGATATGGGGGTGTATTCACGTAGAAAGAAAGAAGGGGCTGTGAGGAATGAAGAGGGTGATGTTAGACTTAGTTAGAGATGGGCTGAGATGGCACAAGGAATAATAGAATGTACGAGGGGTAACTAAGAGAAGGAGGAGAGGAGAGAGGTCATTCAGGAAGAAGGAGTGTATTGTGACAGTGAAAGAAAATATTCTTTCCCTGAGGGGCAACTCTTGCTCTGGTTAGTGAGTGTTCATCGGTTTTACTTGTAATAGCAATATTTCCACTGAATTACTATCAATAATATACGGATCTCTAGCCTCTTAAGCTAGAGTTTCTAACATTGGTCCGACCTGCCGGATACCAATTGTGGGAGAGACGATCCTTGAGTTTTTAAAAGAATAGCGAAGTTTGAGTAACTCACCTTGATGCCACCAAAGATGTCCAACAGGGTAAACATATTGGAATCTCGTATGGCTCACTTAGAGGCTGGGGTGGAGGAAATTCAGGCATTCATGCGAATGGCAATGGGGGAAATGCAGCGATCCTTGCTATTAGAAATGAGTAAAATGCTGGGGAAGAGGCCAGAGGAAGGACAGGGGAGTGGAGATGTGTCAGGAAGGGGGGAAAATACTGGTGGGGTGAGGAACCCAGGTCATGAGCAGTCACATCCGGTGGAGCAATCCGATGATACCATGGAAGAATACAGGATGTCCGTCCGCAAGGTGGAGTTACCCATGTTTGATGGGTCAGACCCTGTAGGGTGGATCACGAGAGCCGAAGTATATTTTGAAGTTCATAATACTTCGGACCCGATTAAGATGAAGCTAGCCCTTCTGAGCATGGAAGGTTCCACCATCCATTGGTTTAACCTTCTGCAGGAGACCGAGTCAGAGTTGGACTGGGAGAGGTTTAAGCGAGCCCTTATCAATCGTTATGGGGGAAGAAGGTTTGATAATCCTTTTGAGGAGTTGTCGGATTTGAAGTAGACGGAGTTAGTGGAGGAATATACTGAGGCTTTCGAATTTATCTTGTCACAAGTGGGACGATTACCAGAGGAGCAGTTCATGGGGTATTTCATGAGTGGGTTGAGAGAGGATATTAGAAGAAGGGTACATACGTTCGGACCTGCCAATAGGTATCAGCTGATGAAGATAGCGAGGGTGGTGGAGGATGAGCTGAATGTGAGATCGGAGGCGTCGATGGCGTTGGCTCTTGCATGCGTCTGTGGTCTGCGCACCGAAGGAGCCCTTTTAGGGGCAACTTCTGGGTCAACCCGACCCAGCGCGACTCGGAGCCTCCAAACCCGACGGACCGAGGGCAATTTGAGAGTGGCGCCGGATCAAGGAGAGGTCGCGACCTCTCTGGGGTTCCATCTGAGTTCCTGGCGCAGCGGAGGACGGTTGCCCCACCCTTGGCGACTTCTACCAGACGAACCGAGAGTGACAAACAGGGACCGATAGAGAGAAACAGGGGGGTTGTGGCATTTGTCGTACCAAGAACTTATGGACCGAAAAGCAAAAGATCTATGTTTCAGATGTGGGGAGTCCGTCCCTTTCATCAGTGTACTGAGAAACAGCTAAGGCTGTTAATCTTGGATGACAATGAGACCTTGGATGAAAATGGAGAAATCCTCGCCCTAGAAGGCGATGTTGAGGAGGAGGCTAAAATGGCTTTGGAATGCAGAACAATGGGGGTGTTGGGATGAATGAGACAGTGATGCCGTAGGTAAAAACTATGCGGTTGGCCGGACAATTACAAGAGGTTCCGATTGTGATCTTAGTGGACAGCAGGGCAAGCCATAATTTTATTTCCCCTGAACTGGTTAGTGGGTTGGGGCTAACGGTGGAGACAAGCAAGGTATTGGGAATTAAGCTAGGAGATGGCCATAGGGTCACTACTTAAGGGAAGTGTTTGAAAATTCCTATTCGAATGGGAGACCTAGAGTGGAAGATTGATGCGTATGTCTTGAACTTGGGCGGAATGGATGTGATCCTTGGGGTGGCTTGGTTACAAACTTTAGGAAAGGTAGTAGTGGATTGGAAGGAGATGTCAATGCAGTTCCAACATGAGGGGCAACATGTTCAGCTACAAGTGAATGCAGGATTTCAATCCACTCAACAAATGGGCAGTGTGTATTTAGCAGATTCTGTGAGCTTGCATGGCTTTCTAGCTAGCATAGGGGGTGAAGTGGCGGTGGAAGGGGAGCATTTAGGTGCAGAACATCAGATGCAGCTTACTAGCAAGGAGGATCTGGAGTTGAACCAGGTGCTAGATAAGTTCCCGAAAGTTTTTTTTTTAAGTGCACAGGCTGCCTCCTAAACGGAATCATTCTAATTCCATTGTGTTGCAACAAGGACAAGGCCCTATTAGTGTGAGACCCTACAAATACTCTCATCATCACAAGGATGAGATAGAAAGATAGGTGCAGCAAATTTTATTGATGGGAATTATCCGTCTAAGCTCTAGTGCCTATTCTAGCCCGGTAATCTTGGTCAAGAAGAAAGATGCTTCTTGGAGAATGTGTGTAGACTATAGGGCCCTCAATCGGGTCACCATATTGGACAAGTACCCTATTTCGGTAGTGGATGAATTGTTAGATGAGTTGAATGGTGTGGGGCTCTTTTCAAAGTTAGACCTTAAATCGGGTTATCATCAAATTTAGGTTAAGGAGGAAGACATTCATAAAATAGCCTTCCGCACGCATGATGGGCATTACGAGTTCCTCGTGATGCCATTTGGGCTAACCAACGCTCCAGCCACTTTTCAGTCCGTTATGAATGACATTTTCAGGCCTTTCCTTAGGAGGTTTGTGCTGGTTTTTTTTATGACATCCTCATTTATAGTGCTGATTGGGACACTCACCTTTTACATTTGGCAAATGTCTTAGAGGTCTTACAAGCCAATCAATTTGTAGTTAATAGGCAGAAGTGCAGTTTTGGAACAAGGACAGTTGCTTATTTGGGCATGTGATTTCTGCCCAAGGTGTAGCAGTGGATCCGATCAAGGTGTCTTATGTGGTGAACTGACCTGTTCCTCATAATGTGAAGGGAGTGAGGGATTCCTAGGATTGACAGGTTATTACAGAAAGTTTATTATGAATTATGGAAAGATAGCCAAGCCTCTCACCGAATTGACAAAGAAAGATAGGTTTCATTGGAATTCAGCGGCTTTGGAGTCATTTAACACCTTGAAGAGGGTCCTAACTACTTCATCTATGCTAGCTCTTCCAAACTTTACTCAGACTTTCGAAGTGGAGTGTGATGCTTCGGGCAAGGGGGTTGGTACAGTATTAATGCAAAATAGAAGACCGATTGCTTATTTTAGTAAGGCCTTATCTGAGGGTAATCTTTCCAAATCAGCTTATGAGAAGGAATTGATGGCATTAGTTTTGGCAGTACACCATTGGCGCCATTACTTGCTAGGCAGACCATTTGTTATTTATTCGGATCAGAAAAGTCTTCGACACTTGCTACAACAAAGAGTTTCCACTACAGACCAATAATGTTGGATGGCTAAGTTATTTGGGTATCACTTTGAGGTAATTTATAAACCTGGACCCGAAAACAAGGCCGCTGATGCCTTGTCAAGAATCGGTGAAGAGGCTGAATTGGGAAGCATTTTGTCACATCCATTGTCCGTCTACACGGAGTTCCTTCATCCATCATAAGTGATCGAGATCCCTTGTTCGTGAGTTACTTTTGGAAGGAATTATTCCAACTTCAGGGTACTATGCTTAATATGAGTTCATCCTATCATCCGGAGACGGATGGACAAACAGAAGTCCTTAATCGATGTTTAGAAACCTATTTGCAGTGCTTTGCTTCCAAACAACCCAATTGGTCTTATTGGGTTGCATGGGCTGAATTGTGGTACAACACTACTTTTCACATATCCACAGGTTCCACCCCTTTTGAATTGGTTTATGGCAGAAAACCTCCCACACTAGTTCGGTTTTCACAAGGGGAAACAAAGGTGGAGGCTGTAGCAAGGGAATTGGTGGATAGGGATGAGGTTATACTTCAGCTGAAACATAATCTTCAGCGAGCTCAAGATCAGATGAAGAAATTTGTCGATAGGAAGCGGACTCCCTTATCCTTTACGGTGGGGGAATGGGTATTTCTAAAGCTCCGCCCTCACAAACAACTTTCGGTGGCCCGGAGAATTAATCAGAAGTTGGCGGCCAGATACTTTGGACCATTCCAAATTCTGAAGAAGTTGGGGGTTGTTGCTTATAAACTTAAATTTCCACAACATTCAAGAATCCACCCCGTTTTTCATGTGTCCCAATTAAAGAAAACAGTTGGCAACTACACAGTGGAAGCAAACTTACCAAAGAGTATGGAGGTCGAAGTAAAGGATATAGTGGAACCAGAATCTGTCCTAGCCAATAGAGTTATTTCCAAGGAAGGACACGCAATTCGGTAGTGGTTGGTTCATTGGAAGGGTAAGCCTATAGAGAATGCTACTTGGGAAGATGAATGCGTTCTTCGGACCCAATTTCCTCATTTCAGCCTTGAGGACAAGGTTGATCTTCTAGGAGGGGGCAATGTTAGGGCCAATGATAGCAATAATACTAAGCATAAGATTGGATAGTGTATTCACGTAGAAAGAAAGAGGGGGCTGTGAGAAATGAAGAGGGTGATGTCGAAGTTTGTTAGAAATGGGCTGAGGTGGCACAAGGAATAACAGAATGTACGAGGGGTAACTAAGAAAAGGGGGAGAGAGGAGAGAGGAGAGAGGTCATTCAGGAAGGAGTGTATTGTGACGGTGAAAGAAAATATTCTTTCCCTAAGGAGCAACTCTTGCTCTGCTCTGGTTAGTGAGTGTTCATTGGTTTTACTTGTAATAGCAGTATTTCCACTGAATTACTATCAATAATATACGGATCTCTAGCCTCTTAAGCTAGGGTTTCTAACAACATGCATAAAGATATATAGGATCCAAGATATGCCAAATTTTTCCTAAATAGAAATAGCCTCCACTAAGAACAATCAGAATGCTAACAACCAGATGAAGCCGGGCAGCTGATTTATAAAATAACTCTGGTATTGTTGAGTACTCCATAACAAATGCTCTCCAATGAAGTTTCTTCTT
>JANZLC010000002.1:23356333-23370490 GCA_026413385.1 Erythroxylum gracilipes | reverse complement strand
TCCATTTCATTTCAATTTCAAGGATTTTCCTTCGTTTTATACATAAATAATTGCCAAATAATCATCAATAATTTCTCGTTTAATAGTCTTAACTTACAAAAAAATTCGGGGTCCAACATTATGAATCATCAGTCGCTACACATGAATTTCAACATAACAATTGCGGATTATATTGAAATTCTAGCAATGGGTTTGCAATTAACGATTCAATGAACGCATTAAAATCATCATCTCACAATACCCAATAGGTTCATACACAAATATCCGAATAATAACGAAAATCTGATTATCGACAAATAATACCCAAATCAATTAATATAGGATAACACAATCAATTCATAATGAGAGAAAGAAACAACAAAATAATAATAATTATTATTTAACCCAAGTCATCGGTGTCAATGTCCCCTCTGAACCAGCGTTGGGATGCTTGGGTCTTTCCCAAAAAAATGCTTCAGCCCCCAATGTTATAGCACCCACCAAAGACCCCTTCATTGCCTAAGCTTCTTTCAATTTCACTGTAACCTCCACTGTTCTGCTCTGCATCAGCTCTCCACACCTATGCTAGCCTTCTCCAATAACCAAGCTGCCCAACCAAGCCACAGACGAAGCCTCTCCATGCCTGCGCTGCGTCTCCTGTGCTGCTCTCTGCCGCAGCCTCCTTCTACTGTAGCGTGATGTGACGAATAAGGGTCTGCATCAATTAAAACCTTCTTCATGCTTCTTATTCTTTGTTGCCCTCCACTGTGCCTTCAACGCTGCATTTAATGTAGCTGTCTACGTTAAACGCAGCCGCTACGCAGACACGTTGTGCGTTTAACGCTTAACGTCTGCATTGTGCACAATGCAGCTAGCAGCTGCCGTTTTGGTCTTCCAGCTTCTCCAGTTGCTTCTCACATCATTTTGTTTATGTTGCACTGTCATTTTTTAATATATTTTTCCAGTTGCTATGTTATTTTATTTGGCAGCTTCTTGGTTGTCTTTTTTTGTGTTCTCCTTCTTATCTTTTAAATTTTCTTCTTCTTTCTTCACGAAGATAAGTAAAAATTAATCTTCAGAAAATGACCTATTTGTAGTACTTTCGACTCACTTTAATTTATTTGCTTCCAAATTGTACTTAAAATCATATATGAATTAAAGTGAATATTTTAAGCAATTTCATGTCAATAATTGCTAAGTATAAATGATTAAATATATGAACAATTATACTCATATCAACTATGTTTTAAAAAGAAAGTTCATGAAAGTATCGATTGCCATCGTTGTTTACTTTACAAGAAAAAAGGAACATGATCTCATAAAAATATGTATGTTTTGTTTTACATGTGCATTGATCTTATGAAAAGAAAAGAAAATGTTTTGTAAGAGCATTGGTTATTACTTAAAAGGAAAAGAAACTATTTTTTTTATGGAGGTTAATATTTGTATAGATGTTTTGAATGGAAACCAATAACACTCACTGAGATCGTTTAACTCATCATTTATTTTTTGTCTTTTAATTATAACCTCCCAGGTGTACACTCAGGGACTTCAGTAACTGAAACTCCAACATTTGAGTAACTGTCTTCGTCACATGCTATTGTGTAGGCATTTTTTTGTCTTTCACCTGTATTTCATCTTCATGAACCTGTTATATACATAGTTTTGTGGAAACATGGTTGTACGTAAATGCTTTTTAGGTTAATGCATGAACATGGTTGAACCTTTTGAAATTTCTTCTAAGTGGACTTGAAGTCCAAAAATTGTAATGGAGACTTTCATTTACGTATAGAAGTATTTTGAATATGCTTTACAGGGATTTTGAAATTTTTAATTTTATCAAAATGTAGCTATTATGCTGCCAAAATTTGTAAAAATAGTCCAAAATTTCTACTAAGGTTTCCTTGAAAATC
This sequence comes from Erythroxylum gracilipes, assembly GCA_026413385.1. Classification (NCBI taxonomy): domain Eukaryota; kingdom Viridiplantae; phylum Streptophyta; class Magnoliopsida; order Malpighiales; family Erythroxylaceae; genus Erythroxylum; species Erythroxylum gracilipes. The sequence goes on along the minus strand of JANZLC010000002.1, from coordinate 23,368,598 downwards.
TCCATTGCTTATACTTCCAATATTGAGTTAAAGTATATTGAAGAAAAAGAGAAAAGGCTTAGCTCCATGGGAACTTTCCAATTTGATCAGATATCGATTGAAGGGTTTTCATAGGGTGCCGAGTGGGTCACCTGGTCATCAAGATAAGGGCCTGTCATCAGGAGGCAATTGACTAGAATGAATTTAGAAGTGAAGCTAGTATAAGTTAAAGTAGAATTTTCACAGCTTTAATAACTTTCGTCCTATCATAGATGACTTTTACCTTATTATGGAAAGAGATAAAGTTATGGAATTAAAGGTTGGTCCAACTGATAAATTTTTTTAGATCAATCCATTTTTTGTAAATTAGCATCAAAAGTTGTTAGTAGATTTTTTGGGAGGTTGTTGAATTTAGGTAAGGGGCTAATGGCTAGGAAAATAAAAACAGTGAGGGCATTTTCACCAATAGAAAACCATATGTAAGTTCTAAAAAGTTCATCATTGATTCCTATAAAGCAAAATATGATCCTAAGGTTTTAACTGGTGGGGAGTTCCATATTAAAGATAATTTGCTGCTAGTAACATGGAATGAAGAGGTTGATGGAGATCAAAAAAGCTTGCGATTATTCTAAATAAAGTTACTATTTCTCAATATAGAAGTATGAGGAAGAAATTTTTAGAAAATAAGGCGAAGTTGTAGTACGGGGTAGAAAAAGAAAGGCTCAAAATAGAGGTTCACTATTGATGGAATTATCAGACTTGAGAGATTATGGGATAAACAACTTAATTGATCTCTTTATTATAGCTAAGGCTGCTTCTAGCAAAAAAAAAAAAGAGTTTAGCTTAATACTTTACAAGTTTTTTTATAAAAGTTTGTTTGTAGATCTAAATAGTGAAACTGTGATAAGTTTAGATGTTTGATAGGAGGAATCTCTAATCTAAGAATAACAGTGAGAAATTTTAATGATATTTTAGTTCACAAAAAGGAAAGAAAGAGGGGAACCTAAATAAGATTTAAAAAAGTTCAAAATATTCCAAAATATAACTGACTATTATAGTTTGATTGATATAAGTTTATTAGGCTACCCATTTAATTTGAGCAACAAATGTGATGGTAAGGGATTCTTACGTAAAGATGAAATTTCATTTATACTCCTTAAATCAATTACAAAACTTTCTTAACTCCAAAGTTGTACACGTGGAGGTTGTGGCAAACAACCATCTACTGTTGAAGCTCACATAGATAAGGAAAAAAATATTTATTTTTATTAATAGGTTATGATTGGAAACTATGTGATTTTATTACCCAAATTTCAAGTGATTTTTTTATAGGTAGAATGTTATTATAAAGGTGTTATTCTTTCCTACTATAAAAAATTTGATGAAATTGGAGGAAAGATCTTGTGGGTGGAATAAAAATGCTTATGTACATATGTAGATAGAAATAACTCACATACTAAGTAAAATTAAAAGTTTAAAAATACAGGAGAGGAACTGTAACATATCATTTTGATTTAAAGGCTTAAGGAAGAGGTAAATATTTTATTTAACAAAGACTTCATGTAGTATCCTAGTTCGATTATTGCATTGTGTAATGTGTTGTACATGCATTTTATAAAGTATGCTCTATTTATGGTGTACTAGAGTAATTTAAACGTCTAAATGTGTTATTGAGGTTATAAAGGATATCATGGATAGATTAGAGATGGTTTTGGACTCAACCAAAAATTTCTCGAAAAATTTCTGAAAACTCTAAAAAGTTATAGAATAAGTCCAAACAAGCTTTAGAAGCCCTAAAATGTGCTTTGGAGATTTAGGTGACACTTTTTAATAAAATTCAGACGATTTTGGTGACATTCAATGATTTCCAGATTCAATATGAAAATTCTTCCAGGCAACCAAAAAAGTTACCAAACAATTTTGAAATACAATGAAAAGCTCCGAAATTAGGATTGGAATTCATAGGAACTGAAACGGGTCAAAACAAAGATTGTTTGAATAGAATTTGGGTAATCCAAAATTATTGGACTAAAATGCCCTTTTTGGAAAATAATGGGTGTTGAGGATTTAAACTCATCCGAAACTCTTTTGAAGCATCCAATCAATAATTATTGACTCTAATTCGAGTATTTTATGGTCAATTTGATGATAAGACACTTATGAAATATTTTCTGAATTTAATTCGGTTAGTTCGTGAATTAAATGCATAAAGGGCAATTTCGTCATTTTATATTCATTAAAGAGCAATTTGGTGCTTTGACAAGAAGTTAGTGGATTGATGAGTGATTAGAAGAGAACCAATTAAATAGTGTCAAGTGGAATGGGTAAAAGTGTAAATATGAGACATTTTTGGTAAAGTTGCAATTATAAGAAGTTATTAAGGATAAAGGTGTAATCATAATGAAAATGGTGGGCAAACTTGTAATTAAGAAAAATGCTCATCTTCTTTAAACGTGGCTGGCTGGCTAATTAATAGAAAAATGTAGCGAAAGTGAGAGACCAAAAAATAAAAGAGAAAGAAGAGAAGCAAGGGTGACTCACGACCAAGAAGAAGGAGAAGAAGGAAGTTGCAATTTTGATGGGTTTTAGAGTATGATTTGAAAAGAGCTTCATCACGAGTAAGTGTTCTTCAATTTTTTAAAAAGATTGAAAGAAAGTGGTAAGTTTTCTTAACCTAAATTTCTAGTTTTAGGGATTTTGCATGGAATGGATTTGTGAAAGATCAATGGTAATTTTGACTTTCCATAGAGTAGATAATAAGTTTGAAAGCATTTATGGGCTACAAGAAAATCAATAAAGAAATTAAGCTTGAGAGAATCTGACATGGCTAGGGTTTTTAGTGTGGTATGATCCACAAAGTCAATTTTGGTTGAATATGATAAGAGAGATAGCCACGTTTAGTGAAATTCTATCATAGGTTCTTGGTTCTTTGAACCAACCCTATTATTTTGGCCATAACTCGGCCTACAAACCTTTAAATTAGGTGATTCCAACTGGATATGAAACCTAATACATAGTAATAAAAATCTCTAGAAGAGACCTTGACCTAAATCTAGTTGAAAACATTGAACTTTGAGATTGAAAATGGTAACCTAATAATGCCTTTGTGTCGAAGCAAGATGTGATATTTGGTGCATATTTCATGATTTAGAAGCCCAAATGGCCAAAGTTTTGATTTTATGGAAACTAGAGACATAGGGGAACAAATGACTAAAGACCTCAAAACCTAACTTCAACGTTTGTTATATGAAAATTAAGGAACAAGTAGAGGTATGGATTCTGGATATGGGTCATAGCCGTGACTTATCATACATGATTATGATATGATGAATTAAATTGGGTAAGATTGTATTTTAAAGAAATTGGTAAGTTAGAATGGGTAAAATATGGTATTTAAATGACTTTTAATGTTAGATTTGGATACAGAGAACAATAGGTTAGCTTACAAAAGTAAGCAGAAATACGATTAGCGTACTTGTTATGTGATTAAATACTGATATTGAATTTGGTTAAACCGAATTATAGTTTTAATTTCTTATTTCCAAATTTGGAAATAAATGCCTAAGTGAAATGCATTTTGTGTAGGTAAAAGAGAGGCACCGAACGCATAAGTGTGCTTGGTGATAAGCTTATGAAGTTGCGAGTGTATTTTAATTCTTTTATATGGCTAAATTCTTTGCAAAAGAATTCATGACATGTGAGTGTTTTTTAAATTGATTTTATGCAAATGGTTTTTGTTTAAGGAAACTAGCAAGCTGTGAGTGTTCTTTAAATTGATTTTATGCAAATAGTTTCTATTTATAGAGACTAGCAAATTGTAAGTGTACTTTAAATTGAGTTTATGCAAATGGTTTTCACTTAATCATGAGATGAATACTTATGCTGAGTTTTATGCAAATGATATTTTACAAGAAAATATTGCTAGCATAAGTGTATGCTTTGGCAATATATGGGTTTTAATTTGAAAGATATATTTTATATGATTGAGAGTTACATTGAAACAATTCAATTATGAATCCTTCCATACTTGATTTAAAAAATAAGATGAGTCGTAAATGTAAGAGTTACTTTTGCCTATGGTACACCACTAAGCTTTCTATATATTATTATACCAGTATATTTATGGTGGTTAACCTATTACGGGTAAGCAATGTAGAACCGACTCCGTAAATAGTGGTTAACCAGTCATGGGTTAGCGATGTAGAAACAATTATGTGACTTGTTACGAGTAAATGATGCAAAACCAGCTCTGTAGCTACCGGTCTATAATGGTTAACTTGTTGCGGGTCAGCGATGTAGAACCAGCTTCGTAATTAGTGGTTAACTAATCATGGGTAAGTGATGCAGAACCAGATTCATGACTTTAGGCCTAGTATACCGTATGGTAAAGAAACTAGTGGTGGGCGACGTTGAGTAAGAAAAGTTATGAAATTAATAACTCCACCACTATTTATTTTTAAAAATAATTTAAGAGGCACCGTATGGTACCAATTCTAGTGGTTGACTTATTTTCAGTATAAAAGTTTTTATAAAACTTATTGTCACCATTGTTTATTGGTTAAGGAAAAAGGAAAATAGAAAATGGAAACTTTTACATGATGAGCTTAATTTCAAAAAAGGCCTTTCTAAATAGTATTCAAGAAAATTTAAAATTGTGTTTTACGAAATGTTATTTGAGTACCAATTGTTATGATGCACGAATGAATTGTTATGATAAGTATTTTACCATGAGCTTTACTACTGTATGGGAATATTTCAGTTATGTTATTATGAAAATTTTAAATTTTTATTAAACTAATTAACACTCATTTAGCTCACCCTTATTTTTATGTTTTTTAAAAAAATCACCCCAAGTATGTGTACAGGTGTTGCAGTAATTGAGACTCCACTGCAAGATTAGTTGTATCGTCAGGTGCTGTTGTATTTTTCTTATCTTTCTTGTGTATATGTTTGCTTGAAATTGACTTAATTGCTTGTATATATGTTGTAAAGCCTTTTTGGAAAGGGTTTAAAAGTGTGATCATATAAACATCTTTGGTTGTTAATCTCTTTTTCTTAATGAACTATGAGGGCTTTAGTCCTCAATGATGTTTTTAAAATGTTAAGAATTGTATGTTTGTGATTGTTTGTGATGTGGACCTGAGGTCCCATTCCAGAAGTTAAAATGGTATATGAAATATTAGAAGTGTTTTAAAATGTGTTATACAAGTTTTTGAAAATTTTGGGAAGGACAAAATACAATCGTTTTGCTGCCGAAATTTTTAGTAAAATAATTGATAAAAAGGGTTTTCCACTATTTTTCGCGCTTTCAAGTTTTAGAGTATAAAAGGTTTTTAACAATTGAACGGCTTGGCTTTGTGGGAACCCTTCGATTGAGATAGATATCAATTGGAGGGTTACTGTGGGTCACCGAGAGGGCTCCACTCGGGTTCTAGAAGGGGAACTTTGGGATAAGTCCTTTCACTTGATGTAGAAGTAGATTGAGGGTATTATGACTACAATGTAGGGACATGAATACTAAATTTTTGCGTGAATAAGCCAAGTATAGAGTGTAACAAATTTTGATTTTTAGGGTGCAAAAAATCTTAAGGTTAACATTTGAAGCAACAATGGAGGTTTTATTAAAGATGTTTATATTTCTAGAAGATCTTTAAGAATGAACATTTTGTGGACATAATCTAGTCAATAATTTTTACTGAATTAAGTTATGAACTTCTTATAGCTTTTTATCTAAGGAGATTTAAAAAAAAAGTTATATTTAACATGCACCTAAAGAATGCTCCATGCTGGAATGGATTTTCTCCCTTCTTTTTTATATAATTTTTGACATCTTATTGAAGGAGAGGTTTCACTTCTAAATGGCAAAAGGACTCATTTAAGGGACTAATCACACTTTTATTTGTCTAATTCCTATGGCTCTACTATATCCTTACTTTTTAAATTTCAATTAGTATATTTAATAACTTTTTATTATAAAATAATGTCCAAAATAATTGTTAATATACTTAAAGTTATCTTGGATTGGGTGGTTAGTGAATTTCAATGAGCTTGTATTATAGGATAATTTATTATCAATAGTTTTTTAATTACATCATTAAGCACCATCATTTTTTAGATTTATAGATGAGGAAAGTTAAAACTTGAAAGATATAACTTCAAAACTTGATAAAGCCAAAACCTATAATAAAATTGAATAGAATTTTGTATGAACCCTCTCTCTTTAATATAATATTTGCAACATGATTTATGAAAGTTAATATGAGATGCATCTTTCATTTCCTATTCAGTTTTATTTATTAAGGAAGTGACTTGACCAATTCAAATAGGTTATCTCTATAATCATTTATTCTATGAATAGGATTCTTCTTTTGAAAGATAAAGACTGAAGATGAGGATGACAAATTAGTTTCAATTTAGTCTATCTTAATTCGAAGTCAATAGGTTGAACTCGATTTGACTAAGATTAAACTTCATAATTTTTTTCAAATTGGATCAATCATAGACAACATTTAATCACCTAACGTTCAAACGCTTTGTATGTTTGTGGCTTGTGGAGATGAGGTGAAGGACCAAAATCACATGAAAATTAATGTCTGACGACAACTTTTCAGTTTGTTCTCCTTATCATTTTTTTAAATATTTCTCTCAGGATTATAAAAATTAAGATTCTACATCCTGAGGGTAAAATTATTTGTTACCTTCTTAATCATTCACTTCCAATTTGAAGTATTGAGGCATTGTAAATCAGTCCGTGTCTTGTTTTTTTTCTCAACGAAGAGGAGGAGGATGACGTCCACAATTTGCCAACGAACAGGGTCATGATCCACTATGTTTTTATCATTTGCAACTTCTTAATGGGATTCAGTTGGGCCCGCGACCCCTTATTGACTTCTTTTCTTCTGGCAAAATATGGACTCCCTCAGGGACATAGTCTAAACCAATTGTTAGGCTTAGGCACCTAAGATTTTTAGGGTTGGATTTAATTTAATTTTAAAACCATTTTGGACATTCAACTTTTAGAGAGACGTGCAACACAAAAATATGATATTTTAGGTTAAAGGATTGAATCCCATGCCAGTATCTCGTCAAAATCATGCCATGTGAGACAATAACCAAGTAGGAAAATAGTCAATTACGTTGTTGACCCAAACAAAAGGAAAAGATATGGCAACTTGAAATATATATTTTGATGGCAATAGAGCGAACAGTTAATTCTGTCGATATGATTCTTAACCTTAATTACCAATTAGTCAAGATAGTTCGGTGAGGAACGGACGGGGAACATTTAGTTTCAAGACGAAGTATTCATAGTATGCAATATCTACATTTAGTTTAATTAATACGAGTACTGTCACCGAATGATTGTTTAAGAGTCTTCTGTCAGTGCTTTTGGTTAGAAAGGGTATTCTTTGCCGACCAATTACGCGTCTCCAACAAACTCTTTCACTAATCTAAACCTAATCTCTGGATACATATCGCTTCACATATATTTAACACGGAAGCTTTCAGTCTATTCGTCAGTTTGCCTTTTCCATTTGTCTCTTTGTCGAAAGAAAGATAAAATTGATACCTAAAAGAACAATTAACTATCAACGAAAGGGACACTTAATTAATTAACCACATAACTTAGTAACGAAGTTGATGTGCAAATTTGGATATTCAACACATGTAGCATTTGCTTTGTTACAAATTAAGGATTAGTATTAAATAGCTTATGTAAGTTATTGAAAACAGGCAATGCATCCAATCATTCCTGTAAGGCATGTTAAGTTTAATTTTAGAAAAGCTAGTTTGGACTTTGGATGGCTGAAATTTATACCCCAAAAGTTTAAATACATACATGATATATAGCACATACCTTCTCAAACTGTTCACCAAAATATAATATTATTATATTATTCTAAATTTAACTTCATTCCTATTGATTAAAAATCTATATAGTGGACTAAATTAAAGGAAGATTTTTCCATTAAATTGATTAGGTCGACAAACGAATTTCTCGTAAATTGAAATTCCCACAATAACTTCTCTTTATTCATAAAATGATGATACAGAAAATAGACGCTTAAACGGCAGAAGCGAAGCTATAAGAAATGATAAAACTGGTTTGATAAGTCTCCTGAAGCTCATGATCAATCTTGATCAAGCTCAATTTTGAGGCCACCAATGGTAACTAAACCCTGACCATACCTAGGCACCAAGGTCACAATCACACTATCATCATCTTCAACATCCAAATCCTCCAACAAGTCAGTAATCCCAAGTCTCAAGCATGTGTTCATTTTCTTCTTATGCTTATGTTTATGAGGAACACTCACAAAGCTCCCTGCAAACTCTGTCTTGTCCGGAGTACTTGGTGCATCATCCTCGTCGTTGATGTACACATCAAACTTCACTATTGTATCTCTCTCGAGCTCGATCCCTTCTATCACTAAGACCTCCTCTTCATCTTCCTTCTCCTTCTTACTTCTTCCTTTCTTTGGCCTCGCAACCATAGTACTTATCACCTTGTCGAGGACCAAAGGAAATGATCTGATTGGTGTCAGAGCAGTCTTTGATTTTTCAGCTGCCAGTGCAACATTGTGGATGTGAAGAGCCTTTGCAAGTTTTTTGAGTGTCCTTCTTGGGGTCGGCTTGGATTGTAGCCAAGGAATGTCGACACCTTGATAATCATATCCGAGGTTTTTATTGTCGAGACAGTCTCTAACTTTGACACGAACAGGGTTAGCGTTCTCGTCATAGAAGAGAAAAGTCGCGTCAAGCCAGTCAGGGTCAGTGAAATCAGTTCGTTTGCCACCCAGTGACTTCCATACGGTCCACATCCGATCAACATTGGAATGGTGAGCGAAGAAAATTGGATCTCTCGCAGCTGAGTAGAAATTGCCCATGTCTTCAAGATTAGGTTGGGTGTTGTCGCCTGTCCATAAGTGGATTGGACCGTGTGGGATGTTTTCGATTGAACCGGCTCCAGGGTCTGCTTCATCACCTGCACGGTAGGGACTTCCAAGAAAAAGTCTAGCAGTCTTGCCGTTAGACACCATCTGCCTATACATGATTGTAAGATTGCTAGACAATTGATCCTGGTTCGAAGTTGGGGTTTCTCTGCCATTGTAATCGAGATCAATCAATGTTGGTGGTTGATGATTCTTGCTGCGGAGCTGGTCATACAGTGGGGAAGAAGGGTTAGCATATATGGCTGGCAATTGCATGCCATTAGGCGAGTCCCAATTCCAAAAGGGCATAGCAAAAGTCGGATCATCAATCAGTTTGCCCAAGATCTTCTCAAAGAAGTAAAGATAATATCTATGGAAGGGAAAGAAGAGCCATGAGTTGTGAACTTGAAGATCTAAGTCTGAGAACCCTACTTGGTGATAAGCACCATCACAATAAGCACAATGAACATTGGCTTGTTGCTTGAAGCTACGTGGGTCACTATCAGGAAGGGCCTTCATGAGCTCCATGGCCTTGGAAAATTTAGCAATGTAAGCATCATCAACTAAATGAGCTGCGGGTCTGATTCTCAATGGAGAGTTTGAAGGAGGAAGCTGAAAATCCAGGATCTTAGTTGATGGTGGAGGACAGCAGTTGGTTGGTTTTGCGCCGGCTGGCAAGTCTGCCTTGCCACATTTGGTTAGGTCTGGGGCTGAGATTGGCTTAGCAAATGCAAAGGGGTCGCCGATACTCGTTGCACTGTAGAGTCCTCCCAAACCAAGCAGCATATCTCTTCTTGTAGTAGCATTTTGGTGATGAACACCATTATCACCATCATCTGTGGCTTTGCATAAAACTCTAGGGATATAGTGAGGTCTTAGTTTAATCCTCTTGATTACGTGATCTTGTGATGTTTTTGGGAGTGAGGGGCGGCAAAAGGAAGCGTAAGCAGTGGAGGTGGTGGTAGAAGGAGAGGACAAAGCCATACTTGGTCCGGATTAGGAGGAGTTGAGGTTCTAGGATTTGTGTGGTTTTATAATGAAATGTTTCAATTAAAAAAATTTCCTAGTTGACAATTAACATGGCTAAAAAGAGATCCAAGTTTGCAATTAACTAATGGAATATGCACACATGATCATCAGCCTTCAGTAATTTACTTGTCAAACAGGCAGCTCTTGGGAGGCTACCTAACAATGGTTGAAGGTTTATAATTAGATGTTCGATGCTGCTTCGGGGATTCAACTCCACAAGTGACAAAAATCTTAATGTTGACGCGCAATGGGCCGGGCTTTCAAGGGTATCATTTCACACCAGCCGAGGTTGCTTATTTGGCTGAACGAGGACGAAAAGATTGTGAAAATTTGAAAATGAGATAGTTTTAGTTTTACCAAATACAGAATTTGACATTAGCTGTCATGCTCATCCAAGGCTTAATTAAAAACTAATTTTCGGGCAAGAAACTGATATGCAGACTACTAGCTACTAACATGGGCGGCGGCGGCAGCGAACCTTTTAATATTTCATTTTTTACGGGCACCACATCTTCTTTATTTTTTATGGTATTCCGTTTATTTTTAACGACAGATTTACGTAAAGTACGTCTAGCTTAAATTTTTTAAAATACGTAAACTACGCATTGTTTCTGTATAAACAATGCGTGGTTGACCGCGGGCTCACTAACTTTGGCACGTGTTGCCTACTTCTTTTCAAGCGTAAACCTTCTTTTCTGGATTCAGTGTCGATCAAGTCCACCGGAGTTTAACAAGGATATAATTAAGACAACTTGCACTAATATTTTGTTGATATAATCTGTTTAATTAGTCTTGGCTATGGAAGTATATATAAACTAATTATAGACTAAGCGGCTGTCATCAACTTATGATTGAACCTAAACGAGTTAAGTCTCAAATTGAAACACATCCTGTTGGCAGTGTTCAAAATTTTGAGATCTTTATAATCTCATGCGCACTGAAAACCTCACAGCTTTAGGATAGATGTTCTTGTTCTTTTGTTCTGCAGCAGAGAAGGGCCATCCCGACCAAGACAACATTTGCCAACCTAGTTCTATGGCTATTTTACTTGTTATTAGCTCGAACGTGTTGAAATTAAAGGGGGATCGGAGAGCTTGTTTTGGTCAATGACGCAATCTTGCACGCATTAAATTTCACGATTTACTTAAGTTTTATAGTGATAACAACGGACATAAAGATAAAACTTTATTGAAATCTTAATCATGAATCCATCTCATCCCCACGACCAGGAAGGTTCATCCACTTGACCCGTTAATTTATTGTCGGGCGGTAGTTTCCAGGATCCATCAGGGCGATGAAATTGTTGGGTAAGTGACTAATAAATTTGATTTTTATAAGAAAGATAGACGTTAGAAGTTTCACTTCTTCGTAGTAATTGCGTCCAAATGACTAACTATACGACAAGACCAAAAGTAACTATCCTCTGATTCATAATAAGTGTCGTTTTAAAAAAATACAAGTTTATTAAGAAAGCTAATGAAATTATAAATATACCCTTATTAATACTCCCATGAAGTATTAAGATGAGAAATAAATTGCCTTGAAATGGTGATATGTGTAATTAAGATGAGAGAGAAATTAAACGTTAATTTTGGAAGTAAAATTATAAACATGCATACAAAATCAAGAATGACACTTATTTTAAATAATTAAAATGTATCTAAAACGACACTTATTATAAATAGGAGGGAGTAGTAGAGATTAGGGTTAAAATCCTTTGGAGTTGGATTAACTAGTTTTTGGATCAGAAAACTTCATTTCTTATAAAATATAAAGTTGAGTACGGAACTCTATTATTCTTATCATGTATGTAAAAATATGAAGATGAAATATATGAGAAGGTTCTTGTCAAATCCACGTGCCTATATTTTGAAATGTCAAAGATTGAAATATAGGTTCAAGGAAAACGTGTGACGAAGAAATTTGATCCTACATTACCTCTTTCTCCATAAATTACGTCAAGCAACATCTTAAGTCAATGTTTGGTTTGATTTTAAGGAAGCGAAACACAATTCAGGTTCAGCTATTTACTTTTATTTTCAAATTTAGTAAAATTTTATTTTAGAGTTTTCATTCCTATTTTTGATTTTTATACAAAAACCACAACAAATAGTTTTTTTTTTTGGTTTCTTTATTGTTACAATCTGATTTATTATCAAATAAATATATATTAGTTAATTATTTAAAAATTATGTATAATTTAATTTTTGTAAATAAATTAAAATATTAGTTATTAATAAATTTAAAATATCTTTATAATATATAAATTTCAAGTAAAATTTTAAATTATTTATTTTAATAAAATAAAATAAATTTTATAGATA
>JANZLC010000002.1:23328594-23344262 GCA_026413385.1 Erythroxylum gracilipes | reverse complement strand
AATGAAGAAGTTATAGGTTTTGCAAGTTTTCAGATTTGGTTCTCGGGTACTGTTCATTCTGCAATTTTGCAGAATCTGTAGAGGCGTTTTTCACCCTCTTAGAGATAGTTTCGATTTTTGGTTTCTTCCTAGAAATTGTAGCTTATCGTTTCCTCTTATAATTCAATGTAAGATATGCATCGTTTGGATTTGGGAGTGAGAAGTTATGAGCATTTGAAGGTTGTTGTTACTGTTTATTCTGCAGATTTACTGTTACATTGGTTTTTCATTTTAGCTGAAACTTCAAGTGTGTTTTTACCTCTCCTAAAGATTGATTTGGCATTTATTTCCTTTATAAGAGTTGTAGATCATCTTTTATCTTTCCAACAAGGTATGATAGGTCTTGTTCGGAGTTTGGAGTAAAAAGTTATGAGGGTCGGAAGTTGGCTGTTCACTATTCATTTAGTCATGTACTATTCATTTGGTCATTTCCGATTTTTCTCTTATAACTTTCTCGGTTGGCCTCTGATTCACCCGATTTTTGAACCATTGATTTTCTCAATAAATTTTTCTGCCCTCTCTTGCACAAATGTGAAATTTTCAGATTAGTTGAAATTTTGTCAGAAATTTGCCCACAAGCTCGTTTGAACCATTTGTTTGCTTTGCTTTCGCCTTATGCCTTTCAGTTTGATTTGCTTTTGCTTCCGTTTTCATTTTGATTCCGTACTTTGTTATCCAATTCGATTCGATTCGGTTTGTTTCGCTTTCAATTCAATTTGCTTCTATTTTTGTTCTTTCGTCCCGTTTTCCAGTTCGGACCCGATTCATGTATAAGTTTGAAGGTTTTTCAGATTAAGAGGTTGGATATCCGGCTTCGGGTTCCAAAATTTATGGTATCAGAGCCCAATAATAGGATCTTACTTGGGCGCATGTATTTGAGTTACACGCATAAGCTTTTGAGGTGATAAAACGAGTGAGAAAAAGGATGATACGCTTACAGGATATGAGAAAATGAAACTTGGTGGATAATTAGAAAAGCCCAGTATTAGGATTGTAACTGGGCGCATGAGATTGATAAGAGATTAAGAGCGAATTGTATTAATGACAATGTGATTTGATGTGAGTGACCTATCATGACTTTAGAAATGTGTTAAGGAAAATGAGATTGAAATTTTTAATGATAGGGATGAATTGTGTTTGATTATAGATTTGGGAGAAAGGGCTAAGTGATTGTTTGATTTAGATGACGAGAATGATGAGTTTACATGGGCAATCTTCGGATAAGTGTCAGAGTGCCAGTATTAGGATCTTTCATGGGCACTTGTGTATGAGTTACACATAAGAAATTGTTAAGAGTTTCAATTGATAAAAATTAGTAGAAAGGAGAGTAGAGATTCAATGCCATTACATTGGAGGTGTCGAAAGTCTTTGGTTGAGAATTGGAGTCTCGGATTGTTAAGTTGACGTCCTTAACAGTCGGATGATTTCGATCTCGATCAGAGTACGTATCGACATTCCTTTCGATGTTTGGAATGAATTGAGCACAGAGTTTGATAGGAATATGCATCGACGATTTCAAATTGATTGAGGAAAAGTAGGGGGGCAAGTGGAAAGATGAGATTAACAAGTGGAACTTCATGATAATAGTAAATTTTTATGGTTTTATGAAGATGAAATCGGAGCCTATGTGGGTATATGTTTATAATAAATGCAATAAGCCATTTTGTTTTCTATATAAAAAAAATTAAATGTTTTACATTTCATCATGATTTTTGCATAAAATGTGCCTTAAATGCATTAAGACATTGCTACCTGATTGATATGTGATATATGCCTTAAATGCCTTATATGATTTACGTAATGAATTTTCATGTACACAATTGAATTAATGGCTCATAACTATATATATGCGAGGTTAAAGGGAAACTAAAGATGAAGAGTAATGATATTAGTATAAGTCCAAGAAGGTTAAATTAGTTGGTTATTGAGAGTATTTCTGGGAAGATCCACTATTTGTGGTATCACCATATGAAAGTGAGTGTATTGTGCATGAAGGTAATTCATGTGTGGGCATGGTAGATGACGGAACTTACGATATATGGGATAATTTGTTAGCTATAGTTTCCATGGTTTAAAGTGAAGGGGAAACTAGAGTATTATATGAAAGTGTTCATGATAATCAAGCAAGGGTAGACTGAGATTTGTTGACAAAGTTAAGATAAGAAATAAATTCAATGATCAAGAGAAGAATAATGTTTAGGATTAATGGAGTCCAAGTAGCAAGTATGTGAAACAGACTTACGAAGTGGACAAAAAGGTTAATAGGTGATTGATCAAGATTGCATGCATAGTATAGATGATAGTACAAGAAAGCCGTTTTTCACGAAGAATTTGATTAAGGTAGAATAAGTAGATCAGAGATTTTATATTAAAGATGATCATTGCGAGAACTGATCGGAAAGGAGTAGTTAATGATTAGAAAGTGCATGCACTCCTGAGCGGAGATTCAAGCAGGAGGTCGAATAGGTCATTGAAAGTATGTATTAAGATGACGTAAAGATCGCATGAATGAATCTCTAAAATCGAGAAGACATTGATTTCTCATACGAGGAGTAGATATATAAGTTCATGAAAATATCAGGTGAACGTATGTTGGAAGATCCCAATTCGACTTGATGTAGAAGTTAAATTTGCAAATAAGCTATAATATGAGGAGAAATTAGGATGAATAAGTCAGCTTGAGAATAAGTCCAAGTGAGGTATGAGGGAATGTGTCCAATAGTACTATGGTATTGGAGACCAACATGGTCCAAAAGGAAAATGTGTACAGTATATGATTAATGGAATGAAAGAGAAGTTCAAGAAATTATACGGATGTACAGTACACCATATGAATCTGGAAATTCTTGGAATGTACTGGTGTTGTGTAAGAGCTTTGGTTTAAATCCGATGAAGATTGTTTTGAAGTTTGGATTCGGTATGTGTGAAGGAACATCTTGGAAGTATCTATGTAAGGACAGATCGTAAAAGTTTGAGACAATATATGAGTTGAGAATACGGACAGACTATGATTGTACAAGAGAGAAATTCTAAGTAAGGCTAAGAGTGATATTAGGTACATTGAGCAGAAATTCGATATTGAGGTTATCAGAACTAGAGCAAAAAGAAGCATATCATGTGGGGCGTGATACGACCCAAATCAAAGAATTCGGAGGTTGTAAATCTGATCTGAGAGATTGAAAATAGATCTGAATTCTGAGTTCGAATGGAAAGGGTGATGTATGATAATTGAAATAAGAAATATGTGAGATAGGTAGAAATGATAAGATTTGAGTACAAGTAAAGAAGAATTGAAAGGTTAAATTAAGAATTGAACATGATTGTTTAATTGAGGTAATAATGATTAGAATGTTATGATGATTAAGGATATGCATAGGGAAGATCAAAAAGATGGCTATGGGGAAGTGAAATAGACATAAGTATGAATGAGATGAAATAAAGATGAAGAATGGAATAAGAAGAGGTAAAGCAAAATGAGATGGCATTGATGTGTAAATGTAAAGACTATAATAGTCGAAGTCGATGTATAGAGATTGCAGAATGTGTTTAACTTGAATACAGAGAGATATTCCAAGGCATGCTAAGCAACATCTATACGACATGACAGTGGTGTTATCGACGCAAGAAGTGGAGATTGTGCATAAGTTGACGAATTAGTTAGGAAAGTGAATGACTAAATAATTGGTTGAACGAATCAAGTGAGCCTATTGATTGAGATCAATTGGAAGGCATTATTAGAGTGAAGAAGTTAATTGAGAGAAATTCCTACTGAATAATCATCAGAAATTTCGAGGACGAAATTCTTTTAAGAGGGGGAGAAATGTTGGGCCCCGATTCCTTTTAAGCTTGTTTAAATTATTTTGAGGTTTAATTTGATATTTTTAATTTGGTTGGAATACATTGAGGATTTTTAATTGCTTATGCAATTATGTTAAGAAATATTAACTGACGGGATTTAGTGAAATTCGATTTATTGATAAATTATTATTTTGTGATGCATTGTTAGTAGTAACAAGAATTACATGAATTGAGAGTTTTATGAGTTATTTGAATTTAAATAGAATAAATTGGAAGTTGAACATGTTTTAAGGCTTAAGGTTTATAAAGATGGGCCTTGTAATTTTTTTTTCTATTGAATGAAGAAGAATTGGGCTTTAGTCTTTGACCTATCTATTAATGAAAAAGAGTAAAGGAAGTATTGGCTAAGGTCTATATATATAGCAATTAAATGAGAAAGAAAGGATTTGGGTTTGAGTCCATTGGAGTTATTAAGGCTAAGAAGCTAAGGAAGGTATATATGTTTTAAGGGTTAAAGTAAATGAAGTGGGCTTTAAGCCTTTGTAATATCTTTTAAAAGTAGAAGAAAGAAGCAATTGGGCTTTATGGTCTTTTAAATGGCATTTGGGCTTGTAGTCTTGGTTTAAGTGTTAGGTTAAAATATTAAGTAGTTGCAAAACTTAAAGACTTGGAGGAGTTAAAGAAGCATTTTGGGCTAGAGCCCAATTAGGTGGATAAGTAAGGGAATAATAAAAATGTAAGGAGGGAAAAATGAAAAATTTGGGAAAATTGGTAAGGAGGGAAGAAACTTGGACTTAGTGGGCCTAAGTAGTAAGTGAATTAGTTAACAAAGGAAATAAAAGGATACATTATTAAAGCAAAAGAAGGAAGGGTCGTATGTGTAAGGTGGAAGACTTAAAATGTGAGTTTAAAAAAAAAAGGATGAGGTGGACGAAAATAAGAGGGCTTAGATGATGCATTGTCGTTTTTAGGCTTAGGGTTAAGTGATTCCTTAAGTCTCTTCTAGAACACACTCGAACTCACCAAGCAAAGGAGAGGTTCACGTTATTTTTTCAACCAAAAGAAGAGAGAAGCTCACGACTACAAAGGAGAGAATAGCATGATGGAGTGGTCGGCCAAGTGGAAAGAAGAGAAGAGAAGATGATTTTCGGCAAAGAAGAAGAAGAAGAAGAAGAAGAGAAGATGGAGAGGAAGGAGATAGAAGAGGGATTTCGTGGGTTGTCTTTCAAGGTAGGGTTTCGAAATTTCTTGGTTTCTTGTTATAGTTCTTGCCTTTCTTGCTTAAGCATGATGATTGGAAGTTGATTGATGAAGAAAGAAGAAGGGATTAGGAAGGTTTAAAAATTCAGATTTCATGAACTAGGGTTTCGAACTTTTCCTTAGAGTTTATGTTAGGATTTTTCCCTTTTCTTGGTTAATATGGTGAATTGAAGAGTATTGGTGAAGGAAAAAGAAAAGAGGAAGAATGATAGAGGCTTAATTAAAATTCCAGCATGCATGTATGGCCTAGGGTTTAGGAATTTCGAATTTTTGGGTTGGTTCTGAAGGGGCTTTTAATTGGAATAGCTTTAGAAAGGTGTAGGTGAGGTTAGGTTAATGTAAAGTCAAGTTTTGCTTACTTTGGAAAAATTCCAGCAATGGGTATTGTGTTAAGATTGTCGAATTTGTTGGTTAATTCATGGTTTTATAGATGAGTTTTGATATAAATTGCTTAGATAAGGTTTGAGTGAGTTTAGGTTAGTAGAAATTCAAGTTTCCAATCCTTGAAACAAATTCCAGCATGTATATTCATGGTAGTTTTGTAAAATGAAGCATAGTCCATTGAAGTTGTAAAATAATGAATCAAGGGAAGGGTTAAAATGCTTATTGCCGTGAATGAAGGGGGGAAAAAATCAGCATTGAAGTAAGTCTCGTTAAGGCATGAGATTCTTGAAATAATTGATAAAATCGAGATAAGTTTTGATGGTTATAATATAAGGAAGGTATAGGAAAGGTATAAGTGAGATTATATAGGGTGGAAGCTAAATATTTTCATGCTTTCAATGTTCCAGCATTGGTATTTGTGTAATTAGGATTGTTTATGCTTTGTTTAAGGTCAAATAAAGTAATTGGAGGTAGAGGGAAGGTTGGGCATTGAGAAGCCATTGGAAGTAGAAGAGAAGCAATTGAACCAATCCAAGTCAAAGAAATCAAGGTGGGTAGTGTATTTATCCTTTGAATTATAAGTAATCTATTGATTTTGAAAATTCAAGAAAATGAAAGAAAAGGATTTCAAGGTTTATGATTTTCGAATGATTTGGAAAGTGAGATATTTGTTAAGTTATGATGTATAAATGATTTTGAGAAATAAAATGCTTACAAAGGTTGCATACTTTGTTTATGGATTTTTGCAAATTGCATATGATTGTCTTGACTTGTTGTGAAAGTGATTGAATTTTATAAGTTTATGTGAAATTGTGAATGAGAATGTGTCGATATGACACGAAATGACAAATGAGCTTTCAAAATGTGCCTTCGGGCAATCCGTTAAATTATATGAATTATGTGTTTTGTTTGGGCGAGAGAGTAACGTCCTGATAGTCCGTGCACGTCGACTAGCCTTCTCCCGGCTGCCCGCTTTGGGCCTACGAGATCCGAAATCGGACTCGTCCTGTTTACGGTATAACCTTCGGGTTATCCGTCCTGTTTACGGTATAACCTTCGGGTTATCCGTCCTGTTTCTACGGGACTCTCTAGCCACTTGATTGTGCATTATTTATGTGCATTGTCAAGATTGTTGCATAATTAAGTGTTATGTGATGCATATATGTGATGCATTCATGTTCTTACATTTGATCTTGAAATGAGCAAAAGTTGAGAGTTTTGGAAATGAGAAGAAAAGATTTGCAAGTGTAAGATTTTGAAAATGTTTTATGCATGGTTTGAAACGTGAAAGATTGTGAAAGATAAGTTTTGGAAGGTTTTTACCGTGAAATGTTTAAAAACGATGAACTTTTCGAAAATAAGTTTTCTGCTTATTGTTCAAGTTATAAATATATTATCCATTGAGCTCCCCAAGCTCACCCCCTATCTCCCTCCACAGGTTTAAGCAAGAAATTGAGTAACCGTATCGGGGCAAGGCAACTCCGATGCCATGTGTTATTTTGAGACTGATGATGTATAGTGGATGTATTTAGATTGAAATGCCTTTTAAGTAATGTATTTGTTTATTTCCATGTAATTAGTAAGGTTTTGAAGTTTCGCATGTAAATTGTATTTTATATGTTTTCTAAGATTGTATGGTTGAAATGGACAAAGGTATGGGTTTGGAATTGTAAAAGTAAGCATGAGATTGTATGTTTATATGAATTGAAATGTGTAGGATCTTAAGATTTGCGATGTGGCCCTTTGAGTTGGAGATGGGCTGTGCTATTGAGTTGGAAGATAGAAGTGGTTTTATGCAGGTTTGGAGCTTGGATGGTTTAGATTTAGGATTTTGGCTAGATGCAATTTTAGGGGAGGTGCTGTCCAAATTTTCCTAAATTTGGGAAGCAACTTCGCTTAAGTTTTAGGCCTCCTAAACGGTTAATTTGGAATACGAGGTCTTCTGGAAGTTTGTAGAACAAGTTAAGATCTTGAAAATGATATAAAATGGGTAAGATTTCGACTTAAGATGAAAAAGTTATGGACGTTCAAATTTGCTGCCCATATGCATTTAGGTTTTCCCGAATTACAATTCATGGGCAATTTTAGGCTGAACCTTCGGATGGATTTTTCGCCCCTTTAGAGCGATAATCGGGCTTTTCCATCTTTCACGAAAGATGTAGAGGATGTTTTTATCTTCCCAATGAGATATGGTGCGTCCTAATCGGAATTCAGAGTAAAAAGTTCTGAGGGTCGGAAGTTGGTCATTTACTATTCATATGGTAAAGTACTATTCCTTTGGTCATTTCACCATTTCGCTTATAACTTTCTCGTTTGGCCTCCGATTTACCTGAAATTCGAACCATTGTTTTTCCTAACAAGTTTTCTACCCTCTCATGCTAAAATGTCCAAATTTAGATTACTTGAATGTTTGTCGGAAATTTGCCCTCAAGCAGGTTGAACCATTTGTTCGCTTTGCTTCCGCTATTTGATTCCGATTCGATTGGCATCGATTTGTTCGTGTTGCTTTCAGGCTTTATCATCCGATTCCATTTGTTCTGCTTTCGATTCTGATCCTTCAATGTGCAATTATTTCTGTTCAGATCGAAATGTTTATTTCGATTTGATTTCGTTTTGTCTCCGTTTCGGAATTTGAAAAGAATACGATTTGCTTTTGTTTCTATTCTTTCGTTTCGCTTTTCGGTTATGACCCGAACCATGTATAAGTATGAAAATGGATTTGTAAGAAAAAAAACAAAACAAAGAAAAAAATTTATCGGGATTTTCGGAGTAGTCTAAGTTTCCAACGCGGTTTCGGATTAAGTAGTTGGGTTCCGGAAACGGGATCCAACAAGATACATCAATGACTCCTATTCATGTCTTACATAATCAAAATCACTATGTTACAAATTATGAACTACATATTACTAAATGTTATTTATAATCAAGAACTAGAATTTATGATCTTCAAAATAATCCTAATCAAGATTGTCAAAGTCTCAAAATTAGTGATTTAATATATATAAACTCGAGATTATTTTTGAAAATAAATTAAATTTTTTTAATGATATTTCTAATTGTTCTAAATATTCTTTTTCTTTACCAAAATTGATATTACATATCCAAAAATGAGATCTATGTGTGCAAGATAGAGATTATATAACTTTTGAGGAAATGTTTGAGCCAAAAACTAGCTATATCTTGAGTTTTGTTATTTATCAAGCTAAATTTTCATTCACTTATATGATTCTTTTTTTTAGTAAAAATCTTATTAAAATTATTAATAATGTTTATTATAGTAATAACTAACGTAAAATAGCTGACAATAACAAGATAAAAGCAGCAAAGTAAGCAATTGATTAAAGTATAAAAGTCTAAATTAAAGTACTAAGTGATGATTACAAACCACTTAAAATAATAATAAAAAAATAAGATACTAAAAATTAAAGCATTAAATGTAAATGTTAGTAGGAATAACAATGGGTCGGGTTGAGCTTAGAGTGTGGCTCACGCTTAGACGAAAACTTGATCGGGGTTAGTTCATATTGCATGAGATTGAACTTGATTCGATTTTAGATGGTCCAAAATTCGCTTGAAACTTAAACTTGCCTAACTTCAATTCGACCTAGCCTAGAGGTTTAATGCTTCACCTTTACCACTTCATGCATCCTCTTTGACTAAAGATTTAGTAAAAGCATCAGCAATGCCATTAAATGGTTATTGGTATCACAACAATCATCAATATCATAATAACCCGCTTTCTATGCCATTAAATGGTTATTGGTATCACAACAATCATTAATATCATAATAACCCGCTTTCTAGGGCAAAGGCAAAAAATGGTCACTACTACCATAACAACAACATTGTTAATACCAGCTTCCATTGTAGATAACATAATAGAGAAGATAAAGAAAACAAAGAAATAGAAAAGAGAAGAAAGAAGATGAAAGCAAAAGAGGCATTGTAGCAAAGAAAATAGAGAAATTCATAGATATAGATAAGAGAGAAGTTAGAGAGAAGAAGAACTGAAGAAGCAAAAAATAAAAGTAGGATTTACTTCTAATATATTCACTCAGGATTTAGAGTAAGTCAGACTATAGAGCTTGAGTTCAAGCCCGATTTGAAACCTAGAAATTATATAAAAAAAGTTTGAACCTAATCTAAAATTCGATTAACTTGTACTAAACTTGTTGAATTTGGGTTAAGTAAAACTAAGACAAAACTTATTTGTCTTTCTTAAATATTAGTGTTAGTGTATAAATAAATAAAATATATTTTAACGAGTGAAAAAGTTAGTTCATTATAAATTATAGTACTCATAACAGTAAAATAGAAAGAGTTTAAGAAATAGCTCATTTTTATTTTTTAAACAATATTTTGTGAAGGTTTTGTAGTAACAAAATATAAAAGCAAAGTTTTTTTTTAAAAAATAAAGATTCAAATTATAGGAAATTTGTAAAGTTTTTGTTAGATGGATAAGAAAAAAAAAAGATAATGGAGGTTAAAAAAAAGGTTTTGGAGGAGATTTAAGAACTTAAAGAAAATTCCAATATTCACTCTTAAGATTTCATCTTTAATGATATCGTCTTTAACCATATCTCCCAATATGAGCAAACGGTTGAGGAAATGAGAATGGGAGGAGCTTATGCGCAACTGCCAAATTAATGTGACTAATGCATTCTTAGGTAGTCTCAATTAAAAAGAGATTTCAATTGATTTAGTCTAAGGATAGAGGATGTGTTACTCAAGAGAAAGATTAATTGTAAATTAGAAATTCTTAATTACTAGTCTTATAAGAAACAAGAGTTGTTCATGAAATTAGAGTGAAGTTAAAATATAGTAAAGTCCTAAGGGTTATCTTACCTAAATCTAACTCATTTCATATATTGCTCTCTACTTGATTATTACTTTGTTTTAGTGTTTAGAATTGGTTATTGATTTCCCTTTTTACCCGATTGTATAACATAGTTTAGATAATTAAGTTTGTGAATAATTAATAATTAACAAATAGTCCTTGTATGAATCGACCCTTATTTACTAGTGTTAAGTATATTTACATTATGCACTTCCGATATAAAATACACAAACTAGTAGGCCCTCTAAGTTTGAGCTCAGCCAAAAGGTTAAATTTTACTAACTAAAGCATCACTTTAGTTCACATAGCATTTAGTTAGATATATTAGACTCACCTAAACTAACATGGATTGAGAATATAAAATAAATTTTTAAATAAAATTTAATACTTTTTACTTATTGTTATAACTAAAATTAAAATTCTATGTAATAAAAGCTTAAAAATATTTTAAAAACCATAATTCTGTGTTATTCTTGTAATTTTGATTTTCTTTCAATCTTCCATCCTCCTTCTCCAATCGTTACCAATTCCTTCTTTCCTTCTACTTGTTATTCTAAGGTTTTTTCTTTTAATTTTAAGTTGTTTATCATGGTTAAGGACTTAGGGTTTTACCTATTAAACAAATTTGAGATTTGAAGATTCACTATCAAGATTGATGAGAGGAATCTTAAGAAGGATTTGAGATCAAAGAATCAAAGGGTCTCTTTCAGAGAGAAGAAGAAACAACTTGAATCATCAAATAATAACGATGATATTGATGATAATGATAGATGATAAAATAGGGAAGAGCTTTCATCTAGTAACAGATGAAAAGAAAGAGTTAACAATAGAGGAGGAGGAGGAAGGTTAAGAGCAAATGAGATTAAAAAAAGTCTAAACAATAATCTTTTGGATTTAATTTCTTATTGTTAAGATACGTGTTATGTATTTTATTATTAATTTTGATATTATTTGCTAATTGGATTAGTTTCAAATTCTAATCAAGATGAGATAGAATATTCTTTAGATTTGGTTGGTTGATTGTAGCTGGAATGTGGCTTAAAAATTGTCGTTTTTTGTGTGTGAATTAATGATCATTCTTGTGTGCCTTGGAGGCCGAAATTTTAAAGTTATCTTGGATAATATTTGGTTGCTAATCGTATGTAAATATAACTCTATCAAGTGAAGACTTCTTGGTGAATCATGCAACCTAGGGTTTAGGGTGATGTTAATTTTATTTTAATAACACTCTATAGATAATAACACATATTGAAATCTCTTATTTCTTAATAAATAAAGGTTATCTAAAATATATATCCCTAGTTTGAGATTGATAAATATCACCCATTTATGATAACCTATGTTTTAGAAGGTTGATTGTGTGAAAACAATTCAGTGAGCGGCATTGCAACATCAAGATTATAAAACCAAAAGAGATAGGCTATACGTACCGTGTACTTAGTCGTGCCTTATCTACGTATATAATTATTTAGTTAGAAGTTATCGCTAAGTAGTGGATGATGAGGAAAGGTGCAAGTTTAAAAAAAAAAACGTAGTTTTTGTTGTTAATGGATGCTTTGGCTGTTCATTCACATGATTGCCATCATTGGTGGGTGAGTTTCTAGGCTTTTGGCTTAAATCCACTTGAACAGGGTTGACACAGGGTAATTTAGACAAAAGATTTTGGGTGTTATTTATGTGTCTTTCACAATATCACAGTTTTGAATAATCCATTTAGGGTTTCAATCAAGCAGATTGGATTAGGCATGTAACCTGTTTTGGTTGCTCCCCAATTCATGACCAACTTGTCCTATTTGGTTTACATAACCTTGTTATGGTGTTTATAATGTTCTTTCAATTGAAAATGTAAGGCCGATGGCTGCTATTAGATACATTCAGTATACATACATTGTCGTCCTGTTTATCCTCATTTATAATAATTTTTTCAAACTGAAAACTTGTAGTTGTATTAAGTACACTCTTGAAAATAGTCTGTTAATTATACAATCAAGTCGCAAAAAAAATTAACAATAAAATCAAGTACCATATTCAATTCAACTAATTAATATTAGGCCCGTTCATTTGATCAGATGTATACTCAACTGGTTAATATTAAACTCATGCATTGAAGTGTATCTATATCCAATTGGTTAACACCAACTCATGCATTTTATCGCATTTTTATCTAACTAGTTGTTATTAGACTCGTGCATCTTATAGCAACCTAGTTAGTATTAGACTCGAGCATTTTATAGCCAACTAGTTATTATTAGACTCCTGCATTCTATGGCATATGCAGTTAGCAAATTTAAAATGCCAAATTTTCCATTTTCCAACCTTCAATTAACAAAGCGAAGAAGAAATTTCACAATTATGAAAAATGTGCTGACGTTGGATTTCTCTTTTTTTCATTATGTTGATAATTATTGACTCTTTCGCATCTTGCCAAGTTGCTTTCTCCAGAAGTAAAGCCACTTAGTCCCAGAAGCGTATCTTTATAATAAGAAGTAACCAAAGATTAAAGCTTCTTTCTTGTGCAATAATAACCCTAACTTTTGGTGTAGCAAACAGAAAGAGCTGTTCTGGGTCTTCACCGAGATGGCTTCCTCACTTTTACTGGTTGTGGTGTTTGTGTTTGATCTGATTGCTTTCGCACTTGCTGTTGCTGCTGAACAGAGGAGGAACACTGTCAGTTCTTATCTCTCTCTCTCTCTCTCTCTCTGTGGCTTTGCATTGAGAAGTTGAGTTCGTTATGATGGTGGCTCTAGATAGACCTTTAAGCTTGTGTTTCTTACTAAGGTGATATAAATGCTGTTTCTCTGCTAAAGCTTCACATACAATAGCCTAGTTCTCTCTCTCTCTCTCTCTCCGTAAATTCAGTGGGTTATTATCTTACCCTGTTATGATGAACATGACCTACGGACTTCAGCTTCCAATACTTGATTATATCCTTGATAAAAGTTACTTCTATTATCAACCCAAGTGCGAAATTGTGACAATATCATGTTCTTTGATTTTTCACCATGTAAACAAAGTCTTGGCAATTTTTAGGAATTACCCTGCCTATATGTTTTTGTTCCAACATTGTAACTCATCCTACAATGAAGGAAACTGGAATTGGAAGCTAAAGTTGAAGCAATGACGGGAAAATGGATTCCTGATAGATTTTCTTTTTTTCTATTGGATATACACTTCTGTTCCCTATAAATTGATGTTTTTCAATAGATTCGGTACCGTTGTCTGTTCATGAGTTCTGATGTGGGAGTAGGTGCAAACTTCAAATGCTTCTTAAACATTGATGAGTGGTGATTTTGCTTGAAGCGCCCACTTTAAGCCTGCTATACGTACGAAATTGTTTTCCATACCATGTCATTAGCTCGATTTCAAACTGCCAATTTTTTGTACTGACTATCACTCATTAACTAAAAGAAGATGACTTGGATTCATTTATGAAGTTTCGGTCTTTGCAACTTTTTGTACTATAGAATCATGATTGATGCTTGGAATTTCGTGTGTGTAGTGAAGTTCGTGTGGTTTTTCAGTACTTAATTGTGTCCATAGGCATGTTAGGAAATTCATGCCTGCATTTTAAATGTGCTAATTGGCTTCAATAGCATGCAGTGAGTAGCCTTTATTTTGTGAGAACTAGAGTTAGTATAGAAGAAAATGATTAATGAAAACATGAGGACTAGCTTGTTTCCTTCTGTGTGTTAGAGAGGGTAGCAAGCAAGATTGTCTAGAGTTTGTACTCCATCTCACAGCAGGGTAGAGAGCACCACAGTCCTGTTTTTTTTAGTACTAGTTTCAACAGAATAATTCATTCTCTTATCAACAGGCATCAGTGATAACACAAGGGAATGAGAGGTACTGTAAATATGATTCGGATATTGCTACTGGCTTCGGGGTGGGTGCATTTGTATTCCTTATGGCTAGTCAAGTTTTAATAATGGTAGCAAGCCAATGCTTGTGCGTTGGGAGGGCTATGAGACCTAGCAGGTCAAGAACATGGGCCATTGTCTTCTTCATCACCTGCTGGTATGTGCTTGTCCTGAACTGTTTGTCCTAATATTGTTCTCACACTCAGTTTGGTCACAACTGTAATAAGTGGTCATTCCAGTCTTAAGTTCAGTCTGTGGCCAATGCCATTGGATAAGAAAATGGAGATCTTAACCTTTTCTTTCTTTTACTTATTCTGGCTGTTTCAATGTTCATCAGGGTATTCTTTTCTATTGCTGAACTCTGCTTGCTGGTGGGTTCTGTTCGAAATGCCAAACATACCAAGTACTACTTGTCAGAACATTCCCTATCATGCAAGGAATTAAGGAAGGGGATTTTTGGAGCTGGAGCGGCATTTGTTGTCTTCACTGGCATTGTATCTGAGCTTTTCTATGTCAGCCATTCCAGGGCTAATGATGGACCTTCATATACTGGAGACACTGGCGTGAGGATGGGAAGCCTGTAGCTTACTTGAGTCTTGGATGACAAGCCTAACTGTTAGTCATGGATGGTTATTTTAGGTTGTAAATAATGTGGGTAATTAAACAGAACTACACATTTATCAGGCATATGGAGTTTTGTTAAGATATTCTTTTGGTGTTCTTCCAGATTATCATTTATTTTCTTTGCTTTTTAGGACATTTCCCTCTCTGGCTACAAAGTATATATTCTTCTGTCATTAATTTGTTTTCAGACCCATGAAAAGTCTCGGATGTTTGTCGAGTTCTTGCTTTGTTTGTAGCCATGATTATATTTATTCACAGGACAAGTTTCATATTTATTCTGCTTGTAGTCTGTCTGTACTGTTTGTCACTCTAGCCCACGAAGAACAACGATGCTTAAAGCTGAAGAAAGGACCAAAACACCAACTTTGTGTTTAGGGAAATTTATTGTATACTTGAGCACAAAAAATAATATAGTCTTATTGTTGTGGTCTTTTTTAATTTCGTATGTAAGGTTGAAATGGAAGAGAGAAGAAAGGAAAGATTTGTAAATATAGGGAGAATATTCAACCAACTTCTGTTATCCTTTTCAGAAGGGTGGTTTTCGTTAACATTTAGGGGGTGCTTGTTTCATAAGTATGAGAAATAAGGAATAGGAATGAAGTAAAGATGGATGCTTGGTAGGGAAGTATGATTGAAGGGGTATGAATTTGATTACTCATTTTGGGGTATTACTCCATTCCCCTCATAATTGGGAAGAATGAGATTCATACCCCCATCTTAATTAATTAAAGTAATTAAGATAAAAGCTAATTAATTAAAATAATTAAAAATATAATTAATTAATAAAAATTGAATAATTAATCAATATAAAATCTAATTAATTAATTAAAATATAATATAATTAATTAAAGTATAATTAAAATCTAATT
>JANZLC010000002.1:23288238-23312185 GCA_026413385.1 Erythroxylum gracilipes | reverse complement strand
ATGATCGTATCTAGGTTATTGTTTAATAAGATTGCTAGGATACATGTTTCTAGTCAATACACTTAAGAGAAGTTTTCCCCAATGAATGTTTATTAACAATTACAATTTTATGTCGAGGATCCATAATAGCATGATAACATCGGTACCCAGAACCAAGGTATTTTTCTATTTAATTTTTGGATTTAATGATTATTTCAATTTGCGATTTTTCCTTTTGATTTTTATTATCGTGACAAAAAAAAACCCCTTTTATTTTTCATTTAAACTAGCTAACTTTACCATTAGAGATTACTCGTAGGAACGATATCCTCTTACCGCTACTACATTAATTTGTTTTAACGGAAGTTATTTTTTTTATATTTGGTTGCAGGCGACAACATCACCAAATTGCAATACATCGTGATTCTTACTTAATAGTAAAAAAGCAAAGTTTTCAAAGAAATTGAGAAGGGCATTGTTTTCATGAAAAAGGATGCATAATTAAACCCCTCCTCCCCCTTCTTGTGCATTTTATACATTGAACGTAAAGTCTATACTAACGATTTGCTATATTTTTTCACTGCATTTGCTATGTACTATGGTGTTAATGTTGAAGCACTAACCATTTTATCTGGAGTTTTTAAATCATACTCATGTAAAGTGCACTAAAATCTTGGTGGCTAATAACATGAAACTTCAAGATGTTTGTTCTAAGAAATATATTAATCACAGGACAGGATAGGCTAGTTCAAGTTCTATACCATCATAAAAACAAACTGAAGGCCCAACAAGTGAAGAGACAGAGGATGATGAAGAGGATGGATGGGAGAAGTCCTTCAATTTGGTTTTTGATAATAACAAACTTCTAAAGCAGATGGCGCAAGAATAGCGACGACAGCAACGCAACATTAAGAAGACTTACAAATACTTTACTACTCATAATGTTCAAATTTTGTCTCCAACACCATCACCACCTCCATCTCCTTAATAGGTTTTATGCTCTTAACGTTTTCTTTATGATATTGCTTGTCATTTTTATTTTTATATGTTTTTTTTGCTTTCTCACATTGAGGATAATTTGTTATAAGTGTGGGGAGGATTATGCATTGACATGTCATGTGTGTGAATTTTACATATCATATTATCTTATTTTTTTATTAGGTTGATATTGTGTGAACATATGTTGCATGTGTGAGAATTTTGTTAATGTGTTAATGGTAATAATTTGATGGAATTAGTTTAGCTTTAAACATAGTCATTTAATTTGTAAAGGCATATTAATATGTAAATTTTATGTTTTAAGTACCTTTGGTTGAATATCCATGTCAATTAGGATATCACATTCATTTTTTCACCTTAGGAAATTTGTTATATACATTTGTAATTATAAGCCAATTAAATGAGTTAGCATCATTAGTAACCTTTCATGAGGAGAACTAACTAAAAAGAAATGAGTTAGGATATATGAAATAAATAAAAAAAATGTGCTAAATAAATAACTTTTTTCACTAGCCCTTTTGAAACAAATATTAGGTTATGAATAGAGCTGGTAGCTAGTTGAGAATATGATATAGCTAAGTAATTAGAGGCATTCATGGCAAAATGTTTATCTTCGTGTCAAAAAGGCTATGATGACATTCCAACCAAGCTAAATATTTTTTTTTAAAAAAGTGTCCTAGTTGAGTAACAGGGGGAAAATCATGACAAGGTGTTTGCCTTCGCATCAAATGGCTAGTTGAACATTGAATAAAATTTTTAAAAGTGGTGTTCTGATAAATAAAACCTACTGATCTTTACAAATTGCAAAAATTTTCAAAAAGGGATACTTAATGATAGTTGCAATTTTTGATTGGTTACTAATTATAAACGTATTTATACAAAGTGTTGTTGGTGAATGAACATGATGTTAATGCTTTGATTAATATGTATATTCAATTCAAATTGTTTAATCATGAAATACCAAGGTTAGTATGTTGGCACAACTTAATTGATTGATGTTTGAGGTTAAATTGATTCCATAAAGTTCAAAGCCATTGTCAGATTATTGCTTATTGCACGAATGTATTCTAATGTGTTTATGTTTGGTTTGTTTAAGTTTGTGTTTTGTTTTTACTGAGGACAAGCAAAAGTTTAAGTGTGGGAATGTTGATAGGTGTATTGTGTTAATGTGAGTGTTTGTTTATATTCTAACTGTTTGTGTGGTTTAGAGATGTTTTCAATCTTAAATTTTTGCTTTTTGAGGTGTTTGATGTGTTTGTTAGTGTTGGAAATCAGATAAGTGAAGAACAAGGAAGTTGGACGTGCATGGAGCTGCATAGGCAGGTCAAGATCGTGACTTTCATGTCACGATCATGACAGAAGAGTTTTTCCCAAAGTCACGATCATGAATTTTCCAGAGTTATGATCGTGACAGAGGCTTCTCGAGCTTGACTTTTTCCATCTGTTTTAGGATTTGAGGGCATTTTTCGAACCAATCAAAGGGAGAAAACCCTAGTTATACCCCCAAGATTCTAAGACACTATTTAAGAACATTAACTAGCCTAAAAAAGGCAACAGCCATCATACAAAAGTGGATCAAAAGTGGGAGATTAAGAGAACATCCATAAATTCCAGTTTTCCAAATCAAGCTCCAAACATAGTTTTTCTTCTTTTTCTCTTATTATTTTCATCAAACTTTATGTGTAAACTCAATTCCCAAATGTTTACTACATTCATGAGTTTCTAATTTCTATATTAAGGTTTATTCCAAATTTATTTTGTGACTTTAATTATTATTGATTCAATACAAATTTTGGTGTTGTGATACTTGTGCATGCTCATACTTTAACAACAAATTGAGAGAGTGAGTCAAAAATAATCAAATAAGTTGTGCAACGAGAGTTAGCGAATTATCAAATTAACAATCATTCGAAGAGAGATCTTGTGTGAGAAATTAATTGTCCAATAGATAACTTCATATCTAATTGAAAACGTTAGGAAAGTTTTTTGAATCAAGAGGTTGCAAATTTGGAATTTTCAAATTCAATTGAGATTAGTCAATTAAGGTTAATTGATTAGGTCTTGAGAGAGAGTAATCAATATCTTAGGAAATTTAAGATGGATATATAATTGGATCAATAATAGTTAAGGAAACAAAATATTGAATGTATAAATCCTAAGCGTTCATCCTAAATCAACCTTAAATTCAATTTGGCAACTCATTTGTTATTTGCTTATTTGCTTGATTTTGGTAATTATTTAAATTTCTATTAGTATTTTCATTCAAATGATAATTCTAATACCTTAGAAAAAGTTAGGTTCAATTAGTTTTATTTATTTTCTCGTGTGATCGATACCTTTCGATAGTATAAAATATGATCCGTATATTTACGAACATTAAGAGTTTTATTAGATTTAAAACTTGCTCAACAACGCTCCTCAACTAAAGCTAAATATCGTGCTATTGTAGTTGCAATGACTGAAGCTAACTGGTTCACACATCTCCTTCGAGGGCTCTGCATTCCTCTTAGTTTCACCCTAATAATTTATTGTGACAATGTGGGAACTACATACCTCTGCTCTAATTTGATTTTGCATTCTCTCATGATAAACATGGCCATAGACTTCCACTTTGTCCGTGATCAAGTTGCAAAAACGGCTCTCCGTGTCACCTATATACACACAGTAAGTCGACTTGCCGATTCATTCACAAAACTGCTTTCCAAGAAGTTGTTTGCTTATCATAAGTCCAAACTTCATGTTCTTCCAAGACCTATTCGCTTGAGGGGTCAAGATAAAGCATGATTCTCTCCAAAATAGCCGCACAATCAACCCAAGATTGCTCAGAACCTTTTCCGTTATTCTAGCAATTAGATCTATATATGTTTCATTTACCTTAATTAACTAATTTATTTCCTAAATTTGAATAGGATATTGACAATTCTTTTGTATATATATATACGTACGATTTGCTCAATAAAATTATGAATCATTTTCACATATCTCTGGAACATTCCCTGTATTCCTTTTGTGGAGGGAGAACTACACCGAACAATAAAGAAATTAGCTACGTCAAACCTGACAAGAATGATGGGTAATAGACTGATATGTGTAACTCGGCTAAGCCTAACCTCTCTCTCTTATCTAGCACAAGAACCATCAGTAGCAGTTGGATTTCATAGGAATTAGCCTTAGCCGATTTCAGTATATCTATGTTGCCAAATCTGCAAGTGAAGACCATCAATGAGTAGCGTGCCATTGTCCTTGGAGCATGCTACAATCGTTCTTTTCAGGAATTCCTCATCCGCGTATATTAGGCTTTTGATGTTAGTGAGTGAAGTTAAAATGCAATTGACAGGAGCAAATTATGGTTATGAGAGGGAATCAGCAACAAGAACAAATCATATCTGAAAACTTCAGGTCAAAGATACTATTTTCCATACTACCATTAAACCAACATATAAGATTGATGATTATGGTTATAGACTTAGGTATCCTCCAGATGCTGCCCTTGGAAATTGCTTTTTCTAGCCCCCCACGGGTTTTCGGACCAGCATAATAAATGGCCCAAGTAGTTGAAACACGAGTTACCACCCACCATAGCAGTCACAAGGATTACTAAAAATAGCATGCTTAGACACGTGCAATTCCACAGCTCTCATCAAACCGTCAGAAACTTTTGCATTTCACCAATAAAGACTAAACTTCTTAGCCATCCTTATTCTCCTCTGTGTGGCATATCCAACACAACCTGATATGAAATTTCTTTATATATACATATATTATCTTTTGATTAGATCAAATTTGTCGACCTGTCTTGGATCTATTGGCTTAAATATTCCTAGAAGCCAATCATTGCAGTCTAAGATCCCAATTAGCTCACTGCTGAGTGATGCAGAATTCAAATCACACTAACCTTCCCTGTCCACATGACCCACAAAATGCACAATAATAGCAGTTGATCAGTTTGTTTCAAAATGCAGAAATAGTTTAAACGAGATATATGGAGGAGCTTATTTTCAGAGTCAAGGACATAGTGTCAAAGTGATTACTAGAGTAGGAGCGCATAGATGAAATGAGAATGCTGATTATGATATATGGATATCTATGCACTTTTAGATTTAGAGGCAGTCCACTGAACAGATTTATGTTTTTTTGGATTAACATTCAATATCCCGCTACTTGACTGCATCTGCACTCTTGTTTCATCATTCCTAGGAGGATATGGAGGCTAGCAATCGGAACATGCCAGCTTGAAACTGCAACAAGACAATATGCTGTATGGGATAAGAATTATTCTCAAGAAATTATGAACAATCAAATATTATTGTTCACACATTCAAAATATAAATATCCTCGAGCTGAATCTTCCGTCACGTCTAATCTAAGGCCGGCCTTGTTGGAGGAGACCCCATGGCTCTCTCAACTGCGATACAAGTGATGCCCCTTCCCATCAGTAATATTGAAATGGGAAATCCTTGAATAACAAGTGATGACCACCAAGCTTCCTTAGCCCACGTTACATGCAAGTCGATATGTTGCCATTTTGGTTTCTACTGGTTAAACAGCTCCACAAACTCTATTACTCTATGCCTAACTATAATAAAGATTAGAGAAATTAATCTTTACAACCTGGAAGACGGAGAAATCATGCTTCAATACTGTGACAACTTGAATGAGACCGACCTCCATTATACACAGAGGATTATAGGAGATGAAAAGAAAAAAAGGACATATACACACTTTTGACGTGCATAAAGACATTAAACAGTCATGATTTTATGTCGGAATCATCCCATGGTACATTTAGGTCATCAGAGATAAAAGTATCAATGTCTACCCAATTCCAGTAAGTTGCCATGTCTACGCTACTGCTTGCATTTGAAGAAAACCATGGCTGCGTGAGACAGCTACTAGTGTTATACATGACGTTGGTGATAGTCGAATCATCCATAGCTTCTCGACTGTAATTATAAGCATGAATTGGAGGCTGAAAAGAGGTTGAAATTGAAGATGGGTGCGCGTCATTAAAAGAGCTCGGGGTCGAAGAGTAGGAGAAGTTCATCAGACCTTGATTTTGAGGAAGTGATAATGCTGAACCGTAAAGAAAGGCAGCGTTTTTGGTATCGGAATTTGCACTATGCAATTTGCTGCAGATAAATGAACTCTGCTGCAAACCTGAAGAGGGTACTGGACTAATTAGTGATTTGTCCAGTGTCTGAGATATGTCTTTTCGACCTACAAGTGCAAGAGGAAGATTTTGTTTTTGCGTCTCCGCTCGTATAACCATTTTAGGTTTAACCTTGTCACCATTATGGATGCTTCTGACCCTGGTGATTGCCGTGGTTGTGATAGTATTTGTGGTGGTGCTGGTGATACTGTTGGCATCGGTTTTCGACGTTTTCAGTCGCTTGTTTTTGCGTCCACCTCCAATAGGGACATTGCGGAGAGTGCCACCTTTAGTCCAGTGTCTCTTGCAATTCTTGCAAAAGTGCCTGGGCTGTGATTTGTTGTAGTTGTTGTAATAACAAAACTTTGTATTTATTGAATCACACCTGGGACACTTCAAGGGATCTGATTGTTGACCCTGTTGCCGCCTCATCTGAGGAGGTTTCGGTAGCTCCAACTCCAAGGTTTGAGCATGTAAAAGGGTCTGACTCCAATCTATCCCATGATCACTAGAAACTAACTTGGAACTCAATCCCATGTTTACAAAATCCCCTGAAAAAGCACTGAATGAAGCACTGGTGACTTGAGCAAGCAAATACAGTTTAAGATCGGATGAGGAAACTAAAGAGCATCTATCCTTCTGATCGGGGAGCTAAAAGAGAGATCAACACAAAGAGTAAAAGGAGGGTTAGATTTTTCCTTATAAGCAAACCAGTAGAGAGTCCTAACGTAAGATGTGATTTGGTGGTTTCAAATGCAAGGAAATGCCTGGGAAGTTTGTAAGAACTTAGCATGTCTCTCGGTATCTCAATCTATTTCCCCATATACCTATCTATGAAAGGAAAGCTGTCAAAAGGAACCAAGAATTTAAGAAGATCAATTTCTCCCTCGTTGTGGTCCAAGACATCCGACTGGTTTGTTTTATGTATGTGTAGGGTGGTAACGTGATCAATGCTGTAATAATAACATTCTCTTCTTTTCCTTTCTCTGCCCTCATATGCTTATAGAGAAGGACAGAAACAAGAGATTGGAGAGAGATTTCCTTAGCCCTTAAGGTGGAGGTGGATTTTCGACACATGGAAGTTTACGCACCATTGATAGTGGCAGAGTGCCCGTATATGCATGAGTTGTAAAGCGACGTAGAGGTTTCATAAGCTACACCAATAATTTGGCTATATACCAGACCATCTAGATAGAGCTATGTTTTTCTCAACTTATCAGCATGTCCATTCGTAAAGTGAGAAGGGAAGGTGGGTTCTTGTGGAAGAGGAACAATTGATTAGAGGAGTTTAAAAAACAGTTGGGGTCATGTGATTGAAAGTGGGGTAGTTCCTGTAAGAAACCACAGTGAAACCATGGGCCTAACATGTGATTACATGTTACTAGTTTTGGTGTTGGTGCTTGACGCACGTGTAATCCCGAACCATTTGTGTTTGCAAACCTTTGGTAAGAGCCATGACTAGGTCTTTATGGAATGACAAGGTATTCAGGATTTGCATAAATAAGAGGGAGGAGACTTTTTGTGTAGACCAAAGCCTGAAGGAACACTCTTAAATAGCATAGTTTAGAGAGGTATTAGCAATTAGTAAAATATTATATGCATGGATATGATGTTGCTCTTATGTGTTAGATTTTTATAGGCAGCGATCACCTGATGCGCATTCGTGAATTTCTCACATTTTGTTAATGGTTAGAAAAATAGCATTGAATTTTGGTTCTGATACAAACACTATACTGTAATTTGTTTTCTTGGAATTAGTAGTAATTAGTAAATACTATACGATTGAATTTTTATGCACAACCATTTACAAATCTACATCTAACACACAAATAATGAATCGTTAATGCATGAACATTATAGATATGCATTTTATATGTGAGCATAGTTCATGCACGACCACTACGCGGATGCGTCTTACATACAGTTTTTCTTGGAAAATCATTGGAAAATCATCCTTATACGGGATCACTTTTAGCAGGCCCACGCCTTCATAAAATTTTAACAAATTGATGCATTTTAGGCATATCAACTACTGAAATGATCTCGCAAAATGTTGTGCCCTTCTTCTTTAGAATCAATGAGGACATTGTTTACAAAAATATCTAAGTTACTAATAATACTACCGCAATATTTTTTTCTTTGTCCTCGACATTTTTGTTCCATTTAGGTAGGTCAGCTTAAGATCTTTAGTTTGACAATTTTGTTCATTTGTTTAAAAGATAGAAGTAGTCTCCGAAAGGATAATGCAATGATCTATATTTATTCGTTGAATTGAAGACCTATATATACATGTTAAGTTGCTATCAAAACAACCAAAATTTGTTGTAATCAATTGTAACAGCCCGATCACTCGCTTATAGATATTGTCCGCTTTGGGTCGCCCATCGGGTCAAAGCCCTCATGGTTTTGCTCAACCTGCATTCGAAAAAACGCATCTACGAAGAAGAGATATATTCGTACCCTTATAAGGTGTACTTCGTTCTCCTTTGCAACCGATGTGGAATCTCACAATCCAACCTCCTTAGAACCCAGCGTTCTCGCTAGTACAACGAGTCAGGAACCGACTCTAGTACCATTTGTAACAGCCTATACCACCCGCTCACAGATATTGTCCGCTTTGGATTGCCTATCGGGCCATGATCCTCACAGTTTTGCTCTTCCCAAATTTGAAAAAATGCGTCTATAGGGAAGAGGTATTCGTATCCTTATAAGGTATACTTCAGTTTCCCCTCCAACCGATATAGGATTTCACATCAATCAGTAAATCTCTAACTTATTGGCATAATTACTTGTAGAATAATTAGAAAATTCATAACAAATAGATACTTAGTCAAATAAACTACTACAATTAGAAAATTCTTATTATAACAACCGTTGAGGCATAATCTCAACACACCTCCTTGCTTAAGTAGCTATAAACTCTAAGCTTTTGATTCAAAAACTCAAATCTACTTACAGGAAGAGTGTTAGTAAAAATATTAGCAAGCTGAAATTCTGTCTTGCAATGCTGTATATATAATTTTCCATTTTCTTGCACTTCTTTTAAAAATTATAACTTAATATTGAAATTTTTTATCTTCCCATGAAATACTGGATTATTTAAGATTGCAATGGTTGCTTAATTGTCAATAAATACTTTTGTGCTCTCCTTTTGCTCCATATGTTAATATCTTCCTAAGCTATAAAGCTTGGTTTACAACAGAAGTAGCAGTAATGAACTTTGCTTCAACTGTTGATTAAGCAACAGTCTCTTGCTTTTTTGAACTCCTAGAGAACGCTCTTGAACCAAAACTAAAACAATGCCCAGAGGTACTTCTCGTATCATCAATGGACCATCCTCAGTCATTATTAGAACAACCATGAAAATGAAAATTTTGATTATAACAAAATTTAACTCCATAATGATGAGTCCCTTTGACATATCTCAGTACTTGCTTAGTTGCTCCGAGATGTAATTTAGTTGCATAATGTTTGCATAATGTATAAACATTGACAAGACACTCGCAACATGCAAAATATCAGGCCATGTTACTATTAGATACTTTAGGCACCCGATCAACCTTTTGTAGTAAGCTTCTTTTATCTTTTCTACACCATCTTCTTTGCTAAGTTTCTCCTCATAGGAGTGCTAACTGATTTTGTTATCATCCATTTGAAACCTTTTTAAAATCCCCTTATCATATTTCTTCTGAAAAATGAATACTTTTTATTGATCTTATTTAACCTCCATGCTAAGAAATCATGTCATTTCTTTAAGATCTGTCATCTCAAAGACATTCATCATCTCTTTTTTAAATTGCTCAATGAGCACAATATTATTTCTTGTCACCGAAAGTTCATTAATATAAATAGAAATAATCATTATGTAAGATTTGTAAGATTTAACATAGAGAGTGGATTCACTCAGATTTTTAGTAAAAATATTTTATTTTCTTGCTCTTTCACTTCAAAGTCTTCAAGTTATTTAACATAAGTATCCTCCTACAAATGACTATTGAGAAAAGTTAGTTTGACATTAAGTTGAAATACTTTCCAAACATTCTGAATAACTAATTCAAGTAGCATTCTGATGGTGTCCTTCTAAGCAACTGTTTCTGAAAATTCAACACCAAATACTTGAGAAAAACCTTTCACCAAAAGTCTGGCTTTACACTTGTTTATGGAGCCATCGACATTCAATTTCGTTTTAAATACCCATTTGACACCAATGATCCTCCTATTCTTAAGTTCTTTAACTAACTCCCAGGTTTGATTTTTCTCGATCATATCCAGCTCCTCCTTCATTGCAACTATCCATTTTGGATACTTTTTAGCTTCCTCAACACCTTTAGGTTCAAGAATAGCAACAATACATCTTTGGTAAAAATTAAAAGGTGGTCTAATACCTCAGACTAGTGGATCATCAACCTCCTTTGCATAAATAAATAGCATTTCAAAGTTTTGATTGCCCTTTTTAGTTTCCCATTTTAATTCTTGATGCTCCACAAAATGCACATCTTTATTATCAAAATCTTCCCAATTTATGGTTAAAAGATTATATAAACTTTAAAGACTTTATTGTTACTAACAAAGATGTTCGGTTATACCTTTTTATCAAGTTTTTCCCTTTTCACTTTGGAACATGTGAAAAACATACCAAATACTTTTAGATTTATGATGGTTTGAATCCATAACAAGCCTCAAATGGTGTCTTCCATTTCATAGCCTTAGTAGGAAGTCTATTAAACATAAACACAGTGGTACTTGTAGCTTCTACCTAAAAAGTTTTAGGCAACCCTTTTTCATAAAACATACTAATCGCGCATCGTTACGCTAGTCAATATAAAATACCTAGACTACTACTATAGCAGTGGCGAGTCTAGGTCGATCCCATAGAGAGTGTGTGTAAAGTTTATGGAATGAAATTAACTAGTGTTTAGGAAAAAAAGGGGGTTTTGGATTTTGAAAGAAGAAAATAAAATAAAACTAACTAATAAAAACAAATTAAAGAAAACATGTAAAAAATGATAAAAGTGGGGAATTTGGTAGTGTAACGCCCCCTTACCTAAGGATATGCACCGGGATGCCCGGAGGTCATTCCGGAACATACCTTAGGATAAGGGCACGCTACGTTCGATTACTACATTCACTTCATATGGCATGGTATCATAATTTACTTAAAAAATATCATACGAAGAATCACAATATTTTTGAAACCAACTTTCCTTATTTCATTGCTCAAAATCGAAAGTCTACATTGAGTCTTTCAACCTTTACTACATGTACATCAACAAAGCCTTGTACAAAAGTACTACATGAAAGAGGAAAATATATACAATATATCTAAACTGTGCACAAATTCTAGCTGACCCACCTTTGAGCCATGACTTCTCTTGCCAAAACACAATCTACTCGGCTGGTAGATCCTCTCAGTAACTAGAGACGTCTCTCAGTCCTGAAAAGATAATGTTGCAATTTTGGTGAGTTTTGTGAACTCAATGAGGTACCCATCATCAATGGTTCACTCAATCCATGCATCACGTCATTACACGTAACGTATTATTCACATCATAGCATAATCATAATGTATCGCATATCACTTTCAAAACAATCATATGGATTATATCAGTCATACAAAATGCACATATCAATTATAATTGCAATGCACATCAGACTCACTTTCATTTATTATTGTCGTTATAACCAAGTGCCTTTTTACTAGCTCATATCCCTTAGTGGATACCGAGCTGTGTCAATTAACGTCCCATATCCCTTAGTGGATACCGGGTACATTCACAATCGAGCCCAAGGCTCTAATCACATTCTGAGCTTTAAGCTCTTTATCCTGGCAACTCTGGTCATAACTTCCTTAATCTTACATGCATTCATGTAATGAATGTTTCACATAACATAACCTCAGTCAATCACATGGATGAACATTCACATTTATATCACATTTATCATCAGACCTTAGTCTGGCATTCACCAGAACTGTTGAGCACACTTTTGCATTCATATCCATATTCACAATTTTCACATTTGAAACACTTTTTTTGTTAGGTTCACATATAAGGAGCACTTTACTAACTCATTCATACATCAGAATCACCAAACCTTCATTGTCCGGAATCAACATAATCGAACCATATCTATATCATTATTCAAAACATATTCTAAAGCAAACAATTAATTGAGTGAAACCGTCTAGGTTACTCACTAGTTGCTCCCGAAGCTAATGCTTGGAAGGTCCGACAACGTCCGGAGGTTGACGTTCCAGTTGCTCCTCTATAACTAATAATGTACACAATATCACAAGTTGCACAATCATAAGTATTCAATAATGCACATGCATGAAATGACGTATGTACAATGCATGTTCGTGATAATCCTGGGTACTATCCGGCATAAAATTGATCTCATTTGGATTGGTAAAGCTCCAAAAATCCTCAAAATACTGAAGTAAGTTCAGTGGATTAACACCAATTCATATCCTTTAAGAACGCACTCACTATACTAGTCCCACTCTTTTCACTCAATCTTTCTCTATTCATTTAAGATAGCTATGATTCTTGGTGTAGATGTAGATCAATATCTTACGAATCTAATGGTTCAAGAATCAGATCATTTAGATGTCTAGAGAAGAAGTTATGGCCAAAAGAATCCACCATGTTCATGTCCTTACTCATATTGTACATGCTTTGGCGCAATTGTCATAACTCTCACTACAGGTGTCGGATTGACTTCGTTTTGAACTATTGGAAAGAGGACTTCAAGATCTACAACTATTATGAATAATTGAAGGCCAATTCTATTTTCTGTCTTCTGTATCATCTCACTTTTGTATCATCTCAGTTCTATCGTCTCATTTCCATCGTCTCATTTCTATCATCTCATTTTCTTCCGTGTCATTTCTTCCGTCTCATTTTCTTCTGTCTCATTCCTTTCGTCTCATTTCTTCCATCCCATTTTCTTTCATCTCATTTCTTTCATCTCATTTTTCTTCCGTCTCATTTCTTCTGTCTCATTTCTTCCGTCTCAATTCTTCCGTCTCATTTTCTTCCATCTCATTTCTTCGTCTCATTTATCTTCCGTCTCATTTCTTCCTAGAATGTCTCTAATTATAAGGATCATAACTTTTGACTCCGATGTCTAAAATTGTCATACTATATACCGTTGGAAAGATAAAAGAATGATATATAACTTTCTAGAAGGCACAATGCTAAAATCTCTTTATATCAATCCCAAATTGCCCCTAAAGTCTGAAGACGAATTTCCCAATCATACACCAACATATTGCACCAAATCCTTAACTTCATGATAAGTTTTGAGATTTTTAGAGATAGAATTAAAAGTCAATGTCTTCATAGGAAATGTAGCCATATGGTTCTAGTTTAATCCAAATCAAGAATCATATCGTTTGGATAACTAGAAAAAAAGTTATAGCTAACATACCGAAGCACACTTAGTGGACATTTTCCAGATTTTCAACCTTTCAATATTTTACAACACTCAACGCTCATCATCTTTCAAAACACTAAATTGATACTAAAACCAGATTTTTCATCCCCAACAACACAGTATTTATGAACAAACACATAAATTCCATTTTTCCATGCAGATGATAGTAACTTATCAAATTTATTTCATAAATCCCTAACTCTAAAGGATTTAGTCACTACTTACCTGCTGAAAACTCCAAAATCTTCAAGCCCTAAACTCCACACAAAATTTATGTACTTCACTGAGTACAATGACCAGCTCTTGGTTTTTCTTAGGGTAGAGGACACAAATGAAAAGGTGGACTTGGTGTAGGAAAGAAAAAGCATAGAAGTCTCTTAGAAGGTATTTGATGGAAAACTCTGTGTTTCAAAATAAAGTTTGAAGAGGATGATAATGAAGAAGGGACTTAGCCATGAGCTAACCTTTCAACTCTCAAAGAATAGTAACCTACTTCTAGCAAGAGTACAAAAGCCTAAGTGACACTTGTCACTTCCCCACTACCTAAGCTCTAACTTAGTTTCTTTTGAAACTAACTTCCTTAACTTTCATCTTTACAATCCACCTATCTCCAAAGCTTCTTTTAATTCTTTTTCCTATTTTTCTAAAATTTCCAAAATTTAATCCTAAATTCACCAAAATTCAAAAATATCACAATTCTATTAACCAGTAAAATTTCCAATGTAAAAACATTCATAATTCTCAAAAAATTCAC
Source organism: Erythroxylum gracilipes (assembly GCA_026413385.1). Classification (NCBI taxonomy): domain Eukaryota; kingdom Viridiplantae; phylum Streptophyta; class Magnoliopsida; order Malpighiales; family Erythroxylaceae; genus Erythroxylum; species Erythroxylum gracilipes. The sequence continues at coordinate 23,297,867 of JANZLC010000002.1, read as the reverse complement.
AAATCATTCCAATTATACCCGAAATGTTTCATGAATGCATGTACATTATTTTCATGTGTCGATGAATTCACTATTCATGTATATGAGTATATAGCATTTTATGCATGAATAAGGAAATGCATCTCTAACTCTTGTTAATCACTCACATTTACCATTCTAACCCTCCCACAAGTAATGGGATGTTACAACTCTCCCCTCTTTAAAGAAATTTTGTCCTCGCAATTCTTACCTGTTTGCTCGAAAAGGTGGGGATATTGTCTCCTCATATGCTCTTCTATCTTCCATGTTGCTTCTACAGTTGAGTGGTTCCTCCAAAGGACTTTTACCAATGGAATAACCCTGTTCCTCAACTACTTGATCCGTGATCCCACAATCTTGATTGGCTCCTTAACATAGCTTAAGTTACTAGCAACCTCAATCTCTTGAACCGATATCACATGTGTCGGATCTGATCGGTATCTTCGGAGCACACTCACATGAAACACGTTATGCAATTGAGACATCTCATTCGGTAAAGCCAACCTATAGGCCAAAGGTCCAATCCTCTCAATGATCTCATAAGGACTAATGTACCTAGGGCTCAACTTGCCCTTTTTACCGAATCTCAAAACTCCCCTCCAGGGTGACACTCTTAGGAATACTCTTTCTCCTACACTGTACTCTATATCACGTCGATGTTGATCCATATAACTCTTTTGTCTATCCTGAGCCGCTTTAATCCAACTGCGGATCAACCTTACCTTATCCACTGTGTCCTGTATCAACTCTGCGCCTTTCACCATTGTCAAGCCTCTTCATCCCCATACAATGGTGACCGACATTTTCTACCATACAGTGCCTCATACGGTGCCATTCCGATACTACTGTGGTAATGGTTGTTGTAGGAAAACTCTATCAATGCCATATATTGATCCCAAGCTCCTCTAAACTCTAAGACACACGCTCTAAGCATGTCCTCAACAGTCTTAATTGTCCTCTCACTCTGTCCATCCGTCTGAGGATGATATGCTGTACTGAAGTTCAGCTTAGTTCCCATAGCAGACTACAAACTCCTCCAAAACCTCGAAGTAAATCTGGGATCCCTGTCCGATACTATGGACACTGGAACCCCATGTAGTCTCACCACTTCATTTACATACTTCTGGGCCAACTGATCAAGTGAGTTATCCTTTCTCACTGGTAAGAAATGGGCAGACTTAGTCAACCGGTCCACAATGACCCATATAGCATCATGCTACCTCGGAGTCTTTGGTAAACCCATTATAAAGTCCAAAGTGATCCATTCCTATTTCCATTCTAGAATGGGTAACGAATAGAGCTTCCCTACTGGAGCCTGGTGCTCCGCTTTCACCTGCTGGCATGTCATACACTTAGACACATACTCCGCCACTTGCTTCTTCATGCTAGGCCACCAAAAATGTTGCTTCAATATGTTATACATCTTGGTAGTACCAGGATGCATAGCATAGGCGGCTATATGAGCTTCCTCAAGAATCCCCTTCCTCCAATCATCCACATTTGGCACACACATCCTCTGTCTCAACCATAATGTCTCATCCCTCAATTCAAACTCAGAATCTGGATTCACTTTCACTTCCTCCATAAGCTTACTCTGTACTCTTTTGATTCTGTCATGTAACATTGGCCTTAACTTTAATGTAGCAATCAGTGTCTCATCATGTTCCAGATTCAGCTCCACATTCAGAGCTCTCAAGTGAATCAAATTGGGTAACCTCGATAATTGAGTCTGAGCTGCACTGATATTAGACTTCCTGCTCAAAGTATCTGCCACCACATTAGCTTTCTCGGGTGGTACTCAATAGTGCAGTCATAGTCTTTTAGTAGCTTAGTCCATCTCCTCTTCCTCAAGTTCAACTCTCTCTGACTTAACAAATATCTCAAACTCTTATGATTTGTATATATCTGGAAAGTCTCTCCATACAAATAATGTCTCCAAATCTTTAGAGCGAAGACAACTGCAACTAGCTCTAGATCATATCCTGGATAGTTGATGTCATGAGACCTTAATTGTCTAGATGCATAGGCGATCACCTTGCCATTCTGCATCAGTACACATCCCAATCCTTGATGCGACGCATTACTGTACACCACATAACCTCCGATCCCCGATGGGATAGTCAACATCGGTGTAGTAGTCAACTGATATTTCAGCTCCTCAAAGCTCTTCTGACATTCCTCGTTCCATCTAAACACTACATTCTTCCTCAGAAGTTTTGTTAGAGGGGCCAGGATCAAAGAAAACCCCTCGACAAATCTTTGGTAATACCCGGCCAATCCTAGGAAGCTTCGAATCTCTGACACATTCCTCGGAACCTCTCAATTCATCACTGCCTATATCTTCTTCGGGTCTACCTGTATGCCATATCCAGTCACTATATGCCCCAGAAATACAACCTGATCCAGCCAAAATTCACACTTACTGAATTTGGCATACAAATGCTTCTCCCTCATAATCTGTAAGATGACTCTCAGATGTTCAGCATACTCCTTTCTGCTCTTCGAATACACCAAAATATCATCAATAAACACAATCACAAAGTGATCCAAGTAGGGTTGAAACACCTTATTCATCAAGGCTATGAAAGTTGTCGGGCCATTAGTTAACCCAAACGGCATCACTAGGAACTCAAAGTGCCCATACCTACTCCTGAATGCACTCTTAGGGATATCATTCTCTGCTATCTTCAACTGATAATACCCTGTTCTCAGATCGAACTTAGTAAATACCTGAGCTCCCTGCAATTGATCAAGCAAGTCATCAATTCTAGGCAATAGATACTTGTTTGTCACGGTCACCCGGTTCAGTTACTTATAATCGATGCACAACCTTAAAGTCCCATCTTTCTTCTTTACAAATAGCACTGGAGCTCCCCAAGGTGAAACACTGGGTCTAATAAAACCCTTTTCCAACAACTCCTGAAGATGGACCTTCAGGTCCTTTAGCTCCACAGGTGTCATCCTATAAGGAGGAATAGATATTGGAGCGGCACCTAGAACTAGATCAATTGTGAACTCTATCTCTCGATCTGGTGGTAAACCAAGTAACTCATCAGGAAACACATCCAGGAATTCCCTAACCACTGGAATGTCCTGTACACTCTGCTCTACTCTAGTGTCAATGACGTGGGCCAAATAAGCCTCACATCCTCCCTACATCAACCTCAATGCACTCATGAAGGATATCATCCTAACTGGCACTGCCTAACTAACTCCTCTGAATACTACCCTCGGCTGACCAGGAGATTTCAGTACTACCTCCTTGGTGTAGCAGTTCATGTGGCCCTATGGGTAGTGAGCCAATCCATACCTAGGATCACATCTATCTCCCTCAACTATAATATAATAAGGTCTGCTTCCAAAATTGCTTGATCAAATAGGTGGGGATATTGTCTCTTCATATGATCCTCTGTCTCCCATGTTGCTTCTTCAGTTGAGTGGTTTCTCCAAAGGAATTTTACCAATGGAATGGTCTTGTTCCTCAACTGCTTGATCCGTGATCCCACAATCTTGATTGGCTCCTCAACATAGCTTTAGTTACTAGCAACCTCAATCTCCTGAGCAGGTATCACATGTGTCGGATTTGATCGGTATCTTCGAAGCATACTCATATGAAACACATTATGTAATTGAGACATTTCATTCAGTAAAGCCAACTTATAGTCCAAAGTTCCTATCCTCTCAACGACCTCATAAGGACCAATGTACCTAGGGCTCAACTTGCCCTTTTTACAGAATCTCAAAACTCCTCTCCATGGTGACACTCTCAAGAATACTCTATCTCCCACACTGTACTCCATATCATGTCAGTGTTGATTCACATAACTCTTCTGCCTATCCTGAGCTGCTTTAATTCAGCTTCGGATCAACTTTACCTTATCTAATGTATCTTGTATCAACTCTAGGCCTTCCACCATTTTCAAGCCCTCTTCATCCCAATACAATGGTGACCGACATTTTCTACTATAAAGTGCCTCATACGGTGCCATTCCGATACTACTGTGGTAATGGTTGTTGAAGGAAAACTCTATCAATGCCATATATTGATCCCAAGCTCCTATCCAAGACACATGCTCTAAGCATGTCCTCAACAGTCTTAATTGTCCTCTCACTCTGTCCATCTATTTAAGGATGATATGTTGTATTGAAGTTCAGCTTAGTTCCCATAGCAGACTACAAACTCCTCTAAAACCTCGAAGTAAATCTGGGATTTTTGGGTGACTTAAATAGATTGATGTATTTTCCTCTCTCATGTAGTACCCCTGTAATCGATTTTGGGAATGTACATATAGAACTTCTTGAAAGACACAAGGTAGACTTCGATTTTTGTGAAATGAAATGAGGAAAATTGGTTTTAAAAATATTGTGATTTTCTTATGATGTTTTACAAGTGAATAATGATATGATGCCATATGAAGTGACTGTAGTGATCGATCGTAGCTAGCCTTTATCATAGGATATATACCGGAATGACCTCTGGGCGTCCCGGTATGAGCATTTCCTTAAGGTTCTGAGCTGTTAGAAACGTTGAAGAAGAATGATGATATGACAGAATGTGAGCAAATAAAGGTTTATGGATATTTTAGAAATGAGAAATTGTATCCTTGAAGGTTTGATAGATAAAGATTCACCCCAAAGGTGTATGTACCCTTAAAGGTGATATAGGTATGAATATGTATATTGTTATAGATGGGTTGAAGAAAATGAGAACATGTATAGAAATGAGGAGACTAAAGTGTATAGACAGAATGAAATGGAATTATAAAAGGATGAATTTGAAACCAAAATGGTTATGCGAGTATTGTGATAAGATTTTGTAATTCAGTATGAGGAGATATTAGGGGAAAATTGAGACTGAAAATTCATAATGATTATGCATCGGAAATTTTGGATTGGTTGAGGATATATATATATATATATACGGGAAAAAGAAATAGTATATGGATGGATATGGCAAATAAAGATTCAGTGTATCTATATCGGTGGATGTATTATGTTATTACGTTCTGGTGATATGTCCTCAAAGGTGATATATAAATGTGAATACATTGTCATGGGTTGTTTGAGGAAAAATAAGGATATGAGTAGAAATAATGAGATTAAGTGTACAAGCCAAGTTGATATGACCTTGAAAGGTTGAACTTGGACTGAGAATGGTTGTGTGACCATCGATATAAGAGTTTATGATTCAGTATGAGAATATTCCTGTGGAATGGAGATTCAAGCTTCATATGGATTGTGCTCCTATAATTGTAAATTGATTGAATATATATATGTGTAAGATGAAATAAATGACATTGGAAGATGAGATGATGATAGTGATATATGAAAGAGTTGTTGAGTTTAAGTTCCTTTGCCGTTGTGAGTGCACATCTAATAGTGGGATCACCGTGATAAGTGGAACTAATAAGCATATGTGTGTAATATGCATGGAGATGATATATGAAGTAATCAGTGACTTATTGAATAAGTGCCAATTATGCATAGTCCCTATAGTTCAAAGTTCAAGATGAGTTAGCGTCAGAGTACTTGTAATGATTGATTGGGCAGGAATTGAGATTGTAAATGATGTTACCATATGTGATGAATTTGAGGAAAAAGAAGAAGGACACAATTATGGCATGATCCCCACGATCGAGAACTGACACAAAAGGAGAAGAGTTATCTAGAATTGAATGGGATTAAAGTATCCTTAGTATAAGCTACTAATTGGTGGACCGACATAAATACATCTTTAGATAAGATGTAATGATTTTGGTGATTTATGCTAAGGTATTAGAGTAAATGAAATTGTTTAGTGCCTCACAGAGCCTCATTACAAGGGATGCTCCGATCAGGTAAGCTATGGCATAAATCGATCTTATTGAGATATTATGTATAGTTGAAATTGATCTTCTGGAGGTACTAATAATGATTCATAAGTAATTATGAAAAATAGTTGATTGATAAGGATTTCATGAACAGTATCGATGACTGTAGCAAGAAATCGTCTTTCAAAGAAGAATTTTCATAAATTGGGTTAAGTGATAAGACGATTCAGTTTAAGAGTGGTCGTTGAAGAAACAAATTGGAAATGAATATGTAATAAATCAAAAGTGAATAATGGAGTCATATCACAATCAGAGATTTAGGCATAAGAAGTGAAATATGCTACTAAGAGTGTATACAGTTTGTTTGATGTAAAGTATCCAACTACATTAGTGGATTTTAAATTCGAAGTGACCCTATTGCAAATGTGAGGAGAATATAGGTCTACATTATATTCGATGAAAACATGTCGGGAAATACAAATAGAATATGGGGAAGTGATACCAATACACAAAGTGAAGTATTCAAATAAATTGAAAATGTGTGGAGGAACTAGTTCGATTGGATAGGCATTTGAATAAGTCGATGTGAATTAAAGGAAATGGAATGAAAAGAGAAAATAATTAGAGACAAGAAGTGAAGTGGGAGACTGAAAATGACATGAGATAATATTACCTTAATTAAGGAATTAGTTACTTTAGAAATTGCAAGAATTATTTATGGACACAAGGAAAAAATTGAGTGATATCTGTTGGAGTTAATAATACCCCAATAGCATTATGATATTGAAGATTTAAGTGATCCAAGCAAAATTGTATCAATTAGTGACTGTGATCATTGATGGTATTTTGAGTGTGTTTGAAAAGTAAAAAGAGACGTTTTGAATATTTGAGGAATATGACACTGATGATAATAATATCATTTGGATTTGGAGATTATGCTGTATATAATGAAGTTTCATATCAGAGATTAAGATACAATCTATTGTAATAGTATAAAGTGGTTTTTGGTATGCATGAGACAATTAAAGTCTTATAAGTTGCTTTTGATACATGGTTTAGAAGTGCTATGATAGTAATTGTTTTGAGGTCTTGGAGACATTAGATGTGCAAAGTCATTTTTTGAATGTAAAAATTATGTAAGTTTGAAAAAATTATTGAGTTTGAAAGGAATGTATAAATGAGTGCTATACTGGTAAAGGTAGTGTGTAATCTGACACATTGAACAAACAATTCTATAATGATATAGTGCAAATTCAGATATTGAGGTTACCAAATCTAGTGAAATGAAGAGTGCAAAATGTTGAGTGGAATATGGGGCAAAATGAAGTGTTACTAGTTGCATTGAAATTTTAGATTAATTTTACTGGAAAAAGTAAGAAAGCCTAAAAGCTAAGGATTCAGAATTGTGAATCCCATAGAAGAATTGAAAACAAATCTGAACTTTCGAGTGGAATCGGAAGAATGATGTTTGGTGGTTGAACTAAGAAGTATGTGCACTCGATAAAGATGATTGAGCAAAGAAAGTGTTAGAGAAGCCTAAGTAACAACCTAAGCTGGACATCCCAGTAGGAATACGCTAAGATTATATTTTAGCTACTAAGGATGTAGAAACAAGTGGTTGAACGTTTGAACTACCAACAGTTTTAACTGTTAGGAATATGCTTGAAGCTTATATTTTAGAGTTCATAGGAATACGAGATTGATGTATAGTTCCACCTGACTACAGGTATAACAATTGTTATCATAGTAACATCATTAAAATACTCTATGAGGTGTTGGAAGACAATAAAGGGTTGTTCACCCTTACATTGAAATGAAGAGTGTCTAAAAATGGTCAAAGACCAGAATTGATTCGAGATACTGGTGATGAGTGAGATGAAACTGAAATAAGAGTAAAGCGACTTATGAAAGATAAATGAGGTAGGTGGATCAACACCGAATTTAGGGAATATAATGAAATGGACATAAGAGTTGAATGTATTAACACTGAAGAGAAGTGAATTGTCAAAGGAGAGATGAAGTATTTTTTTGAGTACCACCTTGGCAAGGTGTGATCAGATTTGAAAAAAGGATAAGTTAAGCTATTATGAATTGGTCTGTATGAAAATTATTATGAGTTGGTGTTACTGGTGAAAGATGTCTTAGATTCACACTATGTGATATGTGAATAGGTTAAAAGATTTGTGAGTATTCAATGAAATAGTCAAGATAATGTGACAGCTAAATAAGTGATTGAAAGACCTATTAAGTCTGTCAACTGTGGTCATTTGGAAGAAAGTATTTGAGTGGTGAAGTATATGAGAAATGGAGAAGCATATGAGGAAATAATACCTCTATCGTATTGATCAATCATATGAGAATTTCAGGGACGAAATTTATTAAGGGGGGAGAATTGTAACATCCCGTCCCCATATTAAGGGTTAGAACCCAGATTTCAAAATGGAGAGAATAACAATGTAAGAGTTCGAAAAATTTGCATTTCATGCCCAGCAGCATGTCAGCATACATGCATGTGAATTTGAATCTTTGCACATGCAAAATAAGTGTACATGCATTCATTGACAACTTTCAGGTATGATTGTTTTTAAAAGTGATTTTATTGAAAATGAGAAGTAGAGGGAGTTGAAAGAGTGATCTTGGTAGGAGTTGTGTAAAGGAAAGATTGGAAACAAAAGAGGTGGTTGATCTGGAAAATGTTCACTAAGTGTGCTTCGGTCTGTTAGCCATAACTTTTTCTCTAGTTATCCAAGTGAGACGATTCTTTATTTTTATTAAACTAGAAACATATGGCTATATTTCTTATGGAGACATCGAATTTCAATTCTATCTTTAAGAGTCTCAAAATTTGATGAAGTTGAGAACTGGGTGCAGTACATTGGTGGATGAATGTAAAATTTGTCTTTAAACTTTAGAGGCAAATTTGGGATTGATCTAGATATATTTTGGCAAAGGTTCCTTCTTAATAGTTATAGATATTTTATTTATCTTTCCAACGGTATATAGTATGAGAATTTTGGACATTAGAGTCGAAAGTTATGGTCCCTATAAGGAAAGATGTATCTTCTGTGTTTTGCTGACGTGCCTTCTTCTATGATGACATGTCTTCTTCTGACATGTCTTCTTCTGTGATGACATGTCTTCTTCTGTGTTTTGATGACGTGTCTTCTTCTGAGATGATGTCATCTTCTTCTGTGTTTTGCTTCTTCTACCTTTTTACTTCTTCTGTGATGACGTCATCTTCTTCTGTGTTTTGCTTCTTCTACTTTTTCGCCTAGCCTATATTCTGCTCCTTTTTCTACCATTCAGACGATAGAATTTGTCTTCAAGGTCTTCATGAACATTGTAGATCTTGAAGTCCTCTTTTGAAACATCTAAAGAACACCTAAGTCCGATAGCTGTAGAGAAAGTTATGCCAATTGTAAAACATCTTTTGTGTCACTATTCATAAACTTCTCCTGGGTCAATGTTCATCTTATATCTTCTGTTCCTATTTTTGACCCTTCAGAAGATAGAAATTGCAACATCCCACTACCATAACGCAAATACCCGAATACGCGAAGGACATTCAAGTACATATCTTATGATAATGGTATGTTGGGGCAAACCAATCCAATATACACATGGTAATCTAACTAACACATGGCATCATCTAACAAACTCGAAAAATCACTAATTCTTAAAGCCATTCATTCATCAAGTTTACACTGAAATCTCCAAACAAATTTTTACACAACTTGTACAAAATCTAGCAGTTCAGCAAAACTTAAGCTAGAAACTTCTGGTGTCAGCTGACAGACCTCT
>JANZLC010000002.1:23249299-23261586 GCA_026413385.1 Erythroxylum gracilipes | reverse complement strand
CCTTCCCAGTTTGATCCGATCGGTCAGTCCACATTGATCCGATCGGTCGTTCTATAGTGATCCGATCGGTCAGTCCAGTTCTTGTTCCTGTTCTAGCCGATCGATCGGTTCCGTTTGATCCGATCGATCGTTCCAGGTCTATCAGTAGAATCCGATCGGTCGGTCTTTCTCTTGGCACTCGGCCCTCTTTGGCCGATCAACTTCTCTAACTGCTCGGCCATCTTTGGCCGATCAACTTCTCTCAATGCTCGGCCATCTTTGGCCGACCCACTGCTCTAACTGCTCGGCCCTCTTTGGCCGACCCACTGCTCTAACTGCTCGGCCCTCTTTGGCCGACCCACTGCTCTAACTGCTCGGCCCTCTATGGCCGACCAACTTCTACCCGTTCCAGTACCGACCCCTTTTTACTTCTTTCCTTTTAATTCGCTCATCACTTACAAGCGCGATCGGCGCTCGCGCAGACTCAGTGAGAGCTGTCGAGGGGCAGCGATCGACCGGCCTACTTCGCACTTACGATCACTCGGCGCCCCGAGCGGTAGTGATCGCTCGGTCTGTCGACGCTGGCGAGTGGTCGGTCTATCGAGCGGGAACGCGGGTGCTAGCCCTCGCCTGTCCGCCCTTCACACTAAGTACCCTTCTCGCTTTAAACCTCAAAACTCAGTGGCGATATCCGCTCATTTCCAACACTACCGAGCTACCCCTATTGATCGATTGGTCTCTACAATGACACTTGACCGATCGACAAACTCCCAATGACCCATCATGTGGGGGCGGGATGTTACATATTATACGCGATTTGATAATTAAATTTAACTCGGTACGTGTCATTCTATTATTAAGATTAATTAAATTAGTTTTTCATGAATGTATTGTCCCATCTTCACATAATTCCTCTTCAAATTAATTTGAAATTCTTCCATTTGTAGTTAAATTTAAACTTTAATGATAATAATCTAAAGTTAGAAAATTATGTGGTAACATATAGAAAAGATTATACTATTTTAAGAAAAACATTTAAAAAGGTCTTTAAAATTAACGAGATCTTCAGAGTTCTGTCAATTTTATTAATTTAACCAAATTTTTATCAAAAGACCTATGTTAATCATTTATGTAACTGATATAGATCCAACTGAATCTCTAGTTAGTACAAGGATTTAGGGTTCTAAAATCCTAGGGTTTCTTAAAGGTTTGATAAAGTAATATGAGACTGAACATCCTGATTTGAACTGAAGTTGACAACCCGATAATTGAAAAAAATTTGGAAACCCTATCATTAAATGAGAAAAATTCATCTAGAATGTAACTTAAAAACAAATGGATAACAATTGTAGGTAGCAATTGATTTGAATTAAAGTGGCGATGTAATGATCTAGTTTTGCAAATAACCAATGAAATAGTAACAAGGCAAAATAGATGATTGTATTGATTCAACAGTGAGGATTACAAGCTTTGTAAAAGGAAAACAACAAGAAATAATAGAGAAGAAAGAGATGAGAAACAAGGAGAATTAGGAGATGAGAAACAGAGTTGCGCAATAGCATAACAGATAAGCATCCCCCATTTACTATTCTATTGCTCCTTATATTAGCCGAGTAAGGTTGCCGATTCCTTTGGCTCAGTTCAACAATGGGCTCTTTTTGCTTCTTAGACTCATTCATGACAGTGGGCTTTTGGCTCTTGTTGCTTCATAATCCAAGTCATAACATTACCATCCCCATCAAAACAACCTTGTCCTCAAGGTTGAAGGCAAGAGAGTAGCACCAATCCCATGGAATCAGTCACTGCTTGATCACGAAAGTAGCATGCTTTCTCACAAGCTACAACTTCACACAAACCCCGTCCACTTCATGTTGGTAATGAGCCGCCAAAAACTTCATACACATTTGAGCCATTTTGACTTTGTCCCCCTCCAACACCAAGTCAAACACAACATTGAGGCAATTAGGTTGCAACAAAGGAAATATCCGGATCAAAAGACAGTCAATTAAAGGATCCTCCATACTCAGCAAGTAACCACTCTCAATCTTACTCAAAAATATCTCTTGAGACTGTAGTTGATTGTCTTCGAAATGGTTTGTTTCGCGAACCGATACAAACTCCACAACTGGAGCACCATATTCTCTCGATGTAGAACTACTAAACACGGAACTCGGACTGTGTTTTGGGATCAAATCCTTGTTTGCACGAACAGGTTCGGTCTCCACTGGTGAAGAAATCACAGGTTCTGTAGCAACGGTGGCATCAGTTTTAGTGATATCGAACACCGGCATATCATCGAACACTTCAGCTTCATCAATGGCTTGGGATTCAAACGCTTTGGAAACTGTCTTGGGCATTTCCTCGTACACTTAATCTGCGCCTGGTACACATTCTTGTTTTATCACTTGAGCGACACCAAGGTTGCTCGTGTGGTTCTCACATGAAGTCTAGAAGCTCGTCGGTCCCTCGAGAACACAAGGAATCTCACTCGGTGGATTCTAGTTCAGAAGTGAAGTGAGTTTATCCAAAATCTGTCGAAGAAGACGAGTATTCTCCACAACCAAAGAAATGATCAAAGGTAACTCTCGGTGTAAATCTTTTGGCCGAAAACGGAGAAGAAGAGCTCTCGTGAAGGCATCCCAACCACCCTACTGACGATTTCGGGACATCCAGTCGTACCAGTAAGCGGCGTCGTTGTCAAAATAGAAGGAGGAGATGAGCACACGATCCTCATCACAGATCTGATAAAAATCAAAATAGCAACCAGCTTGCAACACCCACCGATCGGGATGGAGACCGGAGAAGCGAGCCATGTTCAAACGAGTATTGGGTTCCGTCATCTGAACAAAAACTCAATGAAAGCACCAATGTTGTGATCCCTGCAACTTGGTAGTTGTCAAGCAGCAAATAACAGTAACCTAATAACAAATGTAGGAGTCAAGAGGAAAGGTTCATTGATATTCAATAAAAATGGAATTACAAAAGCTGAAGAAACAGATAAGAAGAAGAAAGAGATGGGAGACAGAAACAAAGAGAGAGATGAGAAATAGAAGAAAGAGATGGGAGACAGAAACAAAGAGAGAGATGAGAAATAGAGAGAAGTAGGAGATGAGAAACAGGGTTGCGCAATAGCATAACAGATAAGCATCCCCCATTTACTATTCTATTGCTCCTTATATTAGCCGAGTAAAGTTACTGATTCCTTTGGCTCACTTCAACAATGGGATCTTTTTGCTTCTTAGACTCATTCATGACAGTGGGCTTTTGGCTCTTGTTGCTTCATAATCCAAGTCATAACAAAAGATGAATTAATTCCCCGAGCCGGACTCCCGTAACTGGAACATATAATTAGGACCAAGAGAGCCATGTGCAAATAATCTTAAGCTAATTATGCTAGCTTTTGAAAGATTTTATGCTAATGTGAAATTGGCAAATCAAACATGATTGGTTCCGTTAGGTATAAAGTGATGACTACATGTAGTATTCTCCTCCCCGTTATTACAAGGCCTCGAACCAGAATGTCCTATAGTTTCAAAAGCGATCCAGCAAGAGCGTAGCTTACTAATTAATCAAGCGTAATTTACATGTATAAAAAAGCTACTCTAATCTCTCCAATTGTGGGACTAATTCCATAACAGCGCATAAGTGGTATTTCTTAGTAGAATGATTAGACTAATCCAAAAAAGGTCAATATTAATCAGACAATCATAGGGCGTGTAAACCGTTTGGTGGGACTTAGGATTGTCTTGGATCGAGCTCAAGCTTCTTTTATATATATATATGTGTAGAGTTCGGTGCAATTCCAGGTTGGAACATGACATACAATGTAGGTTCGTCTGCTCAAGTCTTGGTTGAGAGTACAAATTCATTTGGATTCCCAGAACCCTTGATGTCACGTGATGGATTATGACCCATAAATGAGGTGGATCTTAAGTTTTGACAATTGCTCAGAAAAACATTCTCACGACTAAGAATTATGTTATGGATTAATTGTGATAATTACCAACAAATTAACTCAAATAGTAATCATAATAACCGTATTCTTCAATTTAAAATTTAAAATCTTATTTGCAGGCTAATTAGTAATTACAATTTAATTTTGAAAAAGGAAAAAGATTACAATTTAATTAGTAATTACAATTTAATTAGTATCTCCACCAACCTATAGACTCGTAAACAAATTAATGTTTCCTGCCATTGTCACGCTAAACAAAGGCAGCCACTTACTATGGAAGTGGCCGTGGAGGGTCCAGGGTTTTATTATATGCACAGGGGATGTGGAGTACAGAAGGAACGAGTCTGGAGCAATGAAATAAATGTCTCGCCATCTTCCTCCTTGATTAATGAATTAAAATATTCTGGGGAGTTGATGGTAAATATTATGAATGTTGACTTAAGACTCCAAGAGGGCATTGCACACTGAGGCCAGTAGTACCAAGGCTATCCAGAAGCAATCGGCCTTTATGCAATTAAGATTAAAGTATTTACAAAGAGATAACTTGACAGCCTAGAAGGCATTGGATAGCATCATAGCAACCTCATCTACATGATGCTGTAGGATCCCTGTGTTTCCTTTATTCACCTTCGCATCTTGACCTACTTTTCTATCGTCTCATCTCAGCCGTGCAATTGCAAAAAGTGGACAGTGAACACGTTTGAAAATGAAAATAGAAATAAAAAATAAGTGTCCCAGCTAAGTCTCAAGCAAAGGTTATATGTCACCCAACTGGCCACAGTTGTGCCAGGTAAGTACTTTCTTAGATTCTAACTTGGCATTCCGATTCCCAGGTCCCTGCCCACACAAGCCAATAAGAACATGCCACCATGTCTCATCTCAATTCATTTCCAAGAAGAGCATAATAAATGGAGTTAGGATCAGGTCAGCCGTATAAATGTTTGGGGAGATAACCGGCACCGATTGCCTCTCACTTCCACCCATAATCTTTTGTCCTACCCTTCAATAGGATTTAAACTTAGTATTAGGTAAGTAACCAACACTAATTTAGTAATTTTCGTCATCTTTTATTATGGTCAGAGGTGAACTATAAACATGCAAGCCAACTGAAATATAAACAAGGGAGACTAGCTCATGAATACCACAACCCTACTTTCATACATAATAGCAATAGCTATATCTCATAATGTCTGCCGTTACTTGGCATATCATTCAAATATAAGAAAAAACAAAGTTATGATACTCGCATATTACATGATCGCTAAATGCTAAGAAAATATGGTGCTACTTAACATGCCCAAAAGTTATGGTGCCACTAAACATTCCGGACATAATCTAATACATGTGCTTCGGCTGAAGAGTGTAAATAATTGCTGACATCCTCCTTGTAGACTACATGGTTCAAATAAAAACGATCTTTATCAATATTATCCTAGAATTTGAAGTCCTTTTTCTTTGATTTCCCTTCTTTCTCTTGCATCTTTCGCTTCCTTTTCTTCTCATTCTGCATCAAAATATAGGATCAGTCTTATTTGCCAAGTCATTATACCCAGATCATACAGCTGAATGACTATTTAACTTGTGATTTGGTTTCATGAATTTGCATCTCAAGACCTCAATATCATTTGCACAAATACCATTAGCAATAAAGGTAACACACCTCTGCAACCATGTCACTAAAGTCCTCCCGTTGACTACGCAGCTTCTCCTCCTCTCTAGCTTCCTCGTACCTGTCAATTCACCAGAGTCATAAATCTTTTCAGAAAAGAGCAATAACACTAAGGGAGCATATTTATAAAAGCATCACTTACTTTGCAGGTAAGACATTATCCATAAGTTCCAATTCTTCTGGTTGTAAAGTGACATCAACTTTGTCAGTCTTCTGGCCTCTAAGCAAGTCAACCTGCCAAAGATTAATTAATTGTTAAGATTCGATCACATTTGATAAATCAATGTACCAAGTCAATGTCCAGGAAAAAAAAAGTTAGCATAAGATGAGTTAAACAATTTGTTTCTAGTAAAGAAACAATCATACTTACCCTTTTGGCTCCCGTTTTATCTTGGGTGCCACTGGCAATGTTATAGCTGCAGGAAATATCATAAAAATGAGAGTTTATAGAATGTTAATGAACTCATTGAACTTTTAAGAGTCAGGTCATACGTGTGAGTTGTTCCAAGTAACGTCCCTGGAGCAATAGACTCTCCTTTTTCTTCAAGAACCTAAAATAGTGAGGGAAAAAAATTACAGAGAAGTTAAATTCCAGAACAATCACCAACTATATTAATTGTAACACTGCCAAAGGGTGGATGATACTCACTTGGTAAAGAGGCCTCTCAGGTTCCTTCCTTTGCTGCTTGCGAAGGTCAATAACATCAGGTGTCTCAACACCAGTTGGTGTGCTGAAGGGGAGAGAAAGAATGTTACTTGCAATAAATATAACCCTTAAATTAAGCAAAACAAATAAAATAAAAGAAATTCAAATAGCATTCACCATGCATAAAATATTTATAGCAATGCAACGACATGATTAAGGTCCACATTCAGCAGTTAATGACTACAAAGTAACGGCATTGAGAAACTTTAACTGAATACCTCGAAAGACTATCTACAGATTGAATGCCAGCCTCCAATTCCTCTTCCTCAATCTCTTCTTCCACTTCCTCTTCTTCCTCCTCTTCCTCTTCCTCCAAATCACCCCAGTGCTTGGTCTTGTCAACTGGCTCCTCCTGGAATGTTTGTCGATAGCACATTAACCAAACTGGTTAAACATTCACAAAATTGATGTCAATTAAATAACAGAGAGAGAATGATTGAAATAACACATTACCTCATAATTAGGTTGTTCTTGCTGCTGAACTCCAAATACATCTCCATACAATGGACGACCATACTATTCCCAGCACATGGAAGTAAAATAGAAAAAAATTAACTAATATCAACTGGTACATACGAGTAAACTCATAAAAAAAATTGAGGTGGAAAATTGCACGACATTAAATTGCAACTTACTTCATCAACAGGAGGTTTGCCCCAACCACCAGGGTGATAACCGAAGCTAGCCCCAGGTGGAATAGGAGCATTAAGGCCAGGTATTTTCAGATGAGGGTAAGACGGAGGTGGCCCATATCTCTGAAACAAAGAAATCAAGACCTTAAATACTTGTATAGAGGATTTTTTTTCTTGTAAGGGATGGTGGAGGGAAGGCAGATGACTACAAAATTGAACTCAGAAAGCTTCAACAAATATATGATCAACAATTTCTGATTAAACACAAGAGCACATTAGCCAACCTGCATGTTAATAAGCCAAGGAGGAGGAGCACCGTCTGGCATGCCAAGAGCTTCTTTAAGTTCGTGTGACAGAGTACCTGGCTTCATCTCCCTAAGTTTTACCTGTACACCACCAATAAGATATTATCAACATAAAACTTCTCAATTTATCATCAAACATTTGCTAATCTTCCAACAAACCAATACTAAAAGCTAAAGACAACAGCAATTCAACTCACTGAATTCACAAGTACATTGGCTAAAATATATTAAGCAGAACATTTCCTCCCCCCCTCCCTGCTATACAACACTAGTATAATTCTTACATTATTGCACCCTTTCGAGAAGTAATTCTCATGGAAAACATACAGAAGTTTGTCATAAAATAAAAATCACCACTGTCCTAAAGAAGTGTTATACCTCAAATTCTTTTCCTTCATGATATAGGTCACCAAGCGTTGTTAACTTCGGCTTTGTTTGATACTTGAAAAATGCATCATGGAGAACCTACCACAAGCAAAGCATATTGTTACTGCAAGTGAAAATGTAAGAACATACTAACAAAAAAGAAAAATAAGAACAAATGCATGTGGAGAGCAGAAGCAAAAAACTATAAATTGAAACAAAAACAAAAATGATAAAACCTGATAGTCAATATCCATTTTTCCCATCTTTGGTTGCATGCGCTCACGTTGCTTCTGTTTCAACTTTTTACTATCCTCCTTCTCAATATAGGCCTGCATAAGAAGAAAACACCAAGGATCAACGACTTTTCCACATAGAAGTCACCAGTACATTTCCTTAGAAAAATCATAAACTTTTCAAGTTGACTGTCTCAATAAGCCTAAGTAGCCTCAATAAGCAATGAAAGAAGAGTAAATTAGGGTAATAGCTACATGATTTCTTCAAGTTACTCCAAAATAAGCAGATAATTGAAAATTTTAGTACTCTTCTTTTCTATGGGGAAGAGCAGAACTACAGTTAGAACACTTGGAAATGACAGTTGACTAGTAGCAAAAGATATGAAAATACAACCGTTGCAAATACATCAAAATGCAAAGACAAGGAACATGAAGAAATACTGAGAAGCCATTTAGTTTCACTTATGTTTTCCCATTGTAGTTTTTAATTTTTGTTTTCTATTTTTGATTTATGTCTTTTTCAAATAAAAACAAAAACATATTTAATTATTAATACAAATGCAATTATGTTTTATTACTACTAATAATTATTATGATTAAATATTAGTTAATTAAGTAAATTATTTTATTATAATCTCTTATACAATATTTATTAGGGAAAAAAATTACTTCATTTGATTAAAATAAATAATTAAATAATTAGTAATCTATTTATAAATTAATATATTTGTTATAATTTATCAAATTTATGATTAATGAAAACTGGAAAAAACCAATACCAAAAATTTTAAAAAATAAGTTATTTTACTAAATTTGAAAATGAAAACAGAAAACCAAAAATCACATTGGAGAGAAACAAGCCCCAAATGTAGAAAAGAAAGCAAAAAATGATTACTTTGCCATGAAAAGGCATGAACAGATACAAAAGAATTCAAATCCCATTTAAGGAACTTTGTATACCTGTCTAATTTTCTCAATTCCAGTCGCAGCAATAAAATCAGGAAGCTGAAAAGGTTGCTTCTCAATACCACGCTTACCCTGCAAAACAAAACCAGAATTTGATGAGATACAAGTAAATTACAAACATATATAACTATATGCGTGGCTACTGGTAAGATACTTAGACACCCTGTTAAGGTATATTTTAAAAAGACAAACTAATACTTATATAAAGGCAATTCGTACTTTATGTACAGTAGCAGATCATCTGAAAATTCAAAGCAAATGAATTAGCACCCCGCAGTTAAAAGACCTAATATGAAGCATGCACAGATAATTCATTTTCTGCATAGATTTCTACATGCTCAGACACCCAGTATACAGTAAAAGAGAAATCAATCAAGGGTCCCCTTTGTCATGGGTCCAGGGTCCCCTTCGTCAAACACATACAAGTCCAGGCTCCATGATTGTCACAGCCGCTCCCCTGCAAGAACCACATATATACATATAAGAGACACCTTCTCGATGTTATCTTCCCTCACCCTCATGCCTAAATCTGTCATGATGCACATGCACGGCAATCATGTTCACTCTAAACCATAATATTCCTCTCGCTGGGGTTCACAAACCTGCAAAAATTTCCTCTTCTGACACCAATGCCTCGGAACAGGAACAGTATTTCTATATGATTTCAGAAAGACCAGCAACTTTGGATCTGCTGCAGTTGCATCCCATACCTGTAAAGAGAACACAAAGGTTAGTTGGGTATATAAATAAACAAGTACTCCCATATGTGTGCAGAACATATCAAAAATAAAGGAGGATTAGGATATGATATACAGCATTCCAATTACCTCAACCACATCTGGCCTTGAGGAAATTTGCTTCAGCTCAGCGATCTTCATGCGTCGAAGAAGCTGAGAATAAAAGGGAGGGCAAAAAAAAGGGACCCTATCAGTATATTGATGATTTATGCAGTCCATTGTTAATCTCACTGCCAGTACTAACAATTACATAAACAAACAAAAATCCAACCTTTTTCTTCTTATTGGAGATGCCCTTCTCCTTCTGTTGGTTCTCTTGCTCTTCATCTTCTGAGTCTGAATCCAATTTTTTCTTTGCTTCTGCATCTTGGATTCCATCCTCCTTCTTATCATTCTCCTGAAAAAATGAAATCAGTGACATGTTTAAAAGGTCAATCTTGCAGGAGCTGAAAATTCATGATCAGATAATTCCACCATCCAAATCAAATCATTTACCTCAGAACCACCAGTTTCAAGTAAAGAAAATTTCTCAAAGATCTTCTTGAAGTCATCATCCATCCCATCTTCCAGCTCTGCCTTTTCTGGGACATATTCAATCACCACTTGCTCTCCAACCTACAAGTTCATGTAATAACACAAAATAACGGAGTTCAGGCCCATGCTCCAGAATCAACACTGACCAACCAAACAATCAGCAAACACAAGTTTTCCATACAACTTAATCAACGATACAGCAATCAAGAATGACTTCACATTCTGAAAATACCTATGAAGCAACTAAGGATTTTTCCAAATTGAATGAGTTAATCAGAAAAAATGAGTCCAATTTCACATTCCTGCTCATAGCCAGTAAAATCGTGTTGAATATAACTTAACAGCACAAAAAGAGTATCTGGGACACATTATTTTCAATTTCTATCAACTGAGATATAGGAATTACAATATTCACATATAACTTTGACGTGTACTAAAGTAAATACATGAAACAGCGCTCGTGTAGTACAAAACCCTAATTTCATCGAGATAAAATTTATAAACCAGCAAAAGCTACACCACATAGCCACATTCATTTCCAAAACCCTAGAGGATAACGTAGAAAGTAACCAGTTGAGGATCAGCGTTCTCCTTGACGTCACTATCGTTGTCGCCGGCGTCGCTATCGCCTCCGTTGTCGGTGGCGGATGCGTCCTGAGGGAGAGAGGAAGCCTTGATATTCTTCTTCTGTTTACGTCGACGGCGGCGGCGTTCGGTCTCTCGCGACTTCTTGGCGGCACTAGGGTTCGCGGAGGTCAGATCTCCATTGGAGAGGACGACACCGTTCTGATACGGCACGGTCTCCGCAGTCATGGGTTCGTCGGAGGGGCAGGGTTAATTCGGTAATCGTATTAAGATGAAGTCTGGAGAGAGAGATCAGTGGCTGAGGAACAGAAAAGTTACAGTTTTGATACAATATAAGGAACGGGTTTGATTGGATTGGATTGGATAGTTTGTCACTATGGCTCAGCCCGGTCGCTGATTCTCAAATCAATCCCAATTACTTCGTGGGCTTAGGATGTCGGTTTACCGATCATTGGATTACATTCTAGAATTTGTTTGTCCAATTTTAGTTTCAGCTATTGTTTTAATATATGTCGGAATTCAAACTTTGCTTATAATAAAATATAAGAAAATAATCACATTATTAATTAATATTATTCAATATTGTGAATATCATACTAAAATTGATATTAAAATACCATTATTAGTCATATTCAGATTTTTAAAATTATAATGAATAATTTTTTTTTATTTTTAAAGATATAAC
This sequence comes from Erythroxylum gracilipes, assembly GCA_026413385.1. Taxonomy (NCBI): domain Eukaryota; kingdom Viridiplantae; phylum Streptophyta; class Magnoliopsida; order Malpighiales; family Erythroxylaceae; genus Erythroxylum; species Erythroxylum gracilipes. Next base: position 23,250,234 of record JANZLC010000002.1, on the reverse strand, counting down.
TCATGTGAACTTTTGGATATTTTAACGTGAATAATAACAAGATTTTTCTTTTCAAGAAAATGACTTGAATAATTAAATTAATTTAATTTTGTTTTATTAGTAATTAATATTAAACAAAAAGAAGATTAACTTATTTAATAATAAATTAGATCATAAAGAATTAAATTAGAAAATCAAAATTACTTTATATGTTGTAAAGGAAATTAAATCTACATCTTATGTTAGAAAATTAAAATTTTGTTAAAAATATAAAAATAAAGGATGAAAGTAACCAATTCATAAAAATTATTTTAAAAAATTCAAATTTTGATTCATTAACTTTATTTTGTGAAATTAACTTTAAATTATTTAAGGTTAATTATTAAATAACTCAAACTTTCCTCAATTTTTCAATTATTGCCGAACTTTAAAAAGTAACAATAAAATGTACAAAATTTTAATTTTTTTCAATTCTAACCTAACATTAGATTCACCGTTAGCAATGCTAACATGGCAATGCCACGTGTCAATGACCCAACTAATTAGACACATAAGCGTGATTTGGAGGAGGATGTCCGCTTAGTTAAATGACGTCGTTTTATAGTAAAAGTTGAAATAAAATCGTTTGGATTTTGATCGTTTCATAGTCAAAATTAAAATGACGTTTGGATTTTGAAAAAAAGCTTCAGCCTATCTTCGTCACTCTCATACCCTAAATCCTTAATTTCGTCTTCTCTTTTAACTGCTACCTTTCACTGGGTTCATGCTCATGATTGTTGTTGGTTTCCTTTGGTGGAGCAGATGGAGGTTTGTCGATCAAAAAGAGATGAAATTATACCATACAAGCTCACTTTCGTCTGAAGATCTAGATGCCTTCTACATACCAGGCTTACCTCAACGGTTCGAGTATGAAGAGCTTGAAGTGGCTATTGATAATTTTAAGAATCAAATTGGAT
>JANZLC010000002.1:23236639-23249199 GCA_026413385.1 Erythroxylum gracilipes | reverse complement strand
GTTGAAATAAAGTCGTTTGGATTTTGATTGTTTCATAGTCAAAATTAAAATGACGTTGTTTGGATTTTGAAAAAAAACTTCAGCCTATCTTCGTCATTCTCATACCCTAAATCCTTAATTTTGTCTTCTCTCTTAGCTGCTACCTTTCACTAGGTTCATGCTCATGATTGTTGTTGGTTTCCTTTGGTGGAGCAGACGGAGGTTTGTCGATAAAAAAGAGATGAAATTATACCATACAAGCTCACTTTCGTCTGAAGATCTAGATGCCTTCTACATACCAAGCTTACCTCAACAGTTTGAGTATGAAGAGCTTGAAGTGGCTATTGATAATTTTAAGAATCACATTGGATCGGGAGGATTTGGGGCTGTATATAAGGGTACCCTGCCTGATAAAACCACTTGTGGCAGTAAAGAAAATAACCAATTTAGGAATCCAAGGGAACAAGGACTTACTGCACTGAAATTGCGATTATTGGAAATATTCTTTTGAAAAGTCAAAATTGGCAATTTAACAAGTACAAAAGGTATACATCAGATATGTGCAAGGTAAAGTTAAACAATGCTTCGCCAATCACTTACAAGCCTTTGTTGTTTACCATTAAGAGTTTTTACCTACTGTATGGCTACACTATTTAAAAAAGCTTGTCATACGTTCCACCTGCTTTAAATAGAAGAAATATCTCTGAATTTGTCTGTATATAAGCTAATATGAAATCTTATCCTATTAAAGAGCTCCGTGTTGAATTTTTCTTTGCTTTGCCTTAGATTGGAGAATATACGTACGTTCCTCTTATCCTATGTCAATGTCACAATATAAGAAAGTGATAAGCAATAAACCCATCTGCTTACTTCACTAGGATGCTTCCTTATTGAACTCCGTTGGACAACATAATGCAAGTCTCTTGGAGGGTCACTCAATTTGCACCTTTTCCTGTTAAGTATCATATCCCAAGCACCACTAGTGAATTCGCATTGGAAGAACAAGTAAGGTAGTGTTTCTTGTGTCGCTATGTAAAGCACACATCAGTTTAGAGAAGCCATGTATTTATTTAGTCTGTCAATGGTGGGAAGCTTGCCTTTCACTACAAAACATAAACTGATAGATGCATGAGGGAGTACATGCTTGCACCATACAATTTTAGACCATAGGACATTCATCATGGAACCTCGAAATGCAAGTCTGCATGAAGCGTTGGTGAATTCACTAGAGTTTGAATTATTCCAAATCACTTTATCTTATTAATTGGCATTCAAGGTGATGTTGTTTATAAAGGTGGTGAGATTAGATGATGGTAGGATATTCATTATCAAATCCTTCTGCTCAATAAACATTACCAGTATTGTAATCTTCCCAAAGAAATTCCTAAGGTGGGATAAGTAGCCTACATTTTTAACTGGACCACTTGGTGCCCAATTGTCAATCCAGAACAAGGATCCTTTGCTATTGCCTATCACAATTTGGAACTCCATTCTCTTTTGATTTTAACTATGAATCTCATTGTTGAAGAGGCAAAGCTTGGAAGCTTAAAGTTCCAAAAATGTTTTCCTTTAATGTAATACTCGTTTACCCATTTTGTCTAAAGGATTGTTTATCCCCGTGGAGCCTCTATATCCTTTTAGTAAAGCATCAACATATTTGATATTTTCAGGAGAGCAAACATTAAGAGGTGATTCCAAACATAGAGATCCTTCTTAAGAGGCATTCTAAAACTTTCAGAGGCAACTCAAGGGACAATTTTGAGCTAGAGAAGCATAAAACGCAAAAGATTCATCGAAAGATCCATCAAAATACAAGATCAAACCTCTACCTCGCAAGAATGCTCAATAGAAGACAACCATGAATATTTAGAATTATGAACCCGTTATTTTCAATTCATTTTTCTTTCTATTTATATTTTATTTCATGTTCAATCAAGTGTAACTAAATTCCTTTAATGTTAGGTTAGATAAACCCTACGATGATACTTTAATATGATTTGATTATTTTATTAATGCAAGTGGTTTGATTGATATATTGCGATCTAATTATGTGTTTTATTTATGTTCTAATATATCATAAATATAGGATCATAACCTAATTTCATACATAAAGATTAAGAAATCATGTTTATGAATAGATCTATCGTAACTGGAAGGAGTTGATTGCAATTCTAGAGATAAAATGACAAATCTTCCAGATAAGGGTCAAACGTAATAAAGGGATTTATAAATCAGTAAAGCAATCTTGTAAATTTTAACCTAAGTAATTTGTTTGAAAACTTTAGGATTAGTTGTTCGTAGACTCAAGGTCAACTACTAGCATACCATAGGAATTTTCACGATCCAAAAAATCAATAAAATAATTGCATAATAAAAGATTAATCTGTTAAGGGTGTTAGGGGGATTTGAAACCTAGATACTAATTTTCTGATAGCGAAAGTTTACTAAGTGCTTCCTTAATTCTCTGATTCAATCTTGCTACCCATTTATTTTACTTGTTTAAGTTTTGTTTTCTTTTAATTAAAAATCATAATCAATTCGTAGACTAGATAATAGGATAACAGTAACTACTAGTACTAACTTTTTGTGTGAGATCGACTCCTATTTTTCAGTATTGGCTACAACTATGTCATGCACTTGTGGTTATTTCATAATTAACTAATTCAGAAAAAGTCAATCACTACCCAATATACATTGATGGAGCTAAGTAAATAATCTGAGCTTGTTAGCAAGGGATAGTGCTTTGGTGCTCTAGCTTACTATCTTGGCTTAATTTTGTTCATTAGAGGCTTGAAATCACCATAAGAAGGCCTTGTGGACAATATTGGAATACCAAGATACTTAATTGGGAGCCAAAATATATTAAAACTAGTAACAAAAGCTAACGATTATTCTTGGTCTAATTGACTAACAGATATGTAGATGCCACACTTCAAATTATTTTCTTTAAACACAAATAATTTGTTGAATATTTTTAAGACAGTCATGATTGTGGGTACAGAATCGCCATTCGCTCTTAAGAATAAGATTGTCATCTGCAAAATTTAAGTTAAAGATGTCGAACTTCTTACATTTTGTGAGATTTTGAATTGATAGCTTCTATTTACCACTCTTTTGAGTAGTTTGTTAAAAACTTCCATAACTAAGTCAAATAGGTAGGAAGATATGGGATCTCCATACCTAATCCCTTTAAAGATTTTGATCATTTTAATGGGTTTCCCATTAACTAATATATTGAAAGTAGGGTTTGAAAAGCACTGTTCAATCTATGAAACATAATTTTCTAGAAACTTCATAGCTCTAAGTGTTTTCACCATAAATGTCCAATACGCTATGTCATAATCTTTCTTAAAGTCAATATTAAAAGTACAATCCTAACTTCCTTTATTCATTGAATAATTCCTTAAAAGCTCCTGTAACAAGATGATGTTATCACCTATTATTCTTCAGGAACGTATGCTTCCTAGGAGTAATCAATATGATTTTGAAGGACTCCTTTTAGTGTCTATTTGAATTTTGGATATCAGCTTGTATATTGAAGGACTCCTTTTAGTGTCTATTTGAATTTTGGATATCAGCTTGTATATTGAATTAGAGTATGTAATTGGGTGAAAATAACTGAAGGAATTTTGCTAATTTGTTGTAGGGATGAGTGTGACAAATGTTCTACTCATTTCCTTCACCATAATCTTGTTACTGAAAAACTCTATAATGGCATACATTACCATGTTATTAGTTAGGGACCAGGCATTGAATTGACTTAGGGATCTTAGTGCATCTTCAATTTCTTAAACTATGTCTGGCTTGGTAAGAATTTCTTTCTCTTGCCACGATAAACTGTCCTAGATGATCTCCTTACGTATTGGAACTAAAGATTGTGCATTAGAGGTGTATCCCATAAACATTGAAAAATGCTTAGCTGCTTCCTCTAATAATTGACTTTGGGTGGTTAGGATAATGTTATCCTTCTTTATATAAATGATTCTATTTGATGCCTTTTCGATCATAACAACTTTAGGAAAGAATAAAGATTTTTTGTCCCCACCTTTTATTCAAGTCACTCTTGATCTTTATTCATTAGAGAAAATAAAACTTTAAAGATTTGGAGAAGTTATATAGTGCCTATTTCTAAAGCTCTTGTAAGATTGTGTATAGGTCAATTTGCATTCTATTGAGTGATGTTTTTGTAGTGTTGAGTAAATGATGAGTGTTACCAACATTCATTATATGTAGGTTGATCTCTTTTTTGATGATTCTCAGCTTCATTGCATATATATTCTTTTGATTCAGAGATCTTTGCACTGATTCCTTTCTATATGGCCTCATTAAGACTTGTTAGATCAATAAAAAAATTATTAAATCTAAAAGGGAAATTTGGGACTTACATACTCCATTTAAACAATGAATTGATATGATTGATGTCACCATGATATATCCTAGTAACAATAAATTGATTTATTCAATATGGACTACACATATACATATGGTTACTATAACTACATGGCATATAACCCAATCAAATTGGGCCAAAGCCCATAAACATCCATCATGCAAGCCTCCACTTTCTCCTAACCATGCATTCTCTAATGCATATATGTAAACACATCATTTTGGTTATGACATCTTATCAATCCTAACATGAAAGCCCAATCTAATACTTGGATCTAAGCCCAATCCAACACTTAGATTTATTATCTTCCTTTTACTAACTTGGCTAAAACTACTATTGTATGTTATTTCATTTGGAATTAATATTAATCTAATTAACATGAATGCCTAATTTCAGAAATTAATTCTTAATTAATTTATCTTAAAATAATTATTTGACGTCTAAAATTAAATAACTTCAATTTTATCACACATGCCAATTTTTCTAGTCTTACTAGAAAATCTATTGCTCTAATAAAATTAATTTCTTTAATTTTCCAAAATTTCCAAAACATCAAATCATCATTCCAAGCATCTTTAGGTCATTTTATGATGATCAAAATAATTTAGGAATCACCCAAAAATTATTATGATTACCGAAACACCGATAAGACACAAAAAATGACAAATATAACTTCTAAAATTTTTTTGAAAATCAAATTTTGAGCAAAATCATTTAGGCTTGCATAAAAAAATCAAATTAACACATTTTTATCACATAAAAATATTTTTAAGGTTCTGGAACTGAAATATAAAGATATAAAAACATAAATAAAAAAAACAGATCCAACAATTTTTGGAAAACTGTTCAGATCTGGAAGATTATTTGATAAAATCGTTAAAACATTTTTAATAATTCTACAAAAATTACAGAGGAATAAACACATCCCAAATGTGTTCATATAATTTTTCCAGAATCAAATTCCACAAAAATCATGTGTAACCTCATCAGTTTAGCTAAGAGAAAGACAAATTTCATGCATGTTCTTGTAAATTCGAAATTAAATATTTGAATCACATTAAAATTATTTTCAATCACACTAAATCATTCACATACATCTTATGAACAGGTTGGTGAAAAAAATCGTGAAAATCATTTTTTATAATTAATTTCGAATAAAACATTACAGGATCTTAAGTTGTCACAACCATGAAAATAGTTTTCATATGTCATATATTCTATATCTAACAAGGCACAAGATGGCTCTAATACCACTATAAGCTTCCGATCATGCATTTCATACATAATATATATCAAATATATGCAGCGGAAAATAAAACGGAACCTCAAAAACCAGATCTGGTCATGTATAAAAATATGGAAAACAAAAACATGAAATGTAAGATGTTTACATACCTTTCCTACGATCTCCTTCGTTCTTTAATCTTTTCCGCGTTGGATTGTCGTAAACCACAACGATCAATGTAGACCATCTCTAATGAAAATCTATACGAAGATAAAAGGATGAATCCTCACTAGGAGATGGTTAGAATTCTTTTTTTTGTGCTAGCTAAGACAAGAACTCTTGTGAGAGTTAGAGAGAAAAAGAGTGTGTGTATAAGAAAGAACCTCTTTTTCACTTGTGTCTTACACAAGATACACGAAAATCATCTTTATTTCTACACCATTTGGCCTTCCATAACCCTCATCACTAATGGAGAGTTATGGGAAGCTAATGACCATAAATAACATGCATTAATGGAAGTTTTGAGAAGTTAATGACCAAATTGGCAGCCAACAACACTTGTTTCTAATCCATTCCATGTAACTTTTTCTACCACGATCACATCACAATACAATCCCAAAATACTCTCTCATATCTTGAATCACCATTCAAGACTATTTTACTCATCCTTCGGATCTCCTATGTGTGTGACCTATTAGGTTCCTGATTATGTTGGTCACTTGAATTAACACTTAATTCGAGTATGTCAAAAGCGATATCTAGCAACACGTCATGACCCCCAATTGACTGGAAAGTTAGTGGTTTGACTACAAACCCTTTCATACGTAATGTGGCCATGCAATTCGTCCTTTCACTATCTATACCCCACTTGATTCAGAGTATGGTCAAAGTATCAACTTCTACTAGATTGGCTTTATTGGATCATTTTCCTCGTTTAAGAAGCTCCTCCCTTTCTGCACTTATTCCTTTACTTATGTATCAAATTTTGTTTTCTTATATCAGAAAATTTTCGATTCTTGTCCCTCTGTTAGAGGTGTTCTAAAAATGTTTACAATCGAATAAATAGCTCAACGAACGAATGGATCAGATCGATCTTGGCAGAATTGCCACATATGAAATTGAGCACAGTGGCAGCTTTGAATAAATCATTTACTAACTCTCTTTCGGGAAATTTCCATACAAACAATTTCAACGAAATCTTTCAATTTTTTATTTTACTATGTTCAACTCTATGTATTCCTCTATCCATTCATTTTGTACATGTAGCAAATAAAGCCAATTAGGATATTAAGAGTTTCAACATAAAGATCAATGAAAGTAGAGAACATAGAAAGTTACAATTACAATGATTAAAGGAAATTTGTAATGATGCCTATGAGAATGCAAGGATTTAAAAGGAAAAAATAAAGCTTTTTATGCAAAATGACCTATAGGAAAGAGTTTAAAATTGTTCAAAATTTCTTCCTATGCCATTCATAACTTCATTTATTTCTAGTAAGATATGTTCTTATTGGATTGACCCTTTTGTTGTTACTGACTTTTTTCTATGGTGAAGTAGAAATTTAAAATTAAGCAACATGTAACATGTTTAGAGCATAATTTTTCTTTTCTATTTCCTTAATCCTTTTTCACTTATTTCATTATTTATGACTTTATTTTTTGTACTAATTGATTTCCTTTTCCTTTTTACTTTTATAATAAGGACAATGTAGAGTTTTTGTGTGGGAGACTTAAGGAATTGCTTTAAGATGTGGTTAACTATAAAGATTTCTTTTAATTTATTCCATTAAATTGTCATGTACGTTATGGAGTTAAACTAGTTGAGTATGATTGTGGCATGTATTGAATGGTTGAATTAATTTGATGTATGAACTTTAATTAGCATTGACATCTATGCTAATCTATATTTCTCCTTATGTATGATGTTCTTCTAGATGGATACATATCTAGAACTTGCTTTAAACCACTTTAAGAATATGAAAAGGAATAAGGTTATCTTTGACTTTAACTTTTAAGTTAAAAAACAACCCAATTTAATATCTTTAATCAATGCCTTTGAGCGTTAGAACTTAATTTTCTTTCTTCAGAACCCGTCATTTGGGCTCACATCTAATTAAATATCTTTAGCTAACTTTATGGATTAGTAAGAAATTTAAATCAAATCAATAAAAATAGTTTGTTAAAAGAAAGTTATCTTTAAACCAGAGAGTGCTTGGTGAGTATGGTATTTTAAAAAGTAAATTGGGGATTATGTTTGAACACTGGACTTGTATACTTACATTTGAATTTTTCACATGTATAAAAGGAAAAAAAAGATAGTTTCACATTATAACAATAGTCATATTCTATATGATAGAGTGAAATGGGGGATTGTGGAGTATTTAAAGGTATACTATAGATTATGTGTTCTTAACTATTACATCTACCTATTATTTGTTTTAAATTATATTCTAATTTTCGTTGGTTTTAACCTTCTTCACCTTTGACCTTAACCCTATTTCAACTGAGAAATAAAGACCTTTTGGTTCATTTATGTGTATAACCTAAGTAGTTGAGATTTGGTGTATTAACAAGCTTGTGGTAATATATCTTATAAGAACTTAACTAGAACACTTGACCTATTAAATATTTAAGTGACTAAAGATTACTAGATGTGTACATTCACTTATATGAATGAAACTATTATGTTGATTTTTATTTATACTTTCTTATAAACATCAAGCGTAAGATATTATGTTTACCTAAGTCATGATTGGATTTATGTCTTGTAATGTGTATGTTTTTTGATATTATCAAGAATAAAAGGAGGGTTTTTTTGGTATTGTTTACTTCAATAAATATGCTCTTTCAAGGTTAAGTAAAAGCTAATTATGGGAAATTTTCATATGAATGCAAAATAACTTGCTTTTCTCATTAGTATTTTGTCCTTTTCACTTTTTTAATTCTTAAATGAAATTGTTGCTTGTATTTTAATTTAGAATTAAATTGAAGGTATTAAAGGAAAAATAAAGATAATTAGGCAATTATAGATTGCTTTGATAATACTACACAAATTTGGCATAAGTTTCTCTTATGAGATTTTGTTAAGATTTAAGATGCTATAGAAAGCTTATAAAGAGCTTTAGAACTTTTATTTTTGATTTTTAAGGAATTTCAGCTTTACACAACTTAAAATACAACTGTGATCCAAAGTGTTTTCCACACTTAAATATTAGAGCATAAGACATGGTTAGATTGGAGCCTATGTAACATTATGAATATAATGAGAAATGCAGCCTTTCAGTAAAAAATTCAATATGGAAGATATGGTTACATACATGAGCATGTATTTACTCTTGTCTTTCTCTAAAATATGGATGTGTTAGTTCAAGTATAAAAAAGTGAATTAAACGATCATGTTTTTATGTAGAACTTCTTTACTCGTGTCCATGAGCCTATATGGTATAACTTCTATACTCGGTCAAAGGAAACTAAATCCTTAGGATTCATTAAACTATGATATCTGGTTTATTGTTATTGTTTGATTTATATTTTTAGTATCGATTATTCTTCTATGACTATTTTTAATGATTTTGTAGATTAATTGCTAAGAGGCCTACTCGTTTATTATTTGTTACAATCTTTTACTAGGTTAAATATAAAATTTGTAATTCTTTAATGCTCTAATTTATGAAACAAATAGAGTTTAAATGGATTTTTGGGTAAGAATTCCTAGATCATAAGAAGGATAATCAATTGAATTAAATATGACCATGTGACTTATATTAATCTAATTCACCAATCTTCCTACCTCTTAAGGCTACTATTAGGCTAAATATCCATGCAAAGGTTGTTTGTTAGTTAGGGTTAATTAAGTTGTATTTCTCTCTAATTTGCTATAATTAGGGAAAAATAGGACAGTAAATATTTAAAATATAAATTAATTTAGTCTTGTATCATAACTAAAAGACAAACATTGTTCTACTTCCACATCTACCTTAGAATATATATCAATGGTATCATAACTAAAAGACAAACGTTGTTCTACATCCACATGTACCTTGGAATATATATCAATCAGTAGAACAACGTTTGTCTTTTTGTTATAACTTTCACCATAATAAAGAACTTTCCCTTTTTTTTTCTTTTTGACAAAGCGTAGATTTAGACTAGGTGCTCTCTATGGGATTGAACCTTAGTCTCACTAGTATCGTAGTTTAAGGAGTTAAAGGTCTTATTTTTGGCTATGGGTGACAATGCACCAATATAGGACGACATAAATATGAAAGATATAAATTCACAGGTACATTATGTATTTGATTGATAGTTCTGATAGGTGCTTCTTCTACAAATTGTTGAGTGATCACTTTTTTTCGCTGATTAAAATGCCAATTTCACATTTTTTATGCGGATAATAAATCTCTTGGCACCTCTTAAGCCTAAAAACACAAAGTCAAAGAACAAGGTTTGTGGTACCTGTGACTATTGCTTGTCTTAACGTGGCATACTAGAGTTTTTTTTTCTGTTTTGGAGCGTTTGATTATGATCTATATGATCTTTTTGACCTTTTACAATGGCATCATTTACACTACGTATGGTTGTTGTCTCCAGTAGTTGGAGACGGAACGGAACAGAAACGGGGACAGAAACCAAACACAGGGTTAAGGACATCAAGGCTATATGTTTAAGGATATGTAATTCTTTGACGTGAGGTGTGCTCTGGTAGTCTGGTCTGATGTCTTGGAATAGGTGTCAAATGTTTTAATTATATCCTTGGAGTTTCTACCAATGTTCATGGAGGTGAGACAATATCGACCACTTTCACTAAAAGCACTGATTTTTTGGAGATGCTTTTATGAGCGATGGAAAACTTGGAATTGGGTTGGCAATTTTATCAGTTTGTGCAAATGTAGCTTTCTTCTCTGTAGGAATTGGCCCGATTTGCTAGGTCTTGACATCTGAACTCTTCCCTTTGAGACTTCGAGCTCAAGCATCTTCTCTTGGGTCAATAGGAGGCAGGGTCAGTAGTGGTCTGGTCACTATGTCCTTCCTCTCAGTGTCTCATGCAATTACGGTGGGAGGAACTTTTTTTATTTTTGCAATGTTTGTAGTTCTCTCTGTTTACTTTGTATACATGTGTATTCCAGAAACAAAGGGTAAATCTTTGGAGAAAATTGAAATGATCTTTCAAGATCAAGGACAGTGGCAAAAAGGTGGTGTTGAATTGGGAGATGTAGAACGACTAGTACAGAAAGAAACAACGAGCAGTTCACTTGATTCCTGACCTATAAGCTTTGGATTGGCACTTCTTATTCTGAATACCATCTCAAGCAGTTGGTTGTTACAATGATATCTTTTGAATGGTATATAGAGCGCAAAATGATAAAATAAAAGGAAAGCCTATGAAGAATTCGGGAGAAATGATACCGAAGATATGATTTGTAATAAAAAATTTCTCTCCAAGTCTTTTAAATATTTTTCTTTAAGTCTTTTATTTTATAATTAACCTTATTTTTCTATTACATAATCCTTTCTTCATTTTTTTTAGCTTAACTAGTTTCTTATTTAGTATAATTATTTTCTTGTACTGACTGGTTTGATTTATTCTTGGACTTATCTTTTTTCTAGTTGGTGTATTTATTTACTTATTTTATCCTTTATTGTTAATAGTTACCATATTTTATATGTTTTGCATTATGTATTGTATTACATATTTTATATTTTATTTATATATTTTTATTTATATTTTGTACTATTATTATTTTATATTATATGTGGGGTTATTAAAAACAGTCCTCTCTATTTAGTAGGAATAAGGCTGAGTGTTATTGTCCGTATTTTAGCAAAGAGTATTGTTGTATACACGAAATGAGGCATTTCTAGGGGAAAAACATTGCCAAAGGACAAGAGATTGTATTGTTATTAATTTAGAATTGCGGTACTGATGTCATTTTCAGAAATTTACTGACTTTTACCCTCGTGTTATTGTTTGAGTATGGGCTTCTGTTGAAATTCCATGATTACATTCATTTCTGGTTTGACATTTATCTTCATTTGTGGTTTGCCATTTAAACCATAAAGGATATGCCTATAGATGGAAAATGATGAGCCAACATGAAATGAAGACAATAGCATAGTAACGTTTGTCTTGGTGGAGTGTGAAAAATATACTGTTTATGAGGAAATATTGTTTTATTTCATCATATGTGATCTTTACAGAAGAAGAGTATTTATACTAAAACTAAGAGCTTGCTATTGGCTAGTGGAGAATCTATACCGGAATTGGCAGCTAATGCAATTCTGGTACAAAGAGGGTGAGCCATGGGTACTATGTACAATAAGGGACAAGAGAGCAGGGAATAAAAGAGAGCCTTCTGGAGGCTTTTGGCGTTTTGTCTCCTTGCAAGCTGTCTCCACGCGCTTGGTCCGAAGGTGATGTTGTATTAAGTGAGATTTTATTATGTGAGTTAAAGGTGGTGTCTCATGGGTGTGTTTATCGGTCATCCGTGGGTCAGCGCACTTTATTACCCCCTCCTCAAATCGGAGCTCCGAAAATGTTGATGGATTTGCACTTGATTTTTAGGTCTTCAAACACACGTGCGGTGAGGGGCTTCGTGAAGAGATCTGCAAGTTGCTGGCAGCTTCGTATATGCTAGGGATCTAAAAAGCCTGAGTTCGCTGCGTCCCGCACGAGGTGAAGGTCGATCTCCAGGTGTTTCTTTCGTTCATGGAAGACAGGGTTCTGGGATGTTGGCCCCTGAAATTTTTCTTGTTGAATTAAGCATGATTTAAATGAATTATAAGGTTTGATGGATAAAGTTTTAGAGCTACTTATTATGTAAATGTTAGTATAATTTATTATATGGTTTGGTTGTATTAAAAGTGGTAAGAATGCATAAGGGATTATTTCGTGGAGGTAATTATTATGTTAATGTCGGTAAGATTTTATGACATAGATTAAGTGAATTGAAGCATTAATGTTATAAG
>JANZLC010000002.1:23217391-23236539 GCA_026413385.1 Erythroxylum gracilipes | reverse complement strand
ATCGAAACTTGCTACAATAGTGATTGTGCTGAAAGTTTGGAGACATTATAAGTACAGAAACATTTTGAAATATGCAGATCACGTAATTGTTTTGAGGTGAATAATAAGATGAAAGAATTGAATACGAGACTAAGGCAATAGATAAAATTATTTGAAGGATTTTAATTGTATAAATAAGTGCTATACTGGTAAAGCTAGTGTCATAATCAGATGCATTGAATAGAGAATTCAATAGCAGTGTATCATAAATTTGGATATTGAGGTTGTCAAATCTAGTGCAATAAAGAGTGCAGAATGGGGAACTGAATTTTAGGCAAAATGATTAGTTATTAAAAGTTAAGATCAATTTCATATGAACAAAGCCCAAATTGAAGATTCAAAAATTATGAATCTTACTAAAAAATTGGAAATGAGTATGAATTTTAAGTTCGAGTAGGAAAAATGATACTGTGTGATTGAAGTAAGAAGTATGTGTACCGATAAGGATGATTGAGCAAAGAGATTATTAGAAAAGTACAAATGGTGATTTAAGTTATACATCCTTGAAGAAATATGTTGAAACATCACGTAGCGGCTAAGAATTTAGAGTCAAGTGACTGAAAGTTTGAATTGTCGATGGTCTTAACTGTCGAAGATATGCTTGAAGTTTATAGTTTGGAGTTCATAGGAGCATGAGATCAATGTATAGTTCTATTTGACTTTAAGCATCACAATCATTATCAAAGTGATTTCATTACAATGCTGTATGAGGAGTGAGATGATAGAAAGAGTCATTTGCTTTTGTATTTTGATGATTAAGGCCTAAAAATGATTGAATGTCAGATTGATTGGAAAGGTTGTTGATAAGCAAAATCGATCAGTTTTAGAAATTAAGTGATTCAAGAAAGATGAATGAATTAAGTGAATCTATGCCCAAGGACATGGAATACAGTGAGATAGACATAAGAGTTACATGAACTGATATTAAAGTGATGTGAATTACTAAATGAAAGATGAATGGTCTCTAAGGGTATCACCTAGCCAAGGTGTGCTTACATAGAGTACAAGGTGTGCTCCAGTTAGGAAAAAGGATTCGCTAAGACCGATATGAATTGGTTTGTATGAAATTATTATGAGTTAGTGCTACTGATAAAAGATGTCTTAGATTCGAATGGTGATATACATGAGTATGTTAAGGAAATATTGATATGTTATGATATTGGTGTTATCGACACAGGAAGTGGAAAAATTGTGAGTGATCTGAAGCATAATGAGAACCTAATTAAGAAAGTGAATGATCAAAATAAGGGATTGAAAGACCGAGTGAGTCTATTGACTACGGTCATTTGAAAAAAAAAGTATTCGAGAGATGAAGTTAAATAAGAAACGGATGAACATCTTGCACTCATGATCAATCAGATAAGAATTTCGAGGAAGAAATTCTTTTTAAGAGGGGGAGAGTTGTTGGCCCCCGAAATTTTTCTTATTGAATTAAACATGATTTAAATGAATTATGAGGTTCGATGGATAAAGTTTTGGAGCTAATTATTTATGTCAAGGTTAGTAGGATTTGAATGATATAGGTTAATTGAAGTTAAGTATTAAAAGTAGTAAGTTGTTATAAGGGCAAATTGGGCATAATACTTAAGAGTATAAGACATAAGGCTTTTATTGAAGGGCAAAATGGACTTTTTAGAATAATGAAAGGTATAAAATGGAGAAGAAATGGTTTTTTTGATGGAAAATGAAGAAGAAGTATCGAAGAAGAAGAGAAGAAAAGAAGGACAATAGAGTTTTTGAGAAATCTTGAAGAATTTGAAGATTTTGAAGCATCAACAAGTAAGTATAAGCATCGTTCTTCTTGATTAGATGAATGAAACATGTTTTGATGTTAGTTAAGGGATGAATATGTGTGGGAAGTTTTTGAGAATAGGTAAATGTATATGTTTAGTTTTGGGGTTAATGATCAAAGATAGATTTTGATGTTTTGTTATTGATATTGGGTTGAAATGAGCTTATAAATGAAGTGAGAATGATGTTTTAGGGTTAAGATGGGTTATATTTGAAAGGTGGGAAGAATATAGGTGAAAAATGCCAAGAAAACAGGTTTTCGGGAGGATTTTGGGCTCGCACGTCGTGACGTGCTTATGCCCTCGTCACGACGTGCTCTGGCATTCTCGCCGTGGCGAGAGTCCATTTTTCTACACAGACATGCTTCGTAATTTTGGGTATAACTTTTTATGTAGATGTCTAAATAAGGTGATTTTTAATTCGTTGTAAAATAGAGATATAGGGCTACAAGTTGTATGAAGAAATTAAGTTTTAATTCTGTCTATAAAGATCTCAATATTTGGATGGAAGTTGAGCATAGAATGTTGTTTCAGTATAAGAATAGTCTGAAAATGTTTTGGGCATAAATTTTAGGGTCCTGAACCAAATTGAATGATTTTAGAGTCATTAGAAACTTAAGAAAATGGGGAACATTTTTCTAGAAGAAATTATTATCAAATTGCTTCATTTACTTGATCATAAATTGGAATTCCTATTGAATAGACTTTTGGCTATTGTTAAAGGAAATCAAGGAAGGCAAAAAGAAGAGCAAGTATAAGGCACCTTTGAGCAAGTCTTTAAGCAAGGAAATCAAGGTGGGTTTCATTTTTATAATAGAATTAATGAGCTATAAATGTTTCCTTTTAAAGCAAGAGAAGAAAATGATTTCAAATTGCTTCATAATTGTTGCATTATTGCTTTTGAATGATTTGAGAAATTGCTATATATTGGTGTATGAATTTGGTTGATGAAATGTGACATATTTCATGTTCATGAACAATTGTGTTTCTGAAATATGCCTTTGTGGCAAAGTGTTAAGAAAAATTAAGTTTTGAAAACGTGCCATTTTAGGCAACAAGTTTACAAGATTATGAAATATATGTTATGTGAGTTTGTGGTGGTCCCCTAAGTTAAGTCACGTGCACGTTAACCTACCCGCTAGTGGCATGGAGCTCCTTCATGGATCCTATAAGTTCACGGCTACGCAAGACCATTGAATGGGATTGCAATAGTACGTTCTGTTCACGGTTACACAGGACCCTTAGGGGAAATATGTAGTACGTTCTATTTTGGACCCACCCAAACCATTATGATGTGCTTATGTGCTCATGATTTGTTTGATAAGATTGATGCATACATGATTTGTGCTGTTGTGAATGGTTTGACAAATTGAGATTTTCATGAAATAAGTGTTTTATGATTTTTAAACGTGAAATTGCTATGGTTTCGAAAATGTACTATAGTAATAAGTTTTGAAAATGGTTTTTGCTTGTTTCTTTGTTATAAACTTGTTACCCACGAGCTTTTAAGCTCACCCCCTTTCTGTCCCCACCTTCAGGTGTTGAGCAAGAGATGGAGTGAAAGAGAGTCAAGGCATCACTCCCAATTTGTTGATGTTGTATTTTGAGTTAGTTTTGGAAAACACAAGACTTTAGTCGCATTTAAGGATTTCAAGTTCATGTAACTTTTGTCTTTTGAGATTTTGGATTATTGTTGTAATTGTGGCTTGAAATGCCTTTAGAGCTTGTAAAACTCTATTCTTTGATGTTAAAGAATTATGAATTATGTATGGATGATGTTGAGTGGAAAATTAGAAATACTTAAGGAAATTATCGATTTTATATGATTATTTTGATTGTGAATGGTTGTTACATACATATATATAAGTGAGAAGCGTTATGGAAAAGGAACATAGAAATGGTATGAGACTTTAAGCTTTATGATTTCTTTGGAATACGCTCACGTTTGTATGATGAGCAATAATACGCATACGTTTTATAATTCAAAAGTTGGATTTTGGAAACGGGATCCAACAGTTATGGTATCAGAGCAAGAAGAGATTGTAAGGAACCACGCTCCAATATGATGGTATTTTGTTAAGAGTTGGATTCCGAAAACGGGATCCAACACGGAATATGTAGATTGCAACTTGATTGTCGCAATGTAGAGGTATGGCGTTAAGTCTCTCCACCTGAAAACACCGTAGTAAGTGACGATCCACTTGAGTTCACACGTAGTGGAGGCTAAGCTTCAATATTCGGCCTCGACTGACGAACAACTAACAGTCTTTTACGTTTTGGTTTTCCAAGAGATGGGAGATCTGCCTAGGAATACATAACAACCGGTCAAAGATCGGCGACTAAACACGCAGCTGGCCCAATCCGCATCAAAATAAGCAGTAAGTCATAAATCTGAAGCATAAAATATCCATTGGGTCTGTGTTCCTTTGAGGTACTTAAGGACATGTGTGACTGCGTCCCAATGGGGCTTTCTAGGTGATTGCATGAATTGACTGAGCTACTTTGTGACATAGATGAGGTTGGGTCAGGTGAAGCTCAAGTATTGGAGGCAGCCGACGATGCATCTGTACGATTCTGGACCTGGGAGCAGATCCCTTTCATCCATGGTAATTTTCTAACCGGGGACTATGGGTGTGATGCAGGGTTTGCAATCCAGTAGGTTAGTTTCTTGTAAGATGTCTCGTATATACTTGTGTTGGCTGAGTATTGTGCCTTTGTTTGATCTTGTTATTTCGACTCCTAGGAAGTATTTAGCATGTCCTAGGTCTTTAATGGGAAATTCTCTGTGTAATGCATCCTTGATAGTGTTTAGGTGATCCTCTCCTGCTCCAGTGATAAGAATATCATCCACGTAAATGATAATGGCAATGAAATTGATGCCCTAGCCCTTAGTGTATAGGCAATGATCTACTTCAGTCTTGTCAAATCCCAACCCCTTTAACTTTGTAGTTAGTTCTGTATGCCATTTTCGACCTACTTGTTTGAGCCCATAGATGGACTTTAACATTCTGTAGACCTCTCTTGCTTTAGCTTTTTTCATATCCTCGTGGTGGTAATATGTAGATCTCTTCATCTAGGTATCCATGTAGATAAGCGTCATTGATGTCAGATTGTATAATGAGCCATTTTCTGATTGTAGCTACAGCTAGGAATGTTCTGATTGTCACTATTCTGGCTATAGGTGAGAAAACCTCTTAATATTCCACACCTTCTCGTTGATTGAAACCTTTTGCCACTAGTCTTGATTTTAATTTGTCCACTGTGCCAGCGGGGTTGTGCTTTACTTTATATACCCACTTGGAGGCTATAGCTCGCTTCCCTTTAAGTAATTTTGCTAACACCCATGTTTGATTTGCTTCCAGGGCAGCTAGTTGTTCTTGCATAGATTTTACCCATTCTGGTGACATGCTTGCTGTTTCATAAGATAAAGGTTCAAAGGTAGAACATACATTACCTATGAAGTCTTTGTGGTTTGGTGTAGGTATGATCTGACAATTTGATATCTTGTTACCATGTACTTTTGCAGGTCCATAGATTAGCAAAGTGATGTCAACTAAAGCAAGGAAAGAAGTGGAAGGATGAGTTGAGGCTTGGTGGGCATAATCTTCAAGGTTTTTGGGTGTGATGTGGGTCCTTTGACTTCTGCGAATGTTGTCATTTGTGGTATTTTCTTGGTCAATTGCAATGTGGTGTTGTGTTAATGTGTCTTCTGTTATGGGTGTGTTTATTGTAGGCTGTGTGTTTGGCTGTTTTGGCATGTCATTAAAGGTGTCTGTATTATCATGAGTTGGGTTGTGAGGGAATAGTGGTAGTGGGGTCTGCTGAGGGTTAGGGTATGGGTTGGTGAAGGGGAAGGTATCTTCGTGGAAAGTCACATCTCTTGAGGAGAAAATGGTTTGGGTTTCTATATCCATGACCCTATAGGCTTTGTAATCTGGCATGTATTCAAGGAAGATGCATTTGGATGCTCCAGGATCAAGTTTTGTTTTATGGGGGGTCTTGTTGAAAGCAAAGCATAGGCACCCGAAAGTTTTTAGGTGTTCATAGGTTGGCTTCTTGTTATGCAACTTCTCATAAGAGGTTTTCCATTATAGGGCCTTGGTTAGGATGCGGTTTAGGAGATAAGTGGCAGTGAGGAGAACTTCCCCCCAATACTATTTAGGTAAGTTGGTTGTGAACAGTAAGGCTCTGGTAATTTGGAGTAGATGTTTGTGCTTTATTTCTACTACCCCATTCTATTGTGGGGTGTATGGGCAACTTTTTTAGTGTGTGATCCCCATATCTGCAAAGTATTTGTTGCATTCACTGTTTAGGAATTCCCTCTCATTGTCTGTCTATATTTTTAAGACCTTAGTCTCATATTGTTTTTCAATTGCTATGATGAATTGGGTTATGGTGGGTGTGTACTAGATTTGCGTTTGATTAGAAAAGTCCAGGTAGCTCTGGAGAAGTCATCTACGATTGTTAAGAAAAATTGTGAACCATCTAAGGTAGGTTTTTAGGTGTTCATAGGTTGGCTTCTTGTTATGCAACTTCTCATAGGGGGTTTTCCATTGTAGGGCCTTGGTTGGGATGCGGTTTAGGAGATAAGTGGCAGTGAGGAGAACTTCCCCCCCAATACTGTTTAGATAAGTTGGTTATAAACAGTGAGGCTCTGGTGATTTAGAGTAGATATTGTTTGTGCTTTATTTCTACTACCCCAATCTATTGTGGGGTGTATGGGCAACTCTTTTGGTGTGTGATCCCTATATCTGCAAAGTATTGCTGCATTCACTATTTAGGAATTCCCTCCCATTGTTTGTCTATATTTTTAAGACCTTAGTCTCGTATTGTTTTTTAATTGCTACGATGAATTGGGTTATGGTGGGCTGTGTACTAGATTTGTGTTTGATCAGAAAAGTCCAGGTAGCTCTGGAGAAGTCATCTACGATTGTTAAGAAAAATTGTAAACCATCTAAGGTAGGTACTCTGTATGGTCCCCATAGGTCCATGTGTAGAATTTCAAAGGGCTTAATAGTTTGGATTGTGTGTTTGGGAAAGGGTTTTCGGTGCTATTTTGCTATGGGGCAGATCTAACAATAAGGTAAATGGAAATTTGAGGAACTAATTTCATTGATTTGTTTCATTTTCTCTTTGGAAGCATTGCCTAACCTATTATGCCAAACATTGAAGGAAATAGATGCATGCAGTGTTAAATTCTTGGTTGTGTAGAAATCTAGGGGAGGCCCTTTCAAGGTTCCTAGGGGTAATAAGTTTTCTGCATTCAGCTGTTATTTCTTCCTCCCCTCTTAGCATTTATGTTGGGCTACTTCACCATCATTGCTACACTTATGTTTCTATCATTGCTTGCACTCACTATTTTCTGTCTCTTCACTGTTTGCAACATTGCGAAAGCTCTATTTACTAGGGGCAGTGGCTCCATTAACATGATCTGATTTACTACATGCTCATAGTCTTCATTCAAAACCATTAGAAACCGCACTAACCTGTGTGTATTTTCCTTGTTGGAAATTGCTTTAGCAGCATCGCACGTACATGTAGGCATCGAGTCTAGGCTAGCTAAATCATCCCAAAATTTCTTTAACTTTGTGTAATAAGCAGAAATAGTGAGGTTACTTTGTTTAAAAAGGCTAATTTCTCTCTCTATTTAGTACAGTAATAGCCCATTAGCCTTTCCGAACCTTTCTCTCAATTTCTCCCAAAGTTCTCTGGTTGTGGCGAATGACAGGAAAGCATCGCTGAGTTCTTTGACCATGGAATTGAGTATCCGTGATTTTACCATGAAGTCTGCCCTCCTCCATCTGGTGAGTAAGGCCGTATCTTCTATTGGCTGTGTGTAAGTCCCATCCACAAATGAAAACTTGTCTTTAGCGCATAGAGCAATCAACATCGATTTGCTCCAGGTTAAATAGTTATTCCCATTGAAAAGGGTTGTAACTAGCACAACTCCAGGGTTTTCTGTATTTGTAACGGAATATTTTTCTAAATCTGAGTTGGTATTACTATCAATTGTTTGTGACATTATAGTAGGTAGGTTGTGTGTTATGGATCAGTAGCTCTGATATCATAAAAAAATATACTGCTGATGAGAAAATATGATTTTATTTAATCATATGTGATTTGTACAGAAGAAGAATATTTATCCTAAAATTAAGAGCTTGTTATCCGTACCAAAATTAGCAGCTAATGCAATTTTGGTACAAAGAGACTGAGCCATAGTACCAGGTAGTATGTACAATGAGGGACAAGAGAGCAGGAACAAAAGAGAGCCTTCTGGCGTTTTGTCTCCTTGCAAGCTGTCTCCACGTGCTTGGTCCAAAGGTGATGTTGTATGTGAGTTAAAGGTGGTGTCTCATGGGTGTGTTTCGTGGGTCAGCCCACTTTATCAGAGTGTAACAATTTACTTGGTCCATAGGCATAGGTCAAAAGGAATCGTCACTCCTCAGACAATCAGGTTTCAGTTATGACAGCATGGTAAAGCCATTATTACAGTTTATCTGGCTGGTAAACGGAATAGGAAATGTGTTGATAAGTATTACACCGAATTAACATACATGTTGAAATTCTGTTTTATTTTTCACCCATCAGAGCTGCTGTCGTCTTGTTTGGGGGTTGGTAAGTTCCATGAAGACAAATGCCTCTCCTTTGTTTGTAAAAGGAGACTTTAGGAAAACCTCCTCTCCCACCAAACTTGAAACTCTTAATTGACTAGTTATTCCACCGTAATGAATAAAAGGAGGCTTTAGGAAACCGGTTTTCAGATAGACGCCTGTGCTATGCTCTTCTGGTCGTATAGCTGTAGTGAAGTTTCAGTAACACAATTCACAGATTACATGATAAAACAAGACTTGCAAATTACGTAGACACACAACTCAACCTTTCATGAAAAGCTCTTCCCTCTACTTCGGTTCGGATTAGTCGTTTACAGGTGCATTCTGATCACATCTCAACCTTTCTTGAACAGCTCTTCCCTCTACTTTGGATTAGTCGTTTACGGGTGCATTCTGATCACATGCCAAAAACTCTTGCCTTCTCTTTTGGGACAATTAACAAGTGGGTTGGCGTGTTTGAACCAACTTTTGATGAAAGGTAGCTCACATAATTTACATGTGCTCAACGTCTTAACACCCAAAAATCCTATCATAAGCGTAAACATGTGCTTGGTTAACATAAGTGTAATTTCGGAGTTAAATGACTCGTACTTCTAGAACACCGACAATACCAAAACCAGAATTTTCTGTCTTGTGCCATTGACTGACCAATAGAAGATGCCATAGCTTCATGTGAATGTACGTTCTATCGTGTTGAAGGATTTCATTTGAATATCATTTGTCTTGCATTTGTTTACGATTCCCGGCCAGAGTTGGGAGTTGAAACTCAAGAATAGAAGATTATTGCTAAGTCAGCAGATGGGTTGGCTTGTGAATTAAGAAAGACGATGACATTGAAGAAAGATAAGAGACGTACCGAAGAAAATAAATTAGAAATAGGAAAAGAAAAAACAAATGGAAGCATGTGACATTGAATGTAAGCTGACAAATCACTTTCACTACAATTTGACATGATTATCTAGATGATCATGATCATGATCATGGCCTTTCCACAATATTATAGCCAATTTTGAACAAACATGTCAATCAAACTAAGTAGTTTATTTTCGAAAGCGAGTACATGACTTTGGATGCTCAAGGTATTCGTAAGGCAAGAAGATAACAAAAGATATTAAACAAAAACCAACGTTTAATTATTCGCAAGGGACCAGAAGAAGCGGTCCTATGTTTGTATTATTTTCTTCAAGCCGGTAAATGATGATAGGATCGCTGGGAGACTTTTCATGACAGAACCGGATGAAACTATAAACGATGGATGCGAGAAACTACAGCTTCAATATGTTCTCTTCTTTTCAGCTTGTAACTCGAAGACGAAGTTTAGAGGAAATAAATAATAAAAAGACAGACTCGATCACTAAAAGAAAATGAATTCCTCAGAAAATAATGAATGCAATGCAATGGCCTTTTCCTTTATACATTTACAACAAAGACAAACTGATGCTTAATCACTTATTCTTCTCCTGGAACTCAATGTTGAAGAATTGCAGAAGACACAGCAATCCAGCATTATGTGATTTATGATACTTCCTTTCTCAACTGCAATCTTCCTGCTCTGCTTATTCCATAGGTGCACGGCTAAACTTTCCTTTCTAATCTGTTCCAGCTTTCTATGAATCCATTTTGAGTGGAGCTTACTTCTGGGACTTGCGAAGAGACCTCGAATTCTGCTCCAGTTCACTGGATAAAATGCTGATGGAGGCAACACGGTGAAGTTATTGAACCCAGGCTTCCCGTTTACTCTTGAAACGACTCGTGAAACTAGATAAGGACCATTGTGGCCCCACTTGTTCCCATCAAAAGTGAGCGCAAATTCTTCAATGAACTTGAGAAGTAATGGATGTCCCTTGTCGAAAATCAGCACTGCATTGTTCAGTCTGCTCCAATTTCCAGTTTGAAGATCGATGTTTTGCGCCCCTATAGCATTTGTTATGTTGCAAAAACTCCTCAAAACAACCACATCAGTGTCCATGTAAACGCCACCAAACTTGTACAACAAAGCAAGTCTTAGCAAATTGGAGAGGTTTTGTCCCAGTGAAACTTCACCGAGGTCAACTCTTCCTTTCTTTAACCTTTTAAACCATGATTCTGCTGGAGTACCCTCGAATATGTAATCATAATCAGGCTTAATTGTAGTAACTCCCAATCCTTTATCCATGAACGGTTTGAAGACAAGCCTACCTCTTTTAGAAGCCAAGGAATCCGAAACAACGACCAAACAAGCATTTGGGTGAGATTTAAACAAACTCTCAATGGACAACAGCCCCCTATCACCAAATGACTCAAAAGAAGAAATCCAAGTCATAAAGAACCGAATTTTACACTCCGAATTTTCAATAAAATCTCTGAGTCTTCTAGAAAACCGCTTTGATTGGGCTTCAACGCGCAACAACTTGATCAAAGCTCTACGTTGATTCACCTTCCTTGGCCTCAAGACGGAAGAATGTTTGGTAGGCCTCATTGAAATGGTTCTTTCTTGCAAAAGAGCCAATTGGGTCTTCAGAATTGGTCGCAAGTTCTCTTCTTTCACCACATACAAGAGTGAAGATGAGAGTTTTTTCAGGGACTTTTCAGGCAACTTTTCCGACGACAAACCCGCAGGTTCCGGTGGGGGTTTGGCGGGAAAAGGAACATGAATGTAGAAGACAGAAAAGCCATTGTAGGCTAAGAGGAGAAGCAGCACAAGAGCAAGTAGTGAAGTGGGCAAGCAAAATAGAAAAGCAAAGATGGACCTTTTAATGTTTTGCAGGCAGTGTACAAGAAAAAGGCAGTTCTGACAAGCTCTTTTGATTGCAGACGTGATATTAATGACACTTGTCTTTTTTGGCATTTGGATCTTCATGAAATGTTCAAAATGAAGGAAGCAGAGACAGAGAGATAGGGGAATGGTGGGGGAAGGAGACTTTCAATGGCGCAGAGGGAAAAATGCTCAAAAAACAAAGAGAGAAAATGCTCAAAACCAGAAACACTCACAAATAGTCAGAGCCCAAGAGGTTGAAGTTCACGTTTGAAAATTGGAGAAGAAACGTATATTATAAGCAAGAGAATGAACTACGTGGATTTGGCTCTTCTCCAGCTGAACTTCAAACAATGCATATGTTTAACAAGCGTGTAACTCCTAACTCGTGTTATGTTTCATTTGGTTTGGATGAGATGAAATTTGATAAAAGTGGAAGGTTAGTTATTTTCCTTCGATTTCTTTGTCTGTAATAGGTGAATCTATTTATTAATGAAGCCCATCTTTTGTTTCTCCAGCCTCCCTATTCATAATTTTAAACTTTTGATCTTGAAATGTTAAAATTACAATAAATTCGTAAGATTTTTGAAAAGTTAACAAAATCGTAACGTTTACAAAGAAGTAGACCAACAAAACGACAACATTTTACGTAGTGTTTAATACCACTGCAACGGCGTCGTTTAGATTTATAATAAATGTTAAAATTACAATAAATTCATAAGATGCGTTGTGCTAAGATGTTAATTTTCTTACAATTTTGCTTTTTATTAAGATGAGATATTAAAGATAGATTTAAAAATTTTCCCTTATGCTTCTGATTTATTGTTAAACTCTTACGTGTCACATAATCCCAGTATAATGAAATTTCCATGTGTGACATAAGAGTCTATATCATATGTGTCGTATAGACTCTTGTGTCTAGTTTCATCATTTTCTTCATGCAACCGCCCATCTAATAAAAAATATGAATAACGTTGCTATATACTTATTGCCTACATAGTTAATGACATAAATGCATATATTTGGAGAATAAAAGCTCAGGACTGGTAGTATTGTAGTAACTGACCTGCCATGTCAAACTTTATTAAATTCACTTTTTCTCCACTTTGATACAGTGCATACTAATTTACAATTACCATAAGAAAGTAATAGTCAATGTGATGTGTGAAATTTTGATTAAAAAAAATAATGCTCATCAAAAGCATCCTAAATAAATATCACCACTTGTTCAAGGGATACCGATAATTACTAGGAATAGATACCACCTATTATTAGGCAGTGTGCTGAATTTGACAAGGCTGTGCCGTGTAGACCTTTCACTTCAAGGGGAAATTGGTATGCATGGTAAACTTCGGAAGAACAATTTGGAAATCAAAGTGAATGTAAGCACAAATATTCGCTGGTTATGATCATCACCAAATTTCATTAACTCCCCTTGTCTTCTTCTTTTTGAACCTCTTTAACACCTCTTCTATTATAGTTTGGGGGACTGACCAGGGCAGGAGGAGACAAGAAAGGTGAATTAACAAGGAAGATCTTATCCTGCTGCCCAGTCCTAGGAAGACAAATAGTGCCTATTAGTAGCAGCCATGACATTTCTCTGCATCAATCATCTCATCCGCAATTTTACATCTTCCCAAGTCAAAACTTCAAATATTAAAACAAAAGTACGTACTAATAACACCATAGTTTTTAACATAAATTCCACTCCTCAGCACCCCCCTCTTAGCCCTATCAGATTCCCTTGGAGAGATCCCATACGCAGTATAGATAGTATTAAATCTCAGAGAAGCCCCCTTCTTCTTTTATAGTCACTAACTGTTAAGGTCAAAGCATGTCTTCGCCCATCGTTCTCTGGGACGCGACATCCAACAGTTGCTTCAATCCTCTGTTTTCTTGCCATGAACCCTGCCTGAGCTCCTTGTGGTCCACCAAATTTTTGAAGTGAAGTCAAGGAGATTGGAAGGTCAAAATTGTGAAGCATGTTTGATTCGGTGCCTTGATCCACTGGAGCACTTGTATCAACTAACTTCCCAGCACCAGCTGCAGCTTCCAACGCTGCTGCTGTCGCAGCCACGCCCATACCTGTTGTTCCTCCATCAGTATTTGCAATTTTGCCATTAGCCTCCGCAGCCACATCTCCTCCAGCAGGCTTTGATGCATAGTAATTCCTTGACCTAGTCCATCTCCTTGAAAAGGGATCATAACCAGCCTCCCCAGCTTTCAGACTTGTATTAACTGGTTTCAGTTCGGAAGCATTTTTAAAATTCTCAACTCGGTTCTTTCTGTTCATCTCAGCCAACCTAATAGCCTTAGCATCCACCTCCTTAGCTTGCCTAGAAGCATCCAGTTGCTGAATTCTTGCCTTAATTCTCTCCACTTCTGCCTCATCATGCTTGAACTGTGCAATTTCCAACTCCCTCCTCAACCGATCCTTCTCTGCAGCAACATTTAATGGCCTTGTTGAAGCTGACTTTTTCTCCTGCAACATCTGCTTCACGGTGGCTGCCGAATAGACAAATGTATTTGTCTTCTTTATTGCTTCCTTCTTTTCCAGGATATCCTGTTTGCTTGGCATTCGGCCAAAACTACGCTCAACCTCCCTAACCCACTGTTTGTACTCTTCCTCAGTTGGGCCTGAGTCTGAAACCATAGCCATCTGCCACCTGGCAGCAGAACTTTCATTGCCCCAAATCACATTCAGATACTTGAAAGTTGACTTGTTCTCCAGTTTGTATGGTCGGTCAGGGTCAGCTGCATCAACATTTCGGACCAAGCAGAGTCTGTAGATAGGACCAGCCTTCGACCTCCCAATACCAACCCTCACAAAGCAACCTACAATCAACTCCTCAAACCATGGCTCCATCAACCATTTAGCAAGTTTTGACCTACGGATTGTAATTTCTCTTATCTCCTCATATGTTGGCCTCTCCGACTCAGGCCCCCTGTCATCATCACTGTCCCCCATTCCACCATCACCTGTAGATCCTTCATCGTCACTACGAGACCTACTCTCACTCTCACTCTGACTTGAGCTGCTAAGACTTGTGGAAGTAACATGTTTTCTTTTCATAGATGAGAAACCCCGTGTGCTTGAAGAAAGTCCAGATGCATCCCTCAACTTACGGTGAGCCTCTGGATCTTGTTGCTTTAGCCTTTTAGCTCTCAATTCATTCAAAGCATCATCTTTAGCAGCAGCTCTGTCAGCAGATCTAGTAGATGAGCGCATTCCACGAGATGTTGTAACAAGTGCAGCCTCTTTTCTGGACCTGGTGATCCTCTCACTATCACGTTTTAATCTAATCCTCTCTGTTAAACTTTTATCACCTTTCCTATCTGCCCGTTCCGACAATATCATCTCCCTTTCAAGTTCAGTCATCTCTAAAAGCTTCTGCCGATCATCTTCATCCTTGTAAAGATCATCACCTACATCAGATTCGTCACTTGTGTCATGTTCACGATCAGAACGACCATCATCATAGTCACCTCCTTCCTGGTTACCCTGATCATCATCTCTTTCACTAGGATCCAGCCTCTTCTTCAAAGGAACCTGTGATCCAGATGGCTTCCTGCTTGCATAGCCATGAGCATCATCCGAATCATCATCCCTGGAGTCACTACCAGCATCAGAATACGAATCGTCATGTGGCTTTTTAGATGTTGAAAGTGAATTTCGGTTTCTTCCTCTGTTAGTCCTTCCTGCTGCCTCCAGAAGCAAATTCTCTAAATCCGCCATGCTCTGTTACACACTACGGTAATTTCCAGTACCCTCCTGGACAAGCATCCAAACATCAGTTAAAACTAATTCATTAACTGCAAACAGCTTGAAGTACTTCCAACTTTTAAAAACAATAGAAAGAAATCGCTCACCAAATTCAAATATCAAACAATTATATTATTGGCCTAATATTAAGAAGAGGGTAAAATCATAAGCTTTGGGTTGAACTTTTGGCCATGGAAAACTTTCTTCCAGCTATCGACCTACATTTTCAAAGCTCCAAAGGAGCAAAAAATTTCAAACTTTGAATAAAATGTACATCTAATACAGTTCAAATCTTTCAGAATCTATAACCTTCAGCCACCACAAGGAGGTGGGTCTTTCTTTTGATCCCCAATCCCACGACCCTTTTTGTCCCTTTATCCTATAATCCCCTCTCACTGTCTTTGCTGGATTTGGTTTTTGATTATCAGAAACTTTAAACCTTTTGAGTGTCAAAGCTTAATCTTTCCAACCAAGTCACGTTATACGCATAACTTTTTAACATTACAAAGCCTAATTTTGGCCACCAAACGCACGCACGTTAAGACTAAAATCCATTAGCATAAGAAAAAGTCAGTACCCAGAAGATCTAATTCACCACGAAAGCCAAACGAATTAAGATTAAAAAACAAAACCAACAGTTTCAGGAGGGGGGAAAAAAGATCTTACACTAAAGATAAGAACTTCTCCGTTTCAAACTGCTTCCTGTGTACTAAACGCGTCAATACTTAGAAATCGTGTGAGTAATTGAGCTTGGATGAAGTAAAATTAGGGTTTGGATCTGTAATCAAACTACAAGTTGGGGGAGAGGGAGAGAGAGATAGTTACAGTGGACTAACGGCGTCAAAAGCAATCTGGTTTGGTAACGACAGATGCGACTTCTAAACAAATAACCGGTGAGCTATGATAAGAAATCATGTCAGAGGCGACTAATAAATCAGAAAAATCAAAATTTTTATCTTTTCTTATAATTCATATTTTTGTAAATAATTAATTTAAAAGTAATATATCAAAAATTATTAATAAATGTTAATCCATTTATTAATAAATAATTCAATCAATTAATTTATATATTTTTTAAAAAAATACAAGAAATTAATTCTCTTACGTATTAGCAAACTTAATGGCATATGAATTCTCAAAAAAAAACTTAATGGTATATGTAGTTTACTATTATATAATCAAATCAAATTATAATTATAATTAATTCAAATTATTAATTATTAAAAAATACAAAATTTAATCATATTTTTATTAATGTTATTACATAATAAATAAAATTATTATAAATGACTTAATTTATTATTATGTTAAGTATATTCATTGGTAAAATATTTTAAAATTAATATTATTAATAATTAATAGAAAAATAAATATTATTATATTTAATGGTGTATAAATATGATAGACTAATAAATTATATTTGAATAATAAAAATTAATCAATTAGTTACTTATAGGAAATAAGTAATATGAATTTTAATATTAACAAAATAATATGAATTTTATAATTTTATATTTGGTTGGCAGAAGAGATTTAGGAACTTTGCCTCCCACAAAAGATCTACCCAGGGTGCAAGTGAATTGGTAAGGTGCTCTCTTGCCTTAAGTGAGGTCGTGGGCTCGAACCCCCCTCATGTATGCAGTTGTTTAAAACTTGGGGTTAGAGTTTTGCCTTTTACAAGGGATCTACTCGACTCGAGCAGGAAATAGTCTAAGTGTGGATGACTTAAAGATGTCTTCCTATAATTAAGACCTTCTTAAAACACTTCATGGGCAACAAAAAAAGAAGAAGAAGAGGCTTAGGAGAATATAGAGTTAAAACTAACAAGCTTTGTATTAAGATTTCCTATCTTCTTTCAACTCTTTTTTTTTCCTTTACTCTTCAAGCTAGTTTCTATTTCTTCATGCTTCCAGTGTTCTTTCCTGTTCCCTGCTTTATCTTGCTTCTTACTTTTCTCTCTTTATGGGATTTCAGGGGCATATAGGAAATTTCGAACCCCTCTGTCATTACCATTTATAGGAACTATTTTTTAAAACTTCTCCACACGTGTCAGCCTATTTTTCCACTTTCTTCTAAGGGCTCGTAAACCTTGGTGCAATCTGCAACCCCCTCCCCTAACTGGCTTTTCCTGTTAACCCTTTGCTCCTTCTTGCCCCTTTAGAGAGTTAGAAAATTCCTTCAGCTCTCCTTCCCTCCCCTTCTCCTACTCAAGTCTCTAGAAATAAGTGCTTGAAGACTCTTCAGGTACTCTTCTCCAATACATTTCTCTAAAAATTAAAGATGGTTTTCCACCTTGCCCCACACCCGTCCCTGCCCCCCAATCGAGTTCCTAAAGAAAGAAGCAAGTTCTTGGAAGTCTTCTCTAGTTAGCTTCTTTGTAGGAAGGAGACCATCCTTCCCAATTATGAAACTTTAGGCATTGAAGCATTGGAAAGGATTGCCAGTCTTTAATGAATTTCCTTTTTAGGTTTAGCTCAAATGAACAGGCACTCAAATTCATTAAAGAGGAACCATCGCATCTGAACGGATTGCCAATCTTTCCCTAGATGTGGAAGCATGGTACTAACTTGAAGAGATCAAGCACAAATAGGTTCCAATGTGGGTAATTTCCATCAAATTCCACTAAAATACTAGCAGTCTAATAAAGAGTTAAGTCTCCTAGCAAGCTCCATATACAACCCTTTATGCATATAAGAACTAGTCATTAAGGAAATGTATAGAATATGCAAGAATTGTGGATTTAACATCTATCCAATTGCTGAAATTTCAACATTTGTTAGACAATTTTTGGTTGTTGATTATGTTCCCTCGTGCTTAATGCATTTTTGATGCTTTAGTTGAGCTAAATCAATTCTAAAATGTGAAAAGAGATAAAGTAGGAATTAGCTAGTTGGCTTTTTACATTTAATTTGTTAAATGTCTCATATTTTTTCAAATATATCTAAACTAAGTTTAAAATATGCTTGTTCATTTGTAAATATTATTTTATATTTATTTAATTTCTAGATTTAATTTGATTCATATTAAATATCAAACACCCCCTAACTAGCTTTGTATATATGTATTAGCTCAGCTAAATTTATAGGTTTGTTATTACAATTGTTATGGTTTTTAAATTTTTCCTAATTTTAGCTCATTAATAAAGTTAAAATTATATGTGAGGATTTATATAACTAAGGTATCATCGCTACAAAAATTCCAATATTATATATTTATTTATGATCATGACTTTTTGACCAAGAAACTAATTTTTAGCTTTTGAATATTGATTGTGATAAAAATGTATTATAAGTATATTTTACATTTTGATATTGTATCTTATTTACGTGGATTAAAGAGGATATTATGTGTTTATATTTTATTTCGGAATCCTTTTCGTATAAGTAAAATTATTAGAATGTAATTGTTTCTTTTAAAATATTTATAGTTAATAAATTAAATTAGTAAAACTCTTATTTGCTTTATCTAAATTGATTAATAAAATCAAAATAAAAATAAAGATTTAATTTGTATATGCCTAACGACACGTATCAAAATTTTGGTCTTTCCCCCCGATTAGGTTTTTTTAACAACCTTAATGAAGGGGTTAGGTTCCAAGATACAATAACCAAGGGTTAAAATCTACAAGTGAATGGTTATGCCTCTAACTAATTTTATAAAAAGATGATGGGCATAAAACAGGAACTTAAAGCGCTTCAACTAAGCCTACATAAGGACACTCATAAAGGTATTGATCGAGCTAAAGAAGCATTAAAGCAATGGCAGGATAATCTCTATGATTGTTCTAATGATAGTACACTTAAGATCAAGGAGAAAGAAGCCTTGGCCAATTACATGAGGGAACTAACGTTGCGTTTGGTTAGTGTCTCCGGTAGCTGGAGACGGAACAAAACAGAAATTTGGAGACGGAATAGAACAGAAACTGGGGACAGTGAACTGTTTGGTTTATGGTAGACAGAACAGAGAATCTTGTCTTCGTCTCCATGACAGATGTGTTTGGTTGTAAGGAACAGAGACAGAAAATAGTACAAATGACGAATATGTCCCTAGTCTTTAATATGATTAGGAAGATGTAATTCAATGATATTTTTAGTATGAATGGTTTGTAATTCAATAGTTTGTACTATTATAATCATTATGTCTAATTAATATTATTATTAATTAGACAATTTGTATTTATTATTATTCAAATATATTATTATTAATATTAT
>JANZLC010000002.1:23200003-23217291 GCA_026413385.1 Erythroxylum gracilipes | reverse complement strand
TTCTCGGCAACCAAACAGGAGTAATTTCGAGAAAAATTCAAATCTAGCGAAGAGAAAACCAAAACAACATACCAATTTATATCCGCTTAGAAGAGGGAGACTGTAACTATAGATGAGAATCAGGGAATTACAGACACAGTATCAAAATCAGTAGGGAAGATATGTTATCTGGGAATACAAGAAGAGATTTGAGCAATATTTACTCGCCCATCTTTAAATCAAATCACCACAGCTTCCTCAAACCACACTCTGCGTCTGTGTTCTCAAGCATAAAGAAGAAACAAAACAGAAGTCGGCTGAAGCAAGGATTATAAACGTAAGCTACGAAAACTAGTATAAAAAATAGCTCCATGAAAAAGCTATAATTTGGACTTTTATGAAAAATTCCAAATTTTAGTTTTTGAAAAAGCTAAATTTTAGTTTTTTTAAAAGCTAAAATTAATTTGGACTTTTCTGAAAAGCTCCAAATTTTAGTTTTTAATTTAGCTTTTTTAAAAGCTAAAATTTGGAACTTTTGAGAAAAATTTAGCTTTTTTAAAAGTTAAAATTTGGAGTTTTTCAGAAAAGCCCAAATTATAACTTTTTTGGGAAGCATTTTAATTTTTTCAAAAGTTATTTCTATTTGAAAAGTGCTTTTAAAATTTACAGCTAAACACTTTTTTTTTTGAACCAAAGAGGAGCTTACTACATTACTTTATTGTCTTCCCGTTGAACCTGTTCTTTACCGTAGAAAACTAAACAGTAAAATATATTTATAAGTTGAATTTGACATATACATCTCCATACTTATATTAAATTTTTTTGTTTGTGAATTATGTTGAATTGGCTTATTCTCTTAAGTTGAAGTCGAAATGAAAGAGTGCGTAAATAATAGTACTATTATTTTTTAATAATTATAATATGATGAACATATATTATTGATTAAAACGATTTAATATAATTTCTAATTTATAAAATTTTATTATATATAATTAATGTGTAATTTTTTAATAATATTTGATTTACATATATTTAATTTTAGCTATAATGATAATTAATTATTTTAAAAATATAATGTATTATATTATAATTATTACACATAATAGTATAATTACAAAAGAATAGAAACATGATAATAAAAACAAACATATTTTTGTTTTCAGCTTTTTTTTGAAATCTTAACAAAACAGGTTTTTGTTTTCAGTTTTTATATTACAAATATCAATTAAATAGGTTTTCGTTTTTTTAGAAAAAAACAGAAACTAAAAACAGGAAACAAAAACCAAATACAACAATAGAAAAACAAAAGTGGAACCAAACGGCCCCTGAATTTTCCGTTTTCGTAAAAGAATTGCAGTTTTTTATTTTTTAAAACAACGAAATAAATCAAATACAACCAAACGTGAAATAAATCAAATACAACCAAACGTGATTTATGCGGAAGTTTCAATTTCTATAAAAACCGCAACAGGAAACGAGAAAAAAATCGAAAACAAACAGGGCCTTAGGTGTTAAGAAATTCAACTTATCTCCCTCGTAACCTTCCCAACCCAAGTTACTAACTCCTGAGCAATATGAACTTCTTACTAGAAACTTCACTGATGAGAATATTAGGGCAATGGTATTCTCATTTAGTCCCAGTAAAGCCCTATACCCTAATGGATTCGATGCTTTTTTCTACCAACAACCATGGAATTCCATCAATTTCTATGTGTGTAAAGCTATTCATGATTTCTTTCACAATACTAATATTTTTGAAGGTCTAGAATTGCACTCATTTATGTTTGATACCAAAAATACAAAATTCAAAATTACTAAAAGAATTTAGACCTATTTCTTGTTGCAATACATTTCACAAAATTATTTCTAAGTTGTCGACTAACAAGATCAAACATGTGCTATCTCCATTCGTTAGTCAATCTCAAGCTACCTTTATTCAGGGAAGAAGTATTAGGGATAATGTATGCTTGCTAAGGAATTATTGAAGAACTATCACATCAGGGGATTTGGTTCTAATTGTGCCCTCAAAATTGATATTCACAAGGCCTTGGGTTCAGCAAATTGGGATTTCATGCTTCATTCTCTATAATATTTTGGGTTCCCTGACAAATTTATTACATGAATCTCCTGGTGTATAACCATTACTTCATTTAGTGTGCTGATTAATAGGGAAGCTACTTAACTTATCAAGGGTCAGAGACGGAGGTACCTGGAGTTAGTGGTGCACTGGGCTCCCTAAGATTTAAAAAAATTAAATATATATATATATATACAAGGATGGAGTTATTTGAGGCCAGTGGTGCATTGGGCCTCCCAAAATTTTAAAAAAATTAAATATTTGGGTCTTCCTATTTTAAATTTCTGACTCCGTTACTGTTAAGGGTGCTCGAAGGCTAAGGCAAGGTAACCCACTTTTTCCTTACATCTTCACTGTATATATTGAGGTTTTCAATTGTATCATTAAAAAAATGTGCTTGCTAATAGTGACATTAAGTATCATAAGAAGGGTATTAGGTTATCCATCACCCACCATGCTTTTACTGATGGTTTGTTATTATTCTGTGAAGTTGATGAAGCTTTAGTTGCTTTTCTAATAAGATAATCAGAAGAATTCAGTGCTTGTTTAGGGCTTTACAACAACAGGGATAAGGGCCTCATAATCATTTATGTGGATGCCTCATATTTAGCTCTTTTGCTATCTACTATCTTAGATTTATCTCTCAAATCTCCTCCATTCACTTACCTTGACATTCCTATCTCTTGAAGGAAGCTCTCATATACAGATTGTCAAGGGTTATCAGATATGATCCAAAAAAGAATTAAGGCATGGACTACCAAGTGGTAATAATTAATTTCTTCAGTTAAGATGTTTATCTATTTGTCATCTCCTTGCTTTTCTTATAAAGTTGTGTAAGAAGCCTGACAAACTTAAGAATTTTCTTTGGACCGGCAAAGAATCCTGTAAGTCTTTTGTAAAGGTAATCCAGAAAGAAATTTGTATACCTAAGAAGGAAGGAGGTTTTGGCAATCAAATATGCAAAGACGGTAAACAAGGTAATGTTGATTAAGAGTCTATGGAAAGTAACCTTTGACAAGGAGTCTCTTTGGGTGAAATGGCTATATGAGTACTATATATAGGGATCTAACTTATGGACAGTTAAACCAAGAATTGATGTATCATGGTACTGGTAGCAAGTACTGAAACTCAAGGATCTCATCCATCCTCTCTCCAAATACAAGGTGGGGAATGGATGGAAAAAATGGATATGGTATGACAATTGGAGTGCTTTGGGTTCAATTTATCTTCTCCCTAACTTTGCTTGCCTTATATTTTTTTTAACTACAAATGCAACGTTAGTTGTTTAATTGAGAATGAAAGTTGGCATATGCAGTAGAAGTTTGCAATTCTTTCAAGGTTTTTTCCTTCAAGCCCCCTAACTTAAAAATGGAGGACAAGGTTATCTGGCTCAAGCATTTCTTGAACTCATTTACAAATAAATCTTGTAAAAATGTGATCAGGAACTAGGCAATGACAGTGAAATGGTATTCTCTTGCCTGAAACAAGCTCTTTGTTCCTAGAATTTACTTTGTGGCTCGTAATTAAAGAAAAACTTAACAAAAGTACGAGAGAAGGATATTAATTCTACGCAACATTTCTTTTTTATTTTTACAAAGAA
The DNA here is from genome assembly GCA_026413385.1 of Erythroxylum gracilipes. NCBI lineage: Eukaryota > Viridiplantae > Streptophyta > Magnoliopsida > Malpighiales > Erythroxylaceae > Erythroxylum > Erythroxylum gracilipes. The sequence continues at coordinate 23,213,635 of JANZLC010000002.1, read as the reverse complement.
ATTATGTCTATTACTCGAATTTGTGACTTTCTGGCACAAAGAAATAACTTTACTAATTACTTTTAAGGTATAAAGCAGATAAACTTCTATATAAATCCTTAGAAGCTTGGTTTATAATCCTGGCGAGAAAAGAATCAAAAAGTTACCAAGGATAAGTTCAACTTTTTAAAACAAATAAGTGAACGCAATACTAGAGATCAAAAAATTGCTAATGGCTAGAAAACAAAGCTCAACACTTTTTCCACTTTTAAACTCAGATTGATCCTTCTAATAAGCTACCATGATCTTGACATGTTACATATATAGTGCGGCCCTAATAGTGTTGATTTTTTTTTAAAATAATTTTACGCATTCCATATAAGCTCTGATTAGCTACTAATACAACTTATGTTCTTTCCAAAAAAAAAAACATATTATTTAATTGATACAGGATATTGAAAAGCTAAAGGAAAAGAAGTACACTGATTCTGCTAAAATTTCTTAATTGACACAGGATATTGAAAAGCTAAAGGAAAAGTACACTATGATTCTGCTAAAATTTCTGTATACAAGAACCTCTACTTGATCCGTACAGAAAGAATAATATATTGAAAAGAAGGGGAAAAAAAGGAAAATAAAACAAAAAATTGAATGCCAACCCGACTATGTTGTAAGCATGCTTCGACACACCAATGCGGTGCAGCAAGTTAAAGTCGTCGTGTGCAACAGAGGATGATCCGAATGGAGAACAAGGACTATACAAAACTTGAGTTCTTCAATCATTCATGGCATCCTACATGATTCAATAACTTCGTTCACCATTTTATGAGTCTCTGGTGTTATCATGTTTAAGTTCAAATGAAATGCCTGCACAAAACAAACAATATATCAGTTTTCGAAGTTGGCTGATATTGCTGATGTAGGCTGAGCATGAAACCCAAAGACCTGCTGATATCAAATCAAACTCATTTCAAGAGGAGGTATTTTAATTCAAAAGGCTTAAAAGCAACAAGCATTGGATCTTTGCATATGAATGCAAATGCTTTTTAAGAATAATACAAGCAAGACAAACAACCTACAACAAACACTTACCACAAATCTCTCTAACACAGGCACAAGAATCGACAGGTTGTGATTTGGGAGGTAACCAGCGATTGAACTGCGAATGCTCCCACTGTCATTCGATAGGGAAAAAAACAAGTGAAAACTGCAAAAGATTCCTATGGTTAACAAGACAGAAAAGGTCAAAGAAGGGGGGAAGTTACGAAACCTTTCAGTAGAAAGAAATGCAAGCAGCAATGCTGCATAAGCTTCTACAATCATCTTCTCTGCTTCTTTCTCGCCTTGTAGAACAGCTGCCTCATCATTCTGCACAAAGCAATAACAATATCTTTAGTCAGCATAGCTTCACTTGCTCCAGCTGAATTTCTAATGCTCTTGGAGACCATTATAACTGATCTTTAAGCAACCAAAGATGCACAAGTATGGATATGCATAGATTTGTAGAAACATTAAATTCAAAATTGAGAAAAGGAAAGCAACTCACCCATGGCAGCGAGTTCTCCTCAGCAGAGGCATCACCTGCTCCTTGGTTGGCCAAAAAGATAGAACACAGCAGCGGAATCACATCCCTGTGACTCTTGTTTTCTGACCCTTCTGAGTTAGGTATCGAAACACTTGATGTAGCAAGCCTAGATCTACCGGCCACCATTCATTAAGTTTCAAATAATTGCATTAGAAAATGCATGAAATATCCAGGTAAATATCAGGAAAAGGAAATGCTTTCAGGCACACTCAAACTGTTAAATCCAAAAAAAAGAGTCCCAATTAGGGATGAACAGGAAGCCGGACCACAAGTCAATGAGACAGGCACAGTTTGACCAAGCTATGGGCTGGGCTTCACCCACCACGAATACTACCCTATTGCCATCCCCAGTCCCAATTACCATGAAGAAAGACTAAGACAAATCATCACAGATGAGGTTTCTAAATGGAGGATTTGCATACATGGGATGATAGGATCTTTCATTGTCTTTTAAGCAAGCAAATAGGAGAGACAGAACATTGCGGAAGGAATAACATCTTTCTAACACATAATAATAAGGAAATGGGGCACAAACAAACAACAAAACTACAAAAACCAAAATGTTAAAAAATCAAATAACATGCTGTACGTTTGTAATGAGCAATTTCAGAAATTAATAAGGTATAAGAGTGATAAATTATTAAAAGTAAAACTAACCTGTTATCCCCATCCTTCTCCACCAAGTTCACAAGCAAGCCCAATATAGCAACAAGGAAATCTAATTCTTGATCATTGAGATGAATTTCGGTCTGATTCTCTGGCAAAATAGTTGAAGTTTCATCTTTCATCACATTTGAGAAAGATAAAGGTGAGCTGAATGAAGGGAAGTGGCCAGCAATCAGTGAAGACATAGTCTCCAGTCCGCCACAGGCAGCAATTTGTTGACACCCAATTGGGTTGTCATTTGTCAAGTTCATGAGAACCTGCAAAAACATCATGTCAATTACAGAGGAAAAGTGAAGTATGATGAAACTAATGCTGGCTAGAAAATATGAGGAAACTAATGCTGGCAAGAAAAATACTTTAACGGCAGTAAGAAGACAGTCTTCCACTAGGCTCGAACATTCCTCATCAGTGGCACTGCAACCTGAGTTTTGTGGAAATTGCTGATTTTTCAACTTATTTGATGTTAGTTTGCAATGGTGACCGTTACTTGTTTCTTCTTGGCTCATTAATTGATATTGGCCTTTTTTTCCAAGCTCTCTAGACACTTTCAGACTATTTCGGTTCCTAGATTTCTTTGGTCTTCCATGTAGCAGTTCCCACTTTGAGGGTAGAAATTCATCGTCATCAAACGCGAAAGGATCTTGGCTGTCTTCCAACAGTTCACACGTAGAATCTTTTCTAAGAGTAGACCTCTCAACAACTCCAAATCTTTTCTTCAAGTCAGTACTAATTAAAGATGATCCATTACTATAATTCCTTGGTGTGTCACTACATGAGCTAGACATTGAAGATCGAATTCTCACTTTTAGTGGACAAGCATCATCCATTAATGTGGTACTTTCAGACATGCCAGCAGGAAGACGTAATCGCATGGTTGACCTCTGAGACACGCTGACACCACATGCAGAGATGCTCTCTTCGCCACAGCAATGTGGGGAGGAACTTATAGGCACAAGCTCATTGCTTTCTACTGCAAATTGAAAAGAAATGATCCAGCGTGAGAAGAGCGAGGGAGGCAACAAGAGTACGAGGAAATTATAGATACGTTCGGGAAAATGAGCACCATTGTAGTCCACAGAAGAAAGCATATCAGATGCGCGATCGCTCCCATCAGAGACACTACTAGGCTTTCCATCAAAGGAGGTCAAAGAAGACGTTTTAAGAATATAAAGACCTAAAAATCAATGCCAGCAGTCCTCAGAATGCAAGTCAGGTTTAATCTTTCTTAAAGGAAAACTGGAAATGGAAAAAAACTACAAAGAAATATAGTCACCCGATAGGATCTTGATAATGCTTATAGTCAGTTTCGTAAAAGAAAATTGGGAGCAATGGAAATCCACTTCTCCTTTCAGTTCAAGCAAATGACTCTACATAACAAAGAGAAAACAAAACATAAATAACTCAATAATTCAGCATTTAGTGACAGCTCCAGTTCTAGCAGCTAACCTTAAAGACATTGTAAGGAGAACAAAAACAACAAGCGACATTAATCTAAAAGTACCTGGTTCTCTTTACTTAGAAACGTGGCATTTTCCATGATTTTCAAACATTTCAAAAGAAGCATCAAGCACTCCAGACCTAACTTCTGATCTTTATTCAAAGGCAACCCATGTTTGGACCAGCTCTGCAGGTAAAAGTTTGGTGGTTTTTTAGTTGCCTTTTCAATGCAAAATGTCCTAACTACGATTTTGAGACCAGAACAACAATTTTAAATAAAATATGGCATTATAGTCATTTTCAGCACAATCTAAGAATCAGAAAATTGTTATACACAAAAGAGTTATAGAATAATGAATGAATAAACATTATCACTCTACATATTAACAAGTCAACGTAGCATTAGTTTAGATCATATAGAGCTAAAGTAAAAAAACATGTATGCATGCACAGATTCTGCTCCAAAAAATAATACTATGAGACTGCAATAAGTACTATATAAGAATAAAATCCAAGAGGCAGGGACAACAATTATATAAGGGCTCCATTAATTATTAGAGAATTTAAGGAATGGATACACTACATTTTCTTACATAAAATCACTACAAGTGGTAATCCAAAGCAGAAACTCCCAGGTAACCTGCCAGTGTTACTAATATATGTGAATGCGCACATAAACTTTTAGTTAAGACACAATTCTAATTTCTCGTAAGTTAACTGGAGAAACAAACTAGGGTAAGAAAACTTCTTAGCATTCAGCAACTACAAGTAAAGGAGCTTCAGCAGACACAATGGACCATAATTCACCACTGATGACATAGATCAAACATACTCTACACTGAAAAAAAAAAGGCTCACACCTCTATAACAGAGTGACAATTCATGGCAACTTCAAAAACAGCATCAAGTCCTCCTTGCTCTCGGAGCTTCTCCTTAAAATTTCCCCCCATCTTCCTTGCTGTGCCAGATGTGTCTGGAGAAGCAAAACCAGGATAAACAAATTGTTTTGCAAACAATAAAACATAAAGTAGAGTTATAATATCACGTCATAAGTATGTGCCTCTTAGTCTATGTATAGCAATGTATCACAGAGCACATAATTACATGCACAAAGGCACAAAAAATCTTGTGTGTGGGTAGTTCGGTCAACAACTAACAGTGCGATGAAAATTAGAAACCCAAAACCCTTACCTACTATTGATCAGTTGATCATAGAACACTTTTTAACCATAGTGATAATCAACAGGTTTAAGTTCACCGTAAGTTGTAGGATAATTGTGAAGGTCAAGTCATATCTAAAGTTTGTAAGAAAAAGCCAACTGAAAAGTGCAAGCAAATTATGTCAAGCAATTAATTAAAATTTAGAATTAAAAATAGTCAGACCATCATAAAATTTCAAGCTAAAGGTGGCCAAATGATAACAATCAGTGATACATCAAGACAGAAGAGAAGTAATGTCGGAAGTCAAAATCCTGAAAAGCTTAAAAGCATGTAAAGAACAGCAGAGACCACAAACTTTTTAAAATATGAAATTCATCTTCAGTATAAACATGAAAAGACTCTTTCTTGACTCTAGCTTTCCAATACTTCTGAGTCAAAGTCCATGATTCTAACTAATTTCATCACATCTTGATCACATTAAAATCGAATACTATCGTTAGTTCTCATGCAAAATCACAAGAGATATGGAAGACTCGTTATCTATTCATACAGTAGAAACCACTAATTGTCAGGAATTACCTTCAAAAGATATCTTAGACAGACAAGCTTTCTCCATAATCAACAAAGATATCCATTTAGCACTTAGTTCTGGCCGGTCCAGTCCACTATCAGCCCCATTTAACTTCATATCCTTGCAGCTAACAAGAATTTCCTGAACTTTGGCAACAATTGCAGTAGAACTTGGGTCTACCAGTTTACTTGAATCTCGTAGCATATCAGAATCCTTGCGAAATCCCAAAAGCTTATTGCCTATACTTCGAGCTTTATTTTCAGCAGTTGCAGAAATGACAGGCTTCAGCAATTTTATCAGAAATCGGATGCAGCTGGGAGACTCTAATAGGTGATCTTCTTGACCCTTAAACAGTAAAATTAAATTTCTTTAGTAATTACAGTTTTAAAGGAACAAATAAATTCAGAGATTGGAAGTCAATCCTTAACACAAATGAGATATACACTATGAAGCAAATCTTAGACCAGAATTTGATTTCAATCTTAGAAACCATGTATTGGACAATTTAAGGCATATTACATAGAAGTAGTAAAGGTTTTTACATACTGGCTGATTCATGTTGAGAAAGTTGAACTTATGAAGGGGCCAAATTAACATTTTGACTTTTTCAGTCAACCAAGGGGTCAGATTACATTATTGAGCTCATCCGCACACATATCACAAAACAGAGCAACTCTATCATACTCTTTGCCCACAAGATGATTTCTTAACTCTGTTTTCTTGTTAACCAGTACAAGGATGAAGACAAATAGCCAAGAATATTACTTACATCACCCGTTAGAACATAGAAAAGAGCTGCAGCTGCAACGTTACTAGAGAAGTCATCAAAGCTGAGACCCATGATAGCATCAATTATTGTCTTTGCCATCCTGAAAAGAAAAACTCAAAATGTTTACCACCGGCGCAAGAAGATCTGAACATAGTGATTTTTGGAAAATAATTTCTGTCTGAAATCAGTATACTACAAGGATAAGATAAAAGAGCCATCTCATCTAGGATCACTATGTCTAAATTTGCTTTTCCTTCAATAGAATCCTACGGAGGACAAAAAGTATTTAGTAGTCCAAAAATAAGCAGCAATGTCAACTGAAAACCAGTGATTTCCAGGAAGCAGTGGTGGAGTAGGCAAAATTTATTAGTTAGTAATCCAATAATTTCTATTTCGTGACGGGGTACAAGGCAACACCTTTTTGAATTCCAAAAATGTTGATTAAGCCAAACAACAGGTTCAATTGAGAACACTAAAAGCCAGACTCTTTGAATTTAACTACGGAATGACTAAAAGAAGTTCTTTCGTTTCCCATTATTATCCACCAAAATTTCAAACTTGTAAAGAAAAACGAACTCCCAATCAAATATTTAAACACAAAACCCAAGAATTCATACCCTTGAGCCCTGAAAAGGCGTCGCTGTTGCGGAGTTCCGCATATGGACAATAGCGACAACAAGCTCCCTCTCCTGATCCTCAAAGGCTGGCCCTTTCTCAACCCGTCAAGAGCAAAATTAACCTCGTCAACATGCTCCATCATTTCCCCAAACTCCTGGGTCTCCATCAATGTCCTGGAATAACTTGACCTCTCCAATTTGGGTTTCTTGGACTCTTTTGAAACAACGCCGTTTGAGAAGCTGTAGGGATCGGGATCGAAGGTGGAAGAAGGCCACAGAGAGGACGACTCCTGAGAGGCTAAAGAGAAATTGTGAAAATCTTGAGATTGGGTTTCTTGGTCCGACACGACGTCGTCCTCCAACGAATCGGAGTAGGTTCCTCCGGCTACGTCACCTCGACTCCGGCGACCGTATGTTCTAACCATCATGTTGGATACAAAGACTCGAATAGAAAGAAGTAGAACCAAAGTTAACGACTTTATCTCTATTTGACAGAAGAAGAAAGGGCAAAATTGGCACAAAAGGACAAGGGGTGGGGCGTTTTGGGAAGAAAGAAAATATTCAAATTCACCTCGGATCGGAGCTGGCAAGGTAAGAGCGAGAGCGGTGAGAGTGGCGGGGGTGGGGTACTGGGGTTTGGTTTTACAAGGAGAGAGAAAGAGGCGTACTCGTTCGTTTGATGGTTATATGGGTATCGGGTCGGGCATGGATTTTTATTTGGCTGCTTCTTTCCTGCTCCGGGGTTCTGAAATTCAGCGCCATCTTATGATGTGTGTGAGAGAGACCAAAAAAAAAAAAAAAAGGTCAGTTTTGGTACTCTCTTTTGTCATTAACTAATAACACATATTTTTAGCAACTTTACATACGAATTGATATCTTTAAATGTGTAAGGTTAGAGGTTTAACATACTCTTTTCTAATTAACTACTAAACTTTAATTATGAGGATTGAATTATGTCTCGAGTCGACCAATTAATTAAACCAAGTTTGAAGTCAAATTTTGACACATATCTTTTTATAATGATAGTATTACATTAAAGAAGGTTAAAATCTATATTTTAATGATAATAAAACATAAATACTATTAATGACTTTGTTTTTATAAAAGCAATATAAAATAATTAATAGTCATGCACAAAAAAAAGATACATCTTATAAAAATCAAGACTAAGGAACAACAAGCACAACAAAGTTATAAATAAATATGTGATTTTTTTAACAATGAAAAATATGTAATATTTATTCATGCATAAACAAGTGAAATCGATAAGAATATTTACTTAGTTGTCGCAAATTGGCAAAAAAAAACACAAGAAATAGGTTGGAGAGTGAAAGTGGTGACGGCTAGAAAGTTAGAGAGAAGAGAGAATGAGAAAAAAATGAAAGAGATATGGCAATTTAAGGGTTGTTGCACACTTACACAGTCAACTACACCACAGTCTGCTACATGGTCGTGTAGTTGACTGTGTAAGTGACAAACTTGTAACTTATTGCGGACTTACACAGGCTTGTATCTAACAATATAAGTCTACATGAGCATGTCTATAGAGCATGTTGCTCTTTGTGAACATGTGTAACATGAAAAATAGTTGGAAAATTTTAAAAATTTGCACTCAAAGTTATGAAACCTTATCGCGTATACCCTAGCCTAATCATTATGTACAATCTCTTCAGGATGCTTAATGTCCTAACGTAAATTACATTAAAACTCAATAAAATCCTAAGCTAACATCAAATTAGATAAATGAAATAGAATTTAAAAAACAAAACCTATTTTAATTGTTGGGTTACCTCCCAAGTAGCACTTGTTTAATGCCATAAGCTCAACATACCTTCCATGCTCAAGGTAACTTATATAGATGGGGTTTTTGTAGTCTTACCATAAGTTCCATAACCTCTAAATAAACTACTTGTTTTTGCTTATTGCCACATTTTTCCTTTGGTTTATGACCTTGAACTTGCACAAGTTTTGGTGGACCTTTAAAGGTAAAGTCCTACAAAATATCTAGAGTCCTACAAAATATTTAAGAATGAATAATTATAAGACTCGTTAGATTCAATTACATAAGTAAATTGAAGAGCAGAATTAATGACATTAGACATTTTTAAAAACAACGTATTCAACCCCTACCCTTAATATTAACTTGCATTCGTCAACATCTATTATTGATTTAGCAGTCATCAAAAAGGGGTCAATTAAGAACTAGAGGTACTTCTACATCTTCCTTTATATAAAGAATCACAAAATCAATTGAGAAGACAAACTTATCAACCTTAATAAGAATATCTTCTATAACTCCCATAGGATATTTTATCGATCTATTTGCTAGCTGCACAATTATCCTAGTAGGTTTTAGTTTACCTAATCCTAATTTCTCAAATAATAAATAAGGCATCATATTAATTTCAGCCGGTAGGCTGGCTAAAGTCTTATTTATTTTTAAACTACCAATTTAACAGGGAATACTAAAACTCCCTGGATTTGTAAACTGCTTTGTTAGTCTTCTTTTCAGAATTTTTGAGCTCCTTCCGCTTAGTGTTACAACTAAGAATTCCTCCAACTTTCCCTTTTTTGATAATAGATCCTTCAAAAGTTTTATATGTTGTGGCATATGGACAAAAGCTTCAACAAGAGGTAAGTTAACTTGGAGTTGCTTAAACATTTCAAGGAACTTACCAAACTATGTATCCGTTTGATCTTTCTTCGCTTTTGTAGGATAAGGAATGACATGTTGATATTTCTTGACTTTCTTTAGGTGTCCTCGATATGTGTCGTTAGGTGTATAAAATTAAATCCTTATTTACTTTTGATTTATTAATCAATTTATTAAACAATCTAGTAAACAGCAAATAAGAGTCGATTCTACGAGGAAAGTTAATTTACTACATTAGTTTAATGATTACAATTCTTTTAAAATAATCCTAATTTGACATTTACACATCTAGTTATATTAAAGCATATATCTTTACATAATTCAATTAATAAAAAATCTTTCGACAAAATAATAAACCTTTAAAAGAAAATTTCCAAATTTGTCACAAACATATTAATCAATATATTCGTATGATATATCCATTACATAGTTATTTTTAAGATAATATATTAAGTTGTGCTATTTACGAATTAAAAAGAAGTTAAATGTACATAATGAAACACATATAAAGATTTCATCCAATTATATTCACATATAAGATTAATCTCATCAATTAGGAAAAATTCAAAAACTAAAACAATTATAATTATGGAAACCTATGAATTACGCTAAGTTAATACGTAAATAAAAAGAGGAGGTCTTTAATGTTTAAACAAATCAATTTTAGGGATCAAAGAAATAAAACATAAATCTAACATAATATTTACAAATGGACAAGTATGTTTTAAATTTTAGTTTAGTTATGAAATTTTGATATATCCAAAATAATTCGAGACATTTAACAAATTAAATGTAGAAAACCAACAAACTAGTTTCTACTTGTTCCTTTTTACTTTTAGAAATTGAACCAGCTCAACGCATCAAGCACAAAGAAACAAAATCAACAACTAAAATTGACATTAAAATTATAACAATTGCATAAATGTTAAATCCACTCAGTAATCAATTTAATTAAATTAATATACCAAATAATCAAAACAACATAACTAAACTAGAATTCAACAATTAATCATAAATTAAGCATAGGAAACTAGAAACAAAGAGAGTAAGGTTTTCGAACAACTCATTGAATTTTTTTGCCTTTATATATCTCGAACCAACCTTAAGGTATGAAATTTCTCCTCCACAGTCATGAACCAACTCAAAACAGGTAGAAATATGGTTCTCTAAACACTCTCGCACCTCTTTGTACTAACTATTTGCTTCAACCCACTTTTGAAGACAGAATCTCTCGTGGAACTCTCTTCTCGTGTGATTGCTTGCTCTTGTTTTCCTCCCCATAGTTGCCTTTTTATAGCCTCTAAAAAACATCACAGTTGCCACACATTTCTAGTTCTTTGATAAGCTTCTGCTTATCTCTTCCATTTTGAAGAGATTTTGAGTTGGGTTTTTATGTTTTCTGCTTTTTCTGTTGCTTTGGGTTTCATTTTTGTCTTGACTGCTGCTTTGTTTCTTTTATTTCTACTCTGAGTTTATTTGTTACCTCTACTGTTGCGTTTTTGGTTCTTATCCTATTGCATTTTATTATGCTACTTGGACTGTGTTGTTTTGATTCTGCTACTGCTTATATGCTACTAGTGTTGTTTTGATTCTGCTACTGCTTATATGCTATTAGTGTTGTTTTTGCTTATGCTGATGGCATTTTGGTGCTTTTGTCCAACTACTATTTTGTTCTTTTATTGGGTTGTTTTAGGTTTTTGTTTTGGGTCCATCAAACTTATAAAAAATATTTAAAACAAATTAGGTATATTTATATTTTTAGCAATAAAATATAAGATTAAATAACTTGAATAATTAATAAGAAAATGCAATAATTTAACCCAAAAGTGTTATGTGAATAATTTAAAATAATGTAAAATAGGAGTGTAAAATATACTATAATTTCTACTTAATCAAATTCTCGCACACATATCTTTTGGTCATCCTCAATCAAAATAGCATTGTAATGCACAATATGAATCTAGTTTACCACCATACCTCATATAGAAGAAACTAGATTAAGAAAAAATAAACCACTAATGAAAAATTTTATTTATGAAAATCATAATGTCTTAGCATACTCATAATCGATTTAATCATCAACATAACATCTTTTAAAACATCTTCAAAATTTCAATTCTAACCTCAAACTTAAGAGATATTCATACCTCATCTAATAAAGTTAGTTTATAAGTAATGTTGATATATTAATTCTACATACAAAACATCTTGGTTTGACTTGAATTATTTTATTTTATTATTTTTTATCACTAGCTCCTACACAATAGGAACTTTACCCTTTGTGTTTGGTTCATCTTCTCACCTTACTTATGATCTCAAAGGAGTGCTTGGTCTCTTGTCCTTAAGTGTTTCTCCAGTAACCATTTTTTTGTCTCAAAGGGGCATTTGATTATTAACAATAACATTTTTTAATTAAAATTTGAAGGTCAAATCAAGTATTTCTCCAGTAATCAAAAGTAAATGAAAATCACCAAAGATACTAGATATTTTTAAATTAAGTAAAAGTCTGACCTTAATGTCGTGTATGTAAAATTAAAATAAGACTTCCAATTACTCGTAAACTAAATTTATCAAATAAGGGTTAATTCTCTTAAATGTGTACCTAAAATTAAACAAAAAAGTTTTAAAACATATTGTGTTAAAGAAAATAACATGTACAACTTGCTAATCCATCAACCATAAGGTTAAACTTTATTGTTCCCCTTTTTTGTGGTGATAAAAACTAAATGCATACATATAAAACAAAATAATATCAAAGCCAACTAGCCTAAGCAAGCAATCCAAATTCCAAAATTTTTTAATCCCTATTTTTATAAATAAAATGCACAAAACAACTAGGTTATGTTTTTATAATCTCCCCTATACTTAAGCTTTACATTGTCCTCAATGCAACAACTAAATGCAAAAAAATGAATATCCGAGCAAAACAAACAGATAAAATAACAAAAATATTTTGACTTTTTTGGAAACATAAACAGTTATATATATATTAAAAAAAGAGCTAAGGAGAAAGAAATTAAAATATGATTTTTGTTGTCTTGGGTTGCCTCCTAATAACGCCTTTGGTTTTCACTCGATATCCTCCTCTGTCGTCAAGGTTCCTTTAGCAAAATTTCTTCAATCATTTATACAACAACTTCAAAAACAAAAGAATTGTTAGTTATGATTCAAAAATAAATAAATAAACTTTCTCCAAGAACGGCACCAAAATTTAATACGTGTCATTAAGGGTTTAAAATTAAATCCTTATTTGTTTTCAATTTATTAAATAATGTAGTATATAGCAAATAATAGTCGATCCCACGAGGAACGTTAATTTACTAAATTAGTTTATTAATTACAATTCTTTTAAATCAATCCTAATTTGGAATTTACACATCTAGTTATGTTAAAGAACATATCTTTACATAATTCAATTAATAAAACATTTTTCGATAAACAAATAGACTTTTAAAAGAAAAGTTCCAGATTTGTCACAAACATATTAATCAATATATTAGTATGACATATCCATTACATAGTTCTTTTTAAGATAGTACATTAAGCTATGCTATGTTACGAATTGAAAAGAAGTTAAACACATATAAAGATTTCATCTAATTATATTCGTATACAAGATTAATATCATCAATTTGGAAAAATTCAAAAACTAAAACAATTATAATTATGGAAACTTATGAATTATGCTAAGCTAATATGCAAATAAAAAGAGGGGGTTGATGTTTGAACGAATCAAATTTTGGAATCAAAGAAATAAAACATAAATCTAACCTAATATTTACAAATGAACAAGCATGATTTAAAGTTTAGTTTAGTCATACAATTTTGATATATCCAAAATAATCCGAGACATTTAACAAATTAAATGTAGAATACCAACTGGTAAGTTTCTACTTGCTTCTTTTTACTCTTAGAAATTAAACCATACATCAAGCATAAAGAAACACAACCAACAATCGAAATTTAACATCAAAATTCCATCAATTTCATAAATGTTAAATCCATTCAGTAATCAGTTTGATTAATGTTAGATCCCGTTTTCGGAACCCAAAAAAATACCGAACCATATTCAGAAAATTATCCAACTTATAACCTATAACCAAATCTCTTACTTTGATTCAATCAATCTCATTCCATTTAATCTCCTAAAAATCATAATTCTTCATTTTCATGAAATTAATTGTCTTAGGAATC
>JANZLC010000002.1:23171837-23187732 GCA_026413385.1 Erythroxylum gracilipes | reverse complement strand
TTAAACCCTAGCTTGTTTTCTCTTCTTTCTCTCCTTCTCTTCTTCTCTTCGTATTTCTCTCTCTTCTTCATGACACTCTCTCTTTTTCTCTTTCATTTTTGTTCTTCTCTCTTCTTAAAATTCAAGACAACAATTCTTCTTCCAATTATGCCCTTAATGATTGACAAATGTCCAATTTGTCCTTCCATTTATGCCTTACGTCTTTTATGCTTAAGTGTCTTGCCAAAAATACCCTTGAATATTTTGACATATCACTTTCTTCTAGAAAAATATTCCCCGTTGTCTTAAGTTTTTAATGACACCAAAATCATTCAATTTGGTTAAGAAATCTGAAAGTTAGGGCCCAAACATTTTCAGATTGTTATTAGACTGAAACAGTACACTGTACCCAACTTCCATCCAGAATTTGAAAGTCTAAGGGACTGACTTACAATTCACTTCCTTCAGATAATTTGTAGCTCTATGTCTCTAGTTTATTTAGAAGTAGGAAGAACCTCATTTAGAGCTCTACAAATCAAGTTATCTCAAAATACAGAAGTATGTTCAGTAACATGCCCAATTCATACTCTTCCAACAGATACCCTTACTTTGATTCAATCAATCTTTTTCGAATACCCACCAAATGATGTAAATTTCTATGGAGAGATAGAAAAATGTGTTAAGAAACTATTGGTCTAAGAATCACTTTGTTTGAAGGTCGGATGATGAAGTTATAGCCAAAAGAATCAACAAGGTTTTGTCCTCAATCATATTGAACCTGTCTCGGGACAAATGATATAACTCTCTCCATAAATGTCTAATCAAGGTCATTCTTAAATGGTTTAAAAGAGGACTAATAGATATACAACTTTTGAGAAGACATTAAAGATAGATTCTTTCATCTAGAGGGTCAAAGTTGGACCAGACTATAGGCCAGACGATCCCAGATGAAAGGTCAGAAGAAACCAGACGAAGGGCCAGACGATTTGGGACAATTAGCATAACTTTCTCTATAGATGTCAGACCAAGGTCATTCTTGGATAGTTTGAAAGAGTACTTCTAGATCTACAACTTTTATGAAGATCTTGAGATAGATTCTTCATCTAGAGGGTCAAAATTGGACCAAATTATAGGTCAGACAATTCCAAACGAAACCAGATGAAGGGTCAGACGATTTGGGACAATAGGCATAACTTTATCTATAGATATTGGATCAAGGTCATTAATAGATGGTTTGAAAGAAGACTTCTAGATCTACAACTTTAATAAATACTAGAAGATAGATTCTATCATCTAGAGGGTCAAACTTGGACCAAACTATAGGCCAGATGATTCTAGATGAAAGGTTAGACGAAACCAGATGAAAGGCCAGATGATTTGGTACAATTCGAATAAATTTCTCTATGGATGTCAGATCAAGGTCATTCTTAGATGGTTTGAAAGAAAACTCATAGAAATACAACTTTCATGAGACCTTGAAGATAGATTCTATC
Organism: Erythroxylum gracilipes; assembly: GCA_026413385.1. Taxonomy (NCBI): domain Eukaryota; kingdom Viridiplantae; phylum Streptophyta; class Magnoliopsida; order Malpighiales; family Erythroxylaceae; genus Erythroxylum; species Erythroxylum gracilipes. Next base: position 23,186,260 of record JANZLC010000002.1, on the reverse strand, counting down.
AACTAGAGGGTCAAAATTTGACCAGAAAATGTAAGATGAACAGTACCCGAAAGAAGTTTATGAGCAGTGCACAAAAGATGTTTAACAATTGGCATAACTTTCTATAGAGAGATCAGATCAAGGTCATTCTTAGATGGTTTGAAAGAGGACTCATAGATCTACAAATTTCATGAAGAACTTGAAGATAGATTTAGTCATCTAGGGACCAAAATTGGACTAAACAACGTAAGATGAACAGTGCATAGAAGAAGTTTTGGCACCAAAAGATATAGAAGGTCAACTATAAAAGATACACAAGGTCAACCATAGAAGAGACAGAAGGTCATCCATAGAAGAGACAGAAGGTCAACCATAGAAGATATAGAAAGTCAACCATAGAAGATACAAAAGGTCAACCATAGAAGATACAAAATAAACTTAAGAAGATAATTCAGTCTACACTCCTAAGCATCTCCACTTATAAAGATTATAACTTTCGACTCTAATGTCTAAAATTTTCATACTATATATCGTTGGAAAGCTAGAAAGATAAGCTATAAGTTTCTAGAAGACGACTTTGTCTAATTTAACCTAGATCAATACATTTTTTACCTGAAGTCAGAACACAAAATTTTGCCCCTATGGAAGACTTGAAATTTGCACTGTACAGACTTGGGATGTCCTGAGCATAACCATTCAACTACCAAAGTGACTTCATTAAACTCTCAAATCTCAACTCATTTGACTCATCACATTTAACTATATCTCATCGGTCATAATTCCTATCTTTCTTTTTTCATAACATCTCACTTTTGTATATAACAACAATTCATGTCATCATCTCAAGTTAATAACTTCTTCACATATACCTAATTTCAACTTAACAATCATCTATACCCAATTCATATTTCATTCATCATCAACTTACTACACATATTCAACTTCATTTTTGCTTTCATTTTTCTTCTAACTTTCACCTTAATTCTTCCCATTTCAGAATCTCTTATCTACCAAAAACACCAAAGCAAAAACATGAATCTATCCACACTTCTCATTTACTACTTTAATCTTGTCTATCATTTCTAATTCAAGATTTTTCATTCATTTGTTCTTTACTCATGACTAATTGTCAAAATTTCTCATTTAATAGTTCTAACTTCTAAGAAAAGTTCGGGATCCAACAATTCTCCCTCCTTAAAGAATTTTGTCTCGAAATTCTTACCTAAGTGATCAAACAAATGGAGGTAATGCGGTCTTATGTTTTCCTCAGTCTCCCAAGTAACTCTTTCACTCGAATAATTTCTTCCAAACTACTATATTCAGAAAGAACGCTCGATTTAGTTGCTTATTCAAATACTCTACTATCTTAATTGGTTCCCCAATACATCTCGAGTTTCTTTCAATTTCCTAATTGACTTACCTTTCTCGAATGATTTTCTCCATAGTAGTTACCTTTTCATTATAATCACCTATATCATACTTCCATCATGTTACTCTGATTCATCTCATAATTTTAACTATAGAGGTCATAGATTATCTCCTACACCATATCGAAATATAGATCTCGTATGTACTCAATCATATTATTCACCAATGTAACCACATTATCGAATATGTACTCATAATAACTAGTCGACATAACCTTGAGAACTTCTACATATATCACTATCATTTGTTTCACTTTCCATACGTACGCTTTTAATCAATTTAGAAGCATAAACTCATAGCCATCTTAAAATTCTGATAACGAATTCACTAACACAATCTTATACCGGATCGTAACTCTTATCACACCAATTAAACAATAATTTTCAATTCCAAGTTCAACCTTTCAATTCCTCTTTACTTGTACACCTTAAATCTTGTCATTTCCACCTATGTCTCTATTTCTTTCTCAGTCAATTTATGAAAATCTTTTCACATCCCTATCAATTTAAGTACATATCCAAAATGAAATTCCGTTACCTTATTCGCTGACATAACCATAAATATTGAATCTATGTCTAACATATCGGACTACGTCATATTTCTTATTTCTAAATATCCACAAACTTTCCTTTTCTTACACTTTAACAAAACACCATTCTTCTCATCGTTTCTAATAATCCAAACTCTTAATGGAAGTTCATACATGTGACTCATGCGGTTGCAATTACTGGGATTCTATACTCATCAGTGCCCTTCTCTAATGGTGAGGAATCAGGTGCAACAGATCTTTGCAAAACTCCTCGTGTTCTTTTACGAGGTGGCATTTTACTCCTTCGATAAGACACTATCTTTCAGCTTACTTTCATTTTAATCTTATTTCTTACATGTATGGATGATATGCATGTCACTTAATGCAACACATCAACTCACAATACAACAATTAATCACATAGCCTACAAATTCATAACACTATACATTCTAAGCCTAGGAAAAACCTAAGCTTTGATACCAAACAATGCTGGACCCCGCTTCTGGAGTTCAACATTCGAAGTCATCAAAATGTGAGCTATGATACCAAACAATGCTGAACCTCGCTTCCGGAGCCCAACATTCGGAGCCATAAGACGTGAGTATATTATCCTATAAGGTTATTTCCATGAACCCTTATTAGCCATCATCCCACACGGGTAGCATGCCTACAACAGTCAAACATTAAAACAAACTTGTTACTTTAACTCAACCATTTTAACAAAAAAGTCAATATGAAGATACATAACCGAAACTACTTCAATCTATCATTTCATTACCAAAGCAAAAGAGTTTGAAAAACTTTATTTACATATCAAAAGCCACTCCGTTGGCTTAATACAAAATACAAAATACACATGATACAAGTGAATGCTTATGCTTAATATGATTCTAAATACCAAAATTTTTTGAACTAACTTAATTACAAAAGTCTTTATTCTTGGTGTTTGCCAAACTTTGCAAGGATCAATGCTGATCTGCTTTTTCTTCACCTGCTGAGTGAAAGGTAATGGGGTGAGCTACGAAACTTAGTCGCTTATATATTTATAGCAATTGGCAACAAGCCATACAATTCAAGAACACACACACACACACACACATACACACTCACACACACACACATATTTACAAAGTATGCATGTATATCCCATTTAATCTAGCAATTCTATCATCCAATGTCACCACATAAAACATATCATGAAGATTCATCCATCAAAACTTAACACTCAATTATGTATCATACTCAACAAATCAAAAATGCAAATGCACAAACAAATTGCTTGAGGATTCTATGGAAACAGAATGGAGAAATCGAAGTTTACCCCATAAACAGAATGAGTCCATTTTCGGAGCTCATATTCCATAAGTGGGCAGCTGGGAGAAGGCTCTTGTCAACATGCACGTGACGAATAGAATAGTTCCACTCTCGCCCAAACAGAAGCATATAATCATGTTGAAAATCATTTTATCAAATGCTCAAATCATTTCATCATACATTCATACTTTTCATGCTCTTTCCTTTCTTTTCATTTATACAAAAATGCCATGACATATTTCAAGGCATAACATAAAACACATCATAATGCATTTTTCACATCACAACAATTCACAATTTAGCACGTATTCACACATAAGACAATTAGCTCATATTACACAACAACTATAAATATATTACCCACCTAATTTCTTGCAAAAATCTAAGTCAAGATTGTCTTTCTCCTTGCTTTTGGGTAGGATTCTTTTGGTTCCCTAAAATAAACCAAGTCTCATTCAATAGGAATCCAATTGAAAATCTCACAATGCAAAATTTCTAAAATTGATTCTAAAATGCTTAAACCCAAGTATTTTCTAGACTCTATAAACTAAAATCCTTCCAAAAATTCAAAAGATTCAAAATGATCTTACCTGAATTCTTCACCAAATGAATGGATCTTTAGCTCAAAGAGAACTCTTCTCTTCTTCTACCTTTTTCCCTTCTTGAACAACTCTAAAGTCTCTCTTGAAGACTAAGAAAAATTAAATCTTAGCTTGTTTTCTCTTTTTTTTCTCTCCTTCTCTCCTCCTCTTCGTATTTCTCTCTCTTCTTCATGACACTCTCTCTCTTTCTCTTTAATTTTCGTTCCTCTCTTCTTAAAATGCAAGACAATACTTCTTCTTCCAATTATGCTCTTAATGATTGAGAATTGTCTAATTTGCCCTTCCATTTATGCCTTATGTCTTTTATGCTTAAGTGTCTTGCCAAAAATACACTTGAGTATATATATAGATATATATATCAACAATTCATGTTCAAAAATCATCATCTCAAGTTAATAACTTCTTCACATATACCTAATTTCGACTAAACAATCATCCAAAGCTAATTCATATTTCATTGATCATCAACTTACTACACATATTCAACTTTATTTTCGCTTTCCTTTTACTTCTAACTTTCACTTTAATTCTTCCCATTTTATAATCTCTTTTTTACCAAAAACACCAAAGCAAAAATATGAATATATCCATACTTCTCATTTACTACTTTAATCTTGCCTATCATTTCTAATTCAAGAATTTTCATTCATTTGTTCTTTACTCATAACTAATCGCCAAAATTTTTCATTTAATAGTTCTAACTTTTAAAAAAGTTCAGGGTCTAACAAGTTCTCTCTCACCCTCAAACAAATTTTGTTGTAACTATCCCCTTCTCTACATTTTATCTAATTACCTGCCACCATCGCTGTAACTCCAACATTCTAGACTTCCTATAATCGCCTAACTTTTAGCCCATTTAGTCATGTTTTCATTAACTATTTTCACTATTTTCTCAACTTCCATGTTCTAGTTACCCGGCTCCCTGCATTATTTTTTCAAAGCACATGTCAATCATGTATTAACTTTAACAAATTCTTGGATCTGGGGCTTCTCAGTTGATTCTTCTGTACATGAATTCTCTGATCAAATGTCTTTTAGAACTTCTAATATTTGGATCCTTTTCACTCGTGGATCAAACATACTCAATTTATTTTAGACCATTAATAATAATATGATATTGATTCATCTTTCTTATTTAATTAAAGATTACATAAATGTAATTTGACGAACTTATTTTTATATAAAATAATCAGATTGATTTCTTATTAAACATTTATACAGACTCAATTAATATAATGATTAATTACATCATTTGAATTTTTTAACATTAAATAATATTTTTAAATAACGCAAGATAATATACATTTTAAAAAAAGTAAAATGGAATTAGAGATAGTGAGAAGAAGGCAGTAATCCCTTAAAAATCTTGATTTTTAAAGTAAAAGTAAATTCTTTGATTTTTCTTTTTCTGGTGACCGGTAACTATATAAAAAGTCAAGCATAAGCAACTCTTTTCTTCTTATGCATCAAGAACCATCCTCGTAGACAGAACCACATTTCTACAAAGAAAGATCAGTAATAACAGAGAAAGTAAAATGGCTTCATTTGATTCGTTCGAGGAGATCCACGAGCCCAATCATAGATCTTTTGAGGAGGTCGACGATAGCTACTCCAACTTCGGCTCCTACTCCGACTTCAATACCGGCGCCGAAGTCTCCGTCGATCACGTCGCCGCCTCCTCTCCTGATGCATTCGGCTTTGGATCTTCAGCTGCCGATGTAGATCCCAACCCTAACTTCTCCGAGAGCCCCTACGGCGTCGATAATGGCCACGGCAATGGCTATTCTGGAGCTGACGATGGCCTCTTCTCTTCCGATGGTCCCGTGCTTCCTCCTCCAACGGAGATGACGCCAGAGGAAGGCTTCGCTCTTAGAGAGTGGCGGCAGTGAGATTTTTTTTCAACTTTTTTTTTTTAATAACTTTGTGTTGGACTATACAAGATTAGATCTATGTGGTTTTAATCGTTAGTACTGGAATTTAGGATATTTAATTATTTATGTTCAAGTGTCTATTTCTAAAGAAATTCTCAGTAGTGAAGTTGTTTGATCTGTCTCCTTCACTCTGGACGTTTTAACATCTGAAGATGTGCAGGAGTTTAAATTTTTGTGGTCTTGCATGCCCATAATTCATGGGAGAAATATATGGAAAGTTTCTGATCTGCGCTTCTGCTGACCATTGTATTAAAATTAACAAGTTTCACTTTGTTTTACTGTGTTTGGAAAGTTGGATCCATGGATTTTGAGTGAGTTGAGGAGTTTCATGCCATACCTGTTTTTATGTGATATGAGTTGTCATTGGGATACCAGGCGTGGTGGCATTTCTCTTCCGTATGGTCAAGTGTTTTTATCCTAGTCAAGATGGTTACAATGTTATTTTAGTTGGTTAGAAATTTTAGTAATAATAGGGTATGTGAATATATGAGTGATAAGGCCCCTTGTTTAGGAATTCGCTCGGAGATTATTTAAGACATTAAGATCCATATGTATTTTAGTTTCTTGGAATGATTTTTTGTTACAAACTATGTTCCTGAATGGTATGTGATATGTTTTGATTATCTTCAAGCGACATTAAACATTGGAAGACACCTTAATTTTGGTGATATAAAACTGATTCGAACTCTGAGAGTCAAATTTTGATTTATAGTTACTCCATTCAAGGTAAATGAGATTCCTATAATGTCTAGCCTGTTTATAGAAGCCCCGTGGCAATTTCTATAGAATTCTCTTTCTAGCAATTATGAGAAATTGATGGGCTTGTTACCTTTACTTTGAGAAGTCAACTATTTCTGAAATTTCTTTAGTTTCTCTTTCTCCCCCGCTCAAGGGTTCTTTTTCCTTTTTTACTCCAAGAGGACAAAATCTCTATGTTCTGATGGATATGGTTTACACAAATCTTCCTTTTATCATGCATTGTCTACCAGTCAGAATTGGTAATTGTATTGGATTTTACTGCAGTCAGAATGCTCTACAACTTGAAGAGAAGGAGAAGAGAGAGAAGGAGATCAGGAAGAAGATCATTGAAGAAGCTGAGGAGTATATACAAGCATTCTATGAGAAGAGAAAGGTCAATGTTGAGAACAACAAAACTAATAACAGAGAAAAGGAGAAGGTAATATCAAAGTAAATATCTTTCTCTGGGCTTTTGCCTGCCCTCTTTTACTCTACATCTAGGATACTGAGTTTGTGTATGGAACAGTTATTCTTAGCCAACCAAGAGAAATTCCACAAAGAGGCTGACAAACAGTATTGGAGAGCAATAACAGAGCTTATCCCTAACGAAGTTCCCAATATTGAGAAGAAAAGAGGAAAGAAGGATCAAGAAAAGAAGCCATCTATTACAGTCATCCAAGGGCCAAAGCCTGGAAAGCCTACTGATCTTTCCCGGTTGCGCCATATACTTGTGAAGCTAAAGCACACGCCTCCTCCTCACATGGTGCCTCCTCCACCTGCCAAGGATGCAAAGAACGCCAAGGCTGGCAAAGATGCTGCATCAACAAAAGGAGAGCCTGTCAAAGATGCTGCATCATCGAAAGGAGAGCCTGTCAAAGATGCTGCTTCTAATGGTTCCTCAGATCCGCCCAAAGAAGAGGTTACTGCAGCCGCCAAACAACCTGAAGCAGAACCAGAATCAACACCGTCTGCTTAATTGTCACATATAGTTGATTCGACTGCAGTCATCCAAATTTAGTTTGTTGCATGATATATTGAGATTTGTGTTCTCTACTGCTGCTTGTTTCTCCATTTGTCTTCCATAAAACAAGACTAGATGTAGGATCTGTTATCTTTTATTTTTGGGTTATAATGTGTGGACAGAACATTAATCTGGTTTTGCTTGATTTTCCTCTCTGAATTAGTTGTTTATAGAGTCCAGGTCAGTTTCCTTAATCGTCTTATTAGCATTGAATTCTTAATATTTTTCATATCAATTATGCTGGAAGATATCGGTCTCCATTTTGTGTTTGAGCAAAATTGTGTGTCAAGTAGTGTAGTGTGAGTGGCAATGTTTTAAATTGAATCGGTCTCCATTTTGTGTTTGAGCAAAATGCAGTGTCAAGTAGTGTAGGGTAAGTGGCATTGTTTTAAATTGAAGTTACTTCCTAGATATGTGCTACTTCCTTACCCATATATTTTAATGAAACAGGTATGCTTCCATTTTTGTTTTAACTTGTATTCGCCAAAGCAACATCTGGTCTGGTCTGGTCTGGTCAAACAATAAAATTGAAGACTTTGCAAATTGCAATTGCATGATTTTTAAGGATAAAAAATTGTTATTATATGGAGAAATACTTAAAAGCTATTAACTCATCCGAACGGCAGCGTAAGAGAGCAATATTAATAGTGTACTAGTAGCTCCTCCCGAGTCCTGCCAGCTTGCTTGCCTCTGCAAAATTTGGTTTCCATAATTGCCTCGAGGAGGGACACAGGAGAGAGAGAGAGAGGAATGAGTACATCATCGGGAACGCACTCGCTGGCCTTTCGAGTCATGAGGCTGTGCAGGCCTACGCTCCACGTTGACACTTCTCTCCGTGTCGACCCCGCCGATCTAATTGTCGGTGAAGATATATTCGACGATCCCATTGCCGCCTCCCACCTTCCCCCTCTCATTCATTCCCACTTCATCAACCCCTCCTCCTCGTCCTCCGATCTCAGTTACCGCTCCCGATATATTATCGATCACCCCTCCGATTCCTTCGCTCTCTCTGGCCTCCTCGTTCTCCCTCAAGCCTTTGGGTTCTCTCTCCCCCTCTTTCTCCTATCTCGATTTCATTTTTCCCTCTGCTTTTAATATTTTCTTTTGGTGGTGTTCTTCTTCTTGTTGTAGGGCTATATATTTGGGAGAGACGTTTTGTAGTTATATTAGTATCAACAACAGTTCTAGTTTTGAAGTTAGGGATGTCATTATCAAGGTGTGATCCTTCATTCCTTCCTTCTTCCTCTACTTTCTTCTCAAGTTATAATTTTTTTTTTTAACCTCATTTTGCTTATGATGTCAATAATACTGGTTGATTATGTGATGATTGTAGTAGTATTCCATTTAAGTGCATATGATGTTATTGTTTATATGAGAAGCAAAAAAATTAATCGTATGGTTTTGTAGTTCATACACCAAATGCCTATTGTTCCTCTTTTTTCCCGTTGGTTTATGGAAGGCCTGCCTCGCTGTATTAAAGTGCTTGTTGAAAAATATGTTTTGAGCCACGGGTGAAGAAAAATTTTCATTATTTGTGATGTATCCATGAAGCTTTTAAAGGTCTAGAAGTGATTGAACGTTCATGACTTTTAAAAGTATGCATTGAAGTGTAGGCAGAAATCCAAACAGAGAGGCAAAGGATCCTTCTTCTGGACACATCAAAAACACCTGTAGAAACTATTCGTGCAGGGGGCCGCTATGATTTCATTGTGGAACATGATGTCAAGGAACTTGGGGCACATACGTAAGTTCTGTCAATTGACTAATGTAATTACAACACAAGCTTTCTGTTTAGGTTTGTAGTCATGTTAGTGTCACCTAATTTCATTCTTTTATATGGCCTTGCAACTCTAAGATTGGTTTGCACTGCATTGTACAATGATGGTGATGGCGAACGTAAATATCTTCCACAGTTCTTCAAGTTCATTGTTGCCAATCCACTTTCAGTGAGAACAAAGGTATAGTAATTATACGTGCATGGAACTTTTCCCAAATGACACCATTAGAAATTTATTTCATCTTCTGATCTGAATTTCTTCATACACTTTTAACTAATTTTTTAAATTCTTTATTGATGCAATCCTTTTTCTTGACGAATGAAAAAGTCATGCGGTCTTTATGATTCTTCTGCAGGTGCGGCTTGTCAAGGTATGTTCAACTTGATCCTATCTTCTACTGTAAGTTTATTATCCTTTAACTTACTGGCCTATATTTATATGGTGTATTGTGGCATCAATGCCGGCAAGACACTGATCTGGGAAGAATAGTTCTTAAACAAGAGTTGTGATTGGTATGTGAATGATTTTTGTTTCATTTTTTGTTGGAGTGGTGTATACTAATTAGGAACTATGTTGCCAGCTATATATTAGACTATTACTAACAATCTCATGAGTAATATTACTTATATAAAGGTTACAGTTGTTATATGGATGATTTATGTTTTATCTCTCATTGGGGCTGATTTGTAATGCATCATTTTATTTCTAAGTTGCTGATCAGGTATAGTGCTTTCTAAACTGACTCCAATGAAGACCACATTTGTGCTTATTCCAAATCTGACCTGAAGTAGGTTACTGGTTTGTTATGGAGTTTTACAGAACAGGCTGTTGGACATGAGTTCATATTTCTTACCTATTTGCTCCATATTGAAAAATGATTAAAGAATATCTGTAGGCTTCTATGAAGACTTCTGTTTGCATATTCGATAAATAACCAAGTTTCAAACAAGTCTGGATATCCGCCGGTGTTAATTGGCCCTTCCTGTAATTTCTGTCTCTTCCATCTCAGGACATCACTTATTTAGAGGCATGCATTGAAAATCATACAAAAACAAATCTTTACATGGATCAAGTTGAGTTTGAGCCAGCTCAGCATTGGGCTGTGAAATTGTTAAAAGCTGATGAAGATGAATCAAGGTCTGATTCATTATCAAGGTGTGCTTTTATGCATTGAGTTTATGTCTGCTCATTCTTGTAACTTTCATATTGCCTTATTGAGATGGTCTTTTTAACAACTTAACTTCCTAATTTATGTCTCATGCATATAGGAAGGTATTTAAGCAACCTGTCCTCATTAGATCTGGAGGAGGGATACACAACTATCTTTATCAGTTGCAGTTATCCCCAAATTGTTCTGTGCAAAGTAATGTTCTTGGTAAGCTTCAAATAACGTGGCGTACAAATTTAGGTGAACCTGGGCGTCTTCAAACACAACAAATCCTTGGCTCTGTAAGTGGATTACTTTTTATCTAAGAAGTGTACGATCTGCACTCCCATTTATAGCTACTTACTTGGAAAGGGAAAAATCTCCAACAATTTGTTTGTTACCTGTGTTAATGTTCCCTAAATCTGATCTTTCTTTATCATGGTTATATATACAGTCAGGAACATTCTCATGCAAATTTAACTTTGCCTTGTTGACGTAGTAATTTGCGAAAAGTATACTAGCATGTGTTGGATTTTCCTGGTTCATCACAAAATGATGTTGCTTTGTATCTTTTGGTTGGAATTATATTATTAACTGGTGTTTATTTCAGCATACTGCTATTGTGTTTTTGGGTTGGTTCTGTATGTATGGTGCTTGTATATATATTTCTTGTTTCTGTTCATGTATGAAATACCTAAGTTTATCTATCATTTATTCTAATCAGAATTTGGGAATTTCCTTCTGCAGCCTGTTAAACGAAAAGAGCTTGAGTTGCATGTTGTTGAGGTTCCCCCTACCATCCACATGGATAGACCATTTTCGGTAATCAAGGATTAGTGCTTCCATTTTCCTTTTAATTCAACTTTCAATTCAACATTTTATCATTTCTACTACCTGCCGCTCTTGAATGATTAAGTGCATTAAGACAGGGTTTTTTTTTTCATTATCTATTAAGTGAAATCAGTCAATTGTTGCAGGTGCAGTTGAATGTTACAAATCTGAGTGATAGAAAACTCGGCCCCTTTGAGGTTTGGCTAGCTGAAAATGATTCTCTTGATGAGAAGGCTGTAATGATTAATGGTCTTCAGACAATGGTAATTGTCTACTTTGGGCTTTGATGCGTCTCCTTACATCTGTCTAGATTTCAAACTTCACCTATATTTTCAAAGATGTTCTTTTGGTCTAAGTTATGCTTGTTGCTTAATCTTAAACTCAATCTGCAAAAGAGGCTAGTTGTTACAGTTCTATAGGGATATCCCATCAAAAGTTAAAAAATGGTTTAACCTGTGATCTCAAGTTTGTTCTCTGCTATTATTATATATTTCATTTTTTGGGGTTGAGAAAATACAAAATATTTGCAGGTTTTTGATTGGCATTTATCATAATTCAAAAACTTTTTGTACTAATCTTTGCGTATGATGCACATTTTCAGGAATTGCCCCTGTTGGATGCATTTGGAACCACAAATTTCCCCCTGGTATGAAGAAAATTTTTACGTGTGCTTTTTATAACAGTTCAATAAGCAGGTCACACCAGTAGTGATTCATTTTTTGTTCATCTTGCTCTTGTGAATCATTTATACATGCATGAAAGCATGAAGTTTACCTATGGTCTGATGTAAGAGCTTCGTTCTGTTAACTTCTTGATCCATCATGGCTTTATATACAATATCTGCAGCAGTAATTTAATAAGTGCTAACTTCAATGTTTAGAATCGATGATGGTATATTTGACTCTCGATGCTACAACTCAACTTTACAGAACCTGATTGCTACAAAACTTGGAGTTCAGAGAATAGCAGGCATTACTTTGTTCAATAAGACAGAGAGCAAAGCTTACGATCCAATTCCTGATTTAGAGGTTGGTTACCTACTCTAGTTGCAGCGTTCTTGCCACCATAAATTTTTAATTGTTGCATGCAAATTCCTGGAATTCCTTTTGCCTACTGCTGTGAGTTCATGGCGACCCTTTATAGAAAATGGACTTCGCCAAATTTAGGAAGTTTAATTGGATTGGTCCTTTAGTATTCAGATTGTTGAGTATCCTGGAAATGCCTCTAGAATTGTGCATAATCAGAATACATAGTATAGTGGATTGAAGATGATAATTGTATTCATTTCTTCCTTCTTTAACTTGTCCAACTTGCAGATTTTTGTGGATGTGGATTGATCAATTGGCGGATTTTGTTTGGGATTACCTTTGGAGCTTCACACAACTTGCTTCTGAGTTATATCCAGCTGGAGAAAGCATTGCCATTCAAATTCATGAACTGTGTCAAGAATTAAACATGTGAGAAGAGAAACAAATTAGAATGAGCCTCACGTCCTTGACATCTGCGGTGGTTGGGGTTGGATGAGCTTATTGGCTCCGTACTTCAGAGATAAAAATCTGAATCTAGCTTTGATTCATGAAACATTTTTAGACTGTACAAGTGAAAGTAGCCTTTACAATTCAAATGAAACAAATTAATTTTGGTTGTTAATCAGTTATCTTCCTCAGTTACCAGTACGGGGTTATTAATGACCCGTTATTATCTTTCAGTACTGGGCACTGCAGTGAGGTTATGTCATTGAACAAACGGCTGTCAAAAGTTATTCGGGCTACACTGCAGCTTCATAGTATCTGAGATCTAATGACTATGACTACCTCTTCATGATGTGAAAAATGTACTTAAAAGACTATTATTCAGAATGGCTATCAGATTAGAATTTACATTTTTTCCCTTGATATATTTTTTATCCTTGAGAGGGGTCAAAAAGAGGCAGGAAAAATCAGTAATTTCTTGCGGGCCATTAACTTGGATTACAGTGACGATTTTCATTGTCATGATGGTGAAACTGTAAATCAATTCATGTATCATTGAGTCAAGATAATTTAAAAAGGAAATCATAAGTGCTAGTCCTCGTAAGCTAGCGGCTCAGAGCCCAATTAGCTTTACTTCCAAGCCCCAGTGCTTAACCTGGAATGAACATCAACCTTGAAATTAGCGTCGCACGACTCCTTCACTGTCGATCCTTTCGCTTCTTGGATGCTCAGTTCATAGCTCTTCAATCCTTCTTCATTGTGGAACATAACATCCTGATGGAAATGGTTTATCATCTCCACATCGTCTGACATTACCCCTCACCTATCAGCTGCTATTCTTTGAATATAGTTCTATACTCTCATTTGCGCCCTAAAAACATATATCAAAAAGAGTAAATGTTACATCAAACGTGACTAAACCAACTAGCTGAAGACTTAAAAAGGAGCATAAAGAGGCTTATCAGAGCAGTAAAAGACACATCTAGTTTTGGAAGTCAACATCCAGATCCTTGAGGAGCTGGTGAAAAACATGGTCTTATTGGCGCCTTTTTAGACCATACTGTTTGATGAGACTACATTGGTTGTTCAAATTTCCCAGATACCTACAAAACAACCTTCAATTTCACTTGTTAGATAGACAGCTCCAGAAAGAATAACTGAAACAATAAATAAGAGATCTGGGATTTTAACTAATCAAGACTTTAATATGATCTTTAACCACAAACAACGAGAAAGACTCCCAACACTACAATTGGAATGTTGTAAGATAGGGACCTTCACTTTATATATCTGAGCTCCAAATTAGGTACCGACGTATCCAAATCCATTGGCAAGCCTTGGAAAAGAGGTTATCTCGAGTTGTTTATGCACTATATAATCATAATATACTAATTATTCCCGCAATCCAAAGTCTAATAACGTTTCTCCAGGATAACAAACACAGAAAGGACTAATTAGTATATGATTTGGGCTTGTAAAGAAGCGGGTCAATGACAAATCAGTATCGTTTGCTTATATTTTTTTTTTCTGTTGAAACACTTTGTTTTTCGCTTTGATTTTTATAAAAAATAAAAACCTTTTAATTGAAATTTTTGATTATATATATATATATATATATATATATATATATATATATAAAAAAAAAAAAATATA
>JANZLC010000002.1:23152241-23163103 GCA_026413385.1 Erythroxylum gracilipes | reverse complement strand
TTGGACATATTGTTGAAGAATATTTCATATGGTGTTTTGTTATTCAAACAAGGTAGAGATAATCTATTAATTCATGTACAAGAATGTCAAATGCATATTGGCAATATTATTGAGGAATTGAAGCATGTTGCATTAAAGCTAAACATGGTTCAATAATATGTCTATATTTGCATTTTATTCAACTATTTTATTTAGGTATTTTTAGACAAGAGTTACAATGAGTAATACCATTATCGCTGAGATACGCAAAAAGGGCTTGGTATTCTCCATCACAGTCATCTTGAAAAGAAGTGATTACTTGACTAAAATAGTTTTCAACATTATGTCAGAATCTAATAGAACACTAAGAACTTCATATTTATATTAAATTGAATATACCCATGAATAGCTACTAATATCATCATAAATCAAAATATAAAAACGAATATTATGAACACACAAGGAAGTACAAAGACCCTATAAGTCTAAATAAACTAACTTTGAAGGAGTTTGAGCTTGAAAATTAGAAACAGAAAATGGTAGTTTGTGTATTTTGCCAACATTACAAGCATGGATCAATAAGCTAGTGTCTTTATTAGAAGTAAGGTTTATTATATAATGAACGAAGGGTTGAAGAATTTCATAAAACAAGGTATGACTTAAACGGTTATACCAAGTGGAGAGAACAAGTGTGTGTGCTTGAATTGAATCATTAAATTGTCTGTTTGGTTAAAGAAGAACAGTGAAGAGACCATTATTATTTTAGTTAATGTGGAGAAATTCCCCATACAAATCCTTTATTTCATAATATTCAATAAATAATTCAATAGAAATATTGATATTTTTTAAAAAATAAAACATATAATAAATTATTTCAGACAATAGAAGAAATTGATAGAGTATTAAAATTGCTTATTTTGACCTCTTATGGTCTTTAATACTTGGAGTGAATAGCAAGATTTGTATGTCCTCAATTAGAAGATATGTAGGACTAGTGTCTCAAATATATGATTGATTGACTATAGATGAAGTAGCAAGGTTGACAATTGGTTTGGATTTTTTATATGATCGTAAATATGATGCTTGAAAATTTCTTATATCTTGAATAATTTTAAGTGATGGGCATTGTCAAAGAAATATGCCCATTTATATTGTAATAGTGACAAACAATTATAGAAGAATCTTTAAAATTTTTTTGATAACCTTGACTGTTGTATGGACCTCGTCCAAAATTAGACTTGCCTTGTCTTCAACCTTGGTCTCTTCCTCCTCTCCCTTAGTTATGAAATGATCCACGTCTGTAGTTTTGGGGAGAACCTTAAACATCGTGTATAGCAAGAATAATGACATCATTATTAGCAAAATCAATTAAGAGATTAGTTTCCTTGTTACAAAATAAACTATATAATAAAATCCCAGTGCATAGTTTAATGGATGATATGATTTTCAAGACCATTGGTAATGTTTTATATAAAATCCTCCTTTGGAGCAAGATATCGAAGTGATAATAGTTAGTCATATATGCCTTTCGACCATTGAACATATTCAATAATTGATTCGATTGAGTTCTTTTCTAATTTATAAAAGTTGGACTTCAAGGTACGAAGGAAGCAGACGCATATGTAGTTTCCAACTTTCTCCATAGCTCTATCGTTGAAAACGATCCAACAATTTGAGATACAAAGCTATCTAACATTGAACCTATTGTCCAATTTAAAATTAACTGATCTTGTTGAAATCAAGTAAGTCATGTTGAGTTTCGTTAGTCATCAATTATTTTTTAGATAAGTTTAGGAGTGTCATTAACAAATTTGATGAAATTTTAACTATGTAATAAAGGGAACAATTATAGCTTCCATAAGTAGTTTGCGAGATTTAATTTAATTAAAAATTGATGAGCCGTGTTTCAAGAATTATCAATGGAGGAACGACTGATTGCCTTGTAGCAAATTGTCTAACTTAAAGTGTTGACATAATAATAATAAAAAATTAAGAGTTAAGTTGTTAAGCCAATGACAAATTTAATGCCAATAAAACATATGCTTAAAAAAGAAATTATGTAAATTATTCACATACAAGAATAAATGGATGTGTAAGTAATTATAAAAAATATAAATAGTTACGTAGATAAATAATAATAAATACAATTGCTATAACAATACTAATATTAACTTAATTATTTAAAAGCAAATCCTTCTTATTCTTATCATATCTTCCAAGGCATTATCTACATATTATTCTCACTATATAATAAGAAAATATACATGTGGCTATATTAAATCGTCAAAGATTTATGATTTGGTTCAAATAACAAAATAAATCATCAAAGAATTATGATTTGATTCCTATTGTTGGTGTTCTTACAGTATTCCATTAAATCTCATCCACATATTTATGTGGGATACATAAATGTGTGGATGAGATTTAATGAAACGCTGTAATTGGAACAAAAAATTTCATATGCAAAAAAATAGGTTCAAATCACCTGTTCCGTTACTAATTGAAAGAATGGATGCTCATAGAATAAAATAGGCACATTGATACTTATAGAATAAGGTAGGCACATAATAACAAGAACAAGTAATCAATTAAATAGATGGATGCTCATAAAATAAGGTAGGTAGAGAATAATAAGATTAGATAATTTGTGGATGGACGGATGCTCATAAAATAAAGTAGGCACAGAATAATAAAAACAAGTGATCTTTCCGTAAGAAATGGGAATGAGAAAAGCATTTAAAACATGGCAAGTAGGATCAAATACAATTTTAATATAGGCTTGGTTTCCAACCCGGAAAGATGTTTATTGGTTTATGTAGTTTTGGCAGTGTCAACTTTGATGGGGCTTAAAACAATTCAAATTGCCTATATATATATATATATATTTGGCCGCCAGAGAAGGTCAATTTTGTCCTTTGGTATCTTTAATAGCTCTTGGACTCATTTCAATCAATTAGATACGTCTTCCGATCGCGAGCGAATAGTGGATAGCTACATTATACATTACCTGACAAACTTTGGTTGGAAACCGAAAGCTCTTCCTTTATATTTCAGTACCATCAACTCTTACAAAACAGCTTAGAAATAACTGATAACTTAAAAAATACTTAATAACACCCCTTATATAATGTAAAGGCGTTACGGGCAACGAGTTAATGATATATTCAGCTTTGTTAAACTGTTTGTATCTCCTCAGTCCTCCCTCGATGGAACGAGTTATAAAGAGTTGATAAAACTTCTGAAACAAACCGATGACTCTAATCAATGTTCGGACAGTGACATGCCACCCGAAATAACAAGGATATTTTTTAAGGGATGGAAAGGACGATGTCATGGTTGTGGCGTCCTGTAGTTTCTGCAAATATTTTCAACAGATTTTTTTCACATGCACTAGGTCATGTCATTATAAGGCATTTGTGTGGTCACAAGTCATCGTAAATCAATTTGTGGACACACTCTGGTAACGCCATCCACATCGTATTGAACATGGCTGCTAAGAATATATACGTTATTCGATCTCTTTCTTAGAAAGTAAAAGTGGAGATATTTTGAAGGATGGAACGCAAGTAATTCTCTGCTTCCTTTGAACTAGTGTTATTAAACAAAGTGAATGAATCAGAAACATACGCAAACATAAAGAATGCGTCATTAGAAAATTGACATAACTGACATTCGATGCCAATTAGCATAGAGAAATGGGTCCTTAATTGAATTATTGCTGAGAAATGGCGATCAGCAGAGGAATTATGAACGAGTAAAGAAGATAGATACAGATTAGTAGGCAATGGTTTTGCTCCACTCTAGGCCGGCTAGCATGTCTTTCACATACGATTAGTTGTAAATTAGGAAAATATTGGATATCATAACATAATTTTTAGACTTGCAAGAGTCTGTACATAAAAATGTATCTATAAGAGTTGAAAGAACATAGTTAACTTTCTTTATATCTTCAATGAACATACTAGAATTCCATAAATATTTTCATCGATTTTGGTCTAAAAGAAACCCTGATAATAATATAATATTCAAGTTAAAGACTAATTAAAAAGAAGGATAGGAAAAGGGTAGATGATTTTGAGAGAATTGAAATTGAATGGACAAAATATTTAAATAGGTCCTAACGTAACACATAACATAATTCTTAAAAATATAAAATATCTTAATATTGATTAAGTTAAATAATATATTCCTCATTTAATTAGATTGTTATTTATCCATATAAAATATATAAAAAATCAATGTTTTAAAAACTGAACCGACTTAGACGAGTTAAGAGTAAAAATCTTGAACCAGTATTCGGTTTTCAACTCTTCGGTTCGATTTAGTTTAATAATTTTTGTTGTTAAAAATCGATTAATTTATTAATTGAAAAATTAGAAGGATAGAACGAATGTGTCATTGCTAGCTCTTAATGTGATGTATACTGTCATTTGGATCGAATAGTGCACCGACCTTTTTAAGTGAGAAATAAAATTAAATGCCGGTGATTGATTGAAAGTACCTGCAGCTCCAAAAAAATATCTTAAGGATCTTGGGATCATATCTCTTTTTTTATATTTTATTTTTTTATATTAAATTTTTTATATATGCATGTAAATTTTATATAAATATATAAATAAAATTTAATAAAATAAAATTAAAATGCTGTAACTACATCAGAAAATTTGATGTGACATAAACGAGATTATTTGTCAGTCATTTTACAATTAAAAAAATAATGACAAAATATTTTCATTTTACATAATTCCTTATTTAAATTAAGAAAAAATAACAGCTGTGTATGAATAGGCATCAGTCTGTCGTCCGTCCTTGTCAAGGCGTCACTACGGTGCTAACAGCACCACAAAGCAGCTATGACTGAACAATCCGTATTTAGTCTTATTCGACACAACAGTAGCCAACGCTACAGTAGCCAAAAATTAGACAGATTTAAGACCGAGGAACATATTGATTAGTGCGGTTCCGTACAGTAAGTCATAACCGTACCTATTTGTTCTATAAAAAGCCACAAACTCTATACGTTAAAACTCCGCACCGTCCTCTACCTCTCTCTCTTGCACCCGGCGTTCACCTCAAAGCTTTCTGGGGTTTCTTTCTCTTTGTGTAGAACGGGAGAGAAAGCAACCTTAAATTCTTATCTGTCTTCGTTAGTGGGATATTGTTGTGTGTGTGCATGGCAGTGAGTTTATTGGCACATGACCTGTCAGACCTATGCCTTGGGAAACCAGCGTTAAGATCTCTGTCCGTGTCTGCGACCGTCAAAGAAGCCTTATCGAGTCTCAAGAGATTCGGTGACCCTTTCTTGAGTGTGTGGAGTTGCGACCATCCAAACCGAAGCTCGCCGAGATCCAAGACTAATGGTGATGTAGATGAATGTCGTTGCATTGGGAAGGTTTCTATGGTGGATGTTATATGCTTCTTGTCCAGAGAAGAAAATCTCAAGAACCCAACAAAGGCTCTCCAAGAACCGGTCTCTGTTCTTATTCCCAAAGTCCATGGCCTTGTCAGGCACTTGGAGCCTCATGCCAGGTATGATTTTGGAATGATCCTCAAAAAAGGTTTTCTTTTTTCCTGAAGATTCAATTTAAGATATGACTGCATTTGTTCTAGAATTGGCTAGCTTGAATATTTTTGAACGCATCATAATTATATCCTATTGGATTTGTGTAGAAGTTGTTGGATTTGACTGGGTACTAATTTTCTGGCGTTTGAGTGTTATGCGTTAATGGAATTCCTATGTCACATGGTAAATTTTTTCAGGCGCTGTGTATCGACTACTTCTGCTTGAATAAAATCTGATGAATAAGTTTGCTTTTTGGTTTGTACCAGCTTAATTGATGATAAAGAAATATGAGAATCTTGACGTCTTGGCATTTAGATTCAGAGATCTGGTTTCTGTTCGTGACTTATAATCCTAATAATTTATTGGTTTGTACTTTGCAGCTTGTTGGAGGCCATAGATCTCATACTTGAAGGGGCTCAGAGTCTGGTGATACCAATCAAAAGCCCCTTCTCAAGGAAAAAGCTGGTACACAAGCCTCCCTTCAATTCTATCCTCCACAACAACCGGGAATACTGCTGTCTCACTCAGGAAGATGTTGTTCGCTACCTCCTCAACTCGATTGGCCTGTTCTCTCCCACTTCCAGCTACACCATAGAGTCCCTCAACATCATCGAGTCTGAGTCAGTCTTGGCTCTTCACCACGATGATCCTGTCTCCTCTGCGGTGCCTTTGATGTCCAAGCCCCTGATTAAGCAAGCATTTGTTGCCATTCTAGACTTGGAAGGAAAGTTGATTGGTGAAATTTCTCCGGATATATTGAATTCTTGTGACGAGTCCGTGGCTGCTGCAGTTGCAACGCTCACAGCTGGGGATTTTATGACATATATTGACTGCGGGGCTCTGCCAGAAGACCTCCTGTGGTTGACGAGGAAAAGGCTGGAAGAGAGGAACTTAGAGGCAGCCATAGAATTGGTGGAAGATGAATTGACTTTTTCGTCATCGACTTCTTCATCGACATATTCATCCTCGTCTTCAGATGAAGAACTTGGAATTGCCAGTGCAAAATCAAGTATGAATTCAATGCGAGTGGCGAGGAATGCTGCTGAGCCGATTGTGTGCCATCCATGGAGCTCGCTGGTTGCTGTCATGATTCAGGCACTCTCTCATCGTGTGAGTTATGTGTGGGTTGTGGAAGTTGATGGCACTTTGGTTGGAGTAGTTAGCTTTGCAGGAATAATCAAAGTGTTCCGGGAACGTTTAAAGTCAATGTCCTAGCAATTAACAAGATAGACATGAAGCAATGTCTGTTTTCTGCTTGTGTCTTTGAAACAATTATGAACAATGGTTGATGTGAACCGTGTAATGGTTTATAATTGAGCCCCCTTAGAGTCGATCCAGCGATGATTGACTGGCAAGCAAAAGAATGAAAAGTTTGTTTCTTTTATTTTCACATTCTTATTATCGCTTAAAAATGACCAAGGAGGAAACAGAAATGATGGGATGCTAACTCGCTCTTCAGTATACCAATCTGTGCTTGAGCTCAAACACACACGACGACAAAGCTTCCCAGAATTGGAGTTTGAGTCCTTTCGTAGTGCATCTTCATATAGCTTATTTGCCTGCTGAAACAACTAAATCTTCTTCAATGTCACCTCTACTGCAATGTTTCTAACTAGAGCTTCATTCTTATTAAACAAAAATCTAGATACAATCGTATGTTAAATTGAATAATAACGTTACGAACTAAGAAACTAATGAACAAGATAATTCATGTACATGCAGTTAATCAAGACAAATATCTTCTTAAAATTTCCAACTCTAACGTAAAGAAAACAATCCTAATTGCTACTTGTGATTAACGAAAATGAACATCATATTTCATTAATCTAGCTATTGAACAAATCAATCCCTAATTGCGCACCTAGAAATTAATCAATTTAATTAAAAAAGTAATGCAGAAAATATTTAATATTCATCAATGAACAAACTTTATTGACATCTCACACATAATAGGTGATAACAAGGTTCCTCTAAATCAAGAAAATAGTTTAGCTAATCATAATAGAATTGAAAACAAAAGAAATAATAAAGTATATAGTCTCCATCCTTGGTCTTTTACTGAAGAATACGAAAATAATGAAAGAAGTGTAGAAAACGTAAAAGACTCCACCAGAAAGTTGCAGAAACCTAACTATTCTAACTCTCTAAGGGAATACAAAAACCAGAAGAAGAATGCTGGAAACGTAAAGCTATTCCTAATGAAAAATCTGCAGAAAAAATCTGCAGCAAAACTATCCTAAACTAAAGCTGCGTGAAAAGTAAAAATCCTTCTTTTTTTTATGCTTTTTCGATCCTTCCTCTCTCTCCTTTTTCGTGATATTCAGTAGATAATGTATCCCCTAATTTCAAGTAGTCGATCCCTTTGATAAGATGGCAATATGATATTTAAAGATTGTGAAAATCTCGATTTTGAATCTTGAAAACAGATCTGCAAATTGATTTCATCTTTACATATGCCCACGCTTAGTCATTGAATTGCCACCAATCTGGAATTTCGGATTTTCATTATTTCTTTTGCATTTTTTTGATTCAATTTCATCTCTAAGGTGTTGAAAATCATCTAAGAACAATTATGAGACAATTCCATTAATTTTGAATAATAATTTCAACACTTTAAAGAGAATTAAGTACAAAATAAGCACAAATTGATAACTTAACAAATTCCCCTACACCAAACCTTTGCTCGCCCTCAAGCAAAGATGCCAAACCACTACGCTCTATCAATTCATCCTTCATAAGATTAAGTGCACACAATCCATTAACTTGGGCCAGTAAGACTTAAGTTGCAACACATATCATAATCACTTTTTACCGATACAAATAAACAAAGTTAAAATAAGACATCTTTGTTCAAAATTAAATATGAAACCAAAGTGAATTCTTCTCACGGATTTCGCTCTTACACTCAAGTGTTTGAGGGCAAAGTGTTTCTCTCAAATCTCTCTCTAACATATTGCACTACTATAGGCTTGCAATTTTACCAGTTATCATTCATTCAGATCACATGAGCTAATAGATCATAAGGACTTTATTCAGGGTGGTAATGGGGCTAGGTTCATTGGTAAGGTAAAAATGGTAAAGGTTAATCACAAGCATTCATAAAGTATCAAGCAAAAGGGACACTCAAATTAAAATTATGAAATAACCACACGAATACAAAGGACTACAACTACTCATTACTAATTAATGCTATTATTCTTTATTCTTTATTCTTTATTCTTTTTCTTTTATTCGGATCTTTTTCTTTCTTTCTTTCTTTTTTTTTCCTTTTCCTTTTTCCCTGTTCCCTTTTCTTGTCTTTCTTTTCTTTTTTTTTTGTCTTGAATAACGCTAAACATTAGGGGAAACAATTAAAACAAGAGAAATTACTAGAAGTGAAATTTAATAAACACATGAGTAGAAGCACCTATAAAAGTATCTCAGAATAAAATACAGAACAAAAGTCCCACATTACTCAATGCTTTGTTCAACTTGTGATAGGGTAAAGCTAATGGGATTTTTGGGTTTTAAAAATAAGGTGATTGATTGAAAAACAAGGATAAAGGCTAAAAAATGTTTGCAAAGGGAAATAATTAGGTGGGTCATTTTTAAGCTAAAGGGTTTAAAAACAAGGAAGGCCTTAATCATTTCTATATCCTATGTAATCAAATAAATTCAAACTGGTTCATTGCAAGTTCTGAAGGCAACATGAATATAGGAGCATCACACAATTCAAAGAAATAACATGACATAAAGATGATGTCATTTAGACTCAAATTTCGCTCACAGGCTTAACTTAAGAATTCACTTCAATTCCACACATTACCTCATCACCTAAATGTCAAAATTTTGACTAAGTCTATAAGATCAGTTATTGCAATCAATCAACATGATTCACCTCAAAACTCACTTAGCCCAATTTAATTTCATGCATATACTTAATCTCATCCAAACTAATATGACAAAGCTTCATGGCTTAATATGCATATCTACATGCAAAAATCAATAAAAATCACACAAAAATCGAAAAATATTCACACACCAAAACTCCAATTCTTTTCCCTCACACCTAGACCAACATTGTCCTCAATGTTAAAAAGTATAATTATAAAGAAAAAGGTGAAAGAAAGCTTCTCTATTATGGAAGTACCGAAATCAAGCAGTTGGCGGATGTAGAGGTTGAAATCCTTCATGCTCCCAGTGGATCACAAAAGACGTGACTGGAGTAGCCAAACTTTGTGACTCACTTTGTCTCCTTGGCATTGTGCAAATTTTGTGAAAGATGACCTGTAATAGAACGAGACAATAATGCAAACATAAAATCACAAGTTAGGGTGGATGGGTGAGTTGGCAATGAAGAGTAGGAGTGACGTGAGTTAGTGGTGGGAAAGTGGGAGGGAATGTCCAAGATGGGTGGTGATGTGCAACAGCTGCAAATTGAAACACTAAGGGAAAATTCTACTAAAACAGGAGGGAAAAGAAAGGGGGCGGTGGCGAGAACAGCCAGAATTTTTGTTGTTTTCA
Organism: Erythroxylum gracilipes; assembly: GCA_026413385.1. Taxonomy (NCBI): domain Eukaryota; kingdom Viridiplantae; phylum Streptophyta; class Magnoliopsida; order Malpighiales; family Erythroxylaceae; genus Erythroxylum; species Erythroxylum gracilipes. Next base: position 23,153,058 of record JANZLC010000002.1, on the reverse strand, counting down.
TTTTTTTTTAAGTTTTAAAATGAAAGGATGAAAATTAAAATTGCAGAATCGAAAATATTAAATTAAATTCCTAACTAAACTGAATTAAACCTAAAAATGAAAATAAAAGAAAATTGCCAAAAAAACATAAAAGAAAGGGATACGAATGAGGTGCCTCCTATTAAGCGATTATCAAAGGTCATAAGCTTGACCCTTGGCATATGTACATCATCCATTATCAAATGGATGCTTGAGTCCAATAGGAAGCATGCTCAAACTCCGTGAGGAGCCAGGAGCACCTTCCCTTGAAGTAGGCTCTTTATCAGCACGATGCTCCATGACTTCTGATGAGTGGAACTTTATCGTTTCACCATCATACTCTAATATCCACTCGTCTTTTCGGGCATCGCCCTTCTCACACCAGGATGGTCTATGTAAAAGTAACACTCATGGTTGTGGAGACTCAACATCCTGCTTACCACCTTTAATCTTCAACTCGCTTACCCACGACTCGTTCAACTCATATATGATTAGCGACTTTTCTTCTTCTTGTTTCTCTTCTTCTTTTACCTGTAAATAACTAGGAAAAGGAAATGAAATTTGGTTAGCAATAACATGAACTTCATCACTTACCTTAGGAGGTTGCACATCTTCCATCTTTTCTCAAACTATAACCTCTTCCTCTTCTAACTCTGCTTGCTCTTCCTTCTTTGCCTTGAAAAATCAACTTGGAAAAGGGGGAGGAATCACTATATTCTGCAGATTGTTTTGCGTCATTTCTGGTTGTGAAGGTGCCTTTTGCGTGATTTCTTCTTCTACCTCTCTTCTGGAATTTTTC
>JANZLC010000002.1:23125669-23144412 GCA_026413385.1 Erythroxylum gracilipes | reverse complement strand
CAAGTCTGTAAACTGACTAGGTCTCTATATGGGTTAAAACAAGCTTCAAGGCAGTGGAATGTTGAATTTACCAATCATCTCGCCAAACTTGGTTTTCGTCAGTCAAAGGCTGATAGTTGTTTGTTTACATATAACTCTCAAGGTATTTTCTTAGCTCTCATTGTGTACGTGGATGATGTTCTTATAACGGGCAATTCTGATGAACTTATTGCAAAGGTGAAATCTTCATTAGATTCTGCCTTCACAATTAAAGATCTTGGTTTTGCCAAGTACTTTCTTGGGTTAGAAATTGCGAGATCCCCTGATGGTATCTACATCAGCCAACGCAAGTATATTTTGGATCTGATTTCTACAGTTGGTTTAACGGGTTGTAACGCTGATGCTACTCCTATGCAGAAAGGTATGGTTTTAACAGCCGATTCTGGTACATTGTTAGCTGATCCCTCTTCTTATCGACAATTGCTGGGCAGATTATTGTACTTAAACTTCACACGACCAGATATTACTCATTCTGTTTATCAACTCAGTCAGTTTGTTCAACATCCGCGCGATACTCATTGGCAAGCTGCTTTACATTTATTGCGATATTTGAAGGGATGCCCCGCTACAGGTTTGTTTTACTCAGCTCAGAATAATTTGAAATTTGAAGCATACAGTGATGCGGATTGGGCTGGGTGTAGAGACACCAGACGATCTGTTTCTGGTTATTGTATTTCCTTAGGTTCTGCTTTGATTTCTTGGAAATCCAAGAAACAAAACACTGTCTCTCGCTCATCTGCAGAAGCGGAATATCGTGCTCTTGGTTCTATCGTTTGTGAAGTCCAGTGGATCATTTATTTACTTAATGATTTGCACGTTTCTAGTTCTCTACCTGTTCCTCTCTGGTGTGACAACCAAGCTGCTATTCAAATCACACAGAATCCATTCTTCCATGAGCGTATGAAGCATTTGGAAATTGACTGTCATCTTGTGAGAGACAAGTACAAAGACGGGTTGATTTTGCCTTTGTATGTTCCTTCTCATCTTTAAGTCGCTGATCTTCTCACAAAGTCCCTCTCTGCTCCTCAATTTCACAAATTAGTTTTCAAGATGAATCTGTTTCGACTTCCACCAGCTTCATCTTGAGGGGAGGATGTAAACTATAGTAATTTATTATTAACTATAGTTAGCTTTCTTGTAACCATAGTTAGTTAATCACAAACCACAGTTAGCTTTTAGATATTTTGCCTTTCACTGTATAAATAATTGTTTGAGCTCATTAGCGCGTTTAATGAGATTACCTCTTCAATCTCAAATTCACCCTATTCAACTACCACACAAAGACTTTAACAAAATTACTCTAGTTTCATTGCATCCAAAAAATTTGCGTAGCAATAACCTTAATGAACATCATGATTTTCCTGGAATTCTGTTGTTTCTTGTTTTGCTGAACATGATCGTATTCATGTTTGATGCTACAATTTTACCACCATTTTCAAGCAATTGGAAAGCAATCTATTATATGAAGACAATCATCATAGATCTTAACTTACGAAAAACTCAACATACGACAGTGTCAAGTAGCTCTTAAGCAATGGCAACCTTGTAAAGTTAAAATTTTCCCAAATGGATTGGAACACTTGAAATAGGATGATAAGATAAGTGATGGAATAACAATTCAAGGTAATCTACTTGGAAAGTGATTTACCATCAAAAATCATCAAAAGATGCCTCTTCAAAGTCCTTCCGCTATAGTCTATGACATCCAAAGTGCACAACCACATGGAATACCATATCATTGGACTTCATAAACATTACATTCTTCTCGTTTTCTTGTGAAAGCATTGAAATGGTATTTTGATCTATATTCTCTGTCCTTCATTACTTCAATAAATATGAATTTCTAATATTTAATCTCACTTCTCCATTACTCCTGTTATATATTGTTTCCGTAAAAGCTTGCCGTCTAATATGTAAATTAAGTATGAAATATCAACCTTTACTTCTTGTTCTATATTACTTGTGCTGCTACTAAAAAAACTCTTCCTCACATTGCTATACCAATATTTCACCGATGTTTTAAAAACTGAATTAAAAATTAAATTAATAAGATAAAAAATTTAAAATTTAAAAAGATAACTCAATATTAAATTATCTTAAATTGGCTAAAAATTAATTAAAATTAAAAATTTTCAACTACGATTAGAAAAGATTATTCTAATCAATTGTTAAAGTTTAATTGAAAAATATAATTATATAAAGATAAATAAATATATTTTAATTTATAATAATTTATAAAAATTAATTGGTCAATCTTTAATAATAAAATTTATTAAAATAAATTATATTAAACTTAAAAATTAAACGATTCAAAATTTTTGCGATTGACAACCAATTAAATTTTTTAATCATTACATTCATCCACTAAATCAGGTTGTCAAAATTCCAATAACAAGTTAACTAGTCTATAGCCTGTGAATCGCACGCCCTATGACATGATACACCACTCCTAACTTATTTTCTTATAACTGCATAAAAGAGAAGACCACTTGACTATAAACTTCCCTTTTTACTTCATGAGGAAAATAATTAACAATATTCAAACATCACATACAACTGCACATAATCAGCGATCACCTCTCTGTCTCAGGCTCAGCGGATATAATCGATTATAACCTCATCCCATGGACAATTTGACTTGAGGTCAACATCAGTGTGTTCCCGAAAGCCATGCACCTCTTTTCTGGATATCATTCAAATATCACCTTAAATATTCTTTTGGAAGAGGAAAACTCAATTATTAGTAGTTTGCAGTTATAAGTTTTTTTTCCCACGCTCACTGGTACTTAGATGGGGTTAAATGCCTCTATATAACGTTGTAGGCATCCTGTCTACTGCTTTTGACCACGGAGAAACTCCCGCATCTGCATGTGAATTTCTGTCTTCCCTACCAGGCGCATTTTCTTTGAATCTTCCCATAGCAAACCACCCCATTCTCGAGCATAGTCACATGCAGCATCAAATACATCCTGTCAAATGATGCAAGCTACGTCATCAATGACACAAGCACAATGAAAAAATTAGTGTTCAAAATGAGATAAAAATTACCCTAGATGGGAATTCATCATAGAGATGTGCAAGGGTCATCTCAACCCTGTTGAGATCTGATTCCCACAGCCTTATCTGTCACCAAAAGCATGAAAGCCAAATCATCAAAATCCAGAATTGTAGACCTACAGCATGGTTTATTTTGGCTTTAAGGCAATGTTAGTTCATGTCCAAACAACATGAAGATGTCAACACATCTTGTCTCAGTTAAATCACATTGAACATGAAAAAGATAGGATAAAGACCTGATCTGTAACATTTTCAGGAACAGATGGTATTCTCTCTGCAACTCGGGGGTGAGCATTTTGCTGAAGAAAGCCAATTATCTGTCAGTCATCAAAATGGAGTATTAGTCCTAATAAATATTAGCATGATATATTTCTTGAATCTAGCACCTTAATGACACCTGTTTTATGAAATGCTCGGTTCAGGATGAAAGATGCTCGACTGAAGGAACTCAGTGCAAAAGACCAGGGATGGCATACTTCAAATGGGATTATAGAAAATTTTCGCAGATTCAATTGTGTTGGTCGGGCAAGAAATTGAGCATAAGAAGCAAAAGTCCATTATTGGAGAATAGAACTCACCTGCTCAGCTGTAATGCCATTTTCAAAAGCAGTATACAGACTCTCTTTTGTTATTGCTCCAACTATAAGGTTGGGAAGTTGATATTCTATCCTGTACATGGGCAGATGAATTTAAATGAAGAAATAATATGAGAACACTTGAGAACTTTCTAAGGCCTCATGCGACTTCTAAACCACCAAGACAGCGCACCTTGAGAAAAGACGTAAAATCTCACAATGTAGCTTAGATGTCGAATAAGCATACATCCTGAAGTTGGTTTCCACAACAACAAATCCCTGAAAATAAGACAATATAGGGAAGGAATAAAGCTGGCTTGCATCCAAGTGCATTTCTAACTAAAAAGATAACCAACAAATTCACATAACTTATGAAACCAAATAGAGGTTGATATTCCACATGTAGAGCAAATGATCACTAGAGAAGTATGTGGAAGATTGAGAATGGGAATTAGGGCTTTGGTGCAAAAATGCACATTAATATACAGACTGATGAAGAAGAAACAGATATAATACAGCAAGAAGATATTGGAAATGAATTGCTTCAATCTAAGGCCCCACAAGTAAATTGTTATCGTTAGTGGTAAAACCTAGTAAAATTTGAAACAAAACAAGGACATTAACCTGTAGCTACTAGAGATTTGTTCCAAGCAAAACCATGAAAACAAGTAACCAGACATGATGGCCATGCAAGTAACAGATCAGGCAAGTATGATGATCATCTTCCAAGAGACCTGTTTACTACAGGCACTATCACTATCACTATCTACATAAGCAAGGGTGATCCAGCTCCAATTGGTATTTACAGGGAAATAAAAGAAAAACACTGGCAAACTTTGAAAGCCAAAGTCATTGATAATATCCAGGCAGATATGGACTTGACATCTAGCAGACCTGTTTCCGTGTTGACGAATCTGTTAAGCTCACTGAAAGATTTGTGGCTAATTTGGTAGGTATGAACCAACTCTCTTTCCTCCCCTGGTAATATACATAAAGACACAAGTCATCATCTGCAAGGTCACCATTATAGAGAAAACGAGGAAAGCAAATATAAAAAATATAACCTGTTGAAGTTTAATCAATCCCAAGTCAGCAAGGTCCTTGATCGCAGTCCTCTGAATCTCGTTTAGCGTATTCATATTGTAAGCCTAAATTATCCACAATATGACATCATAAGATTCCTCAAAAGCAATATTAAAAGATATTAATAAGAACAGTAAAGATCTGACACTAAGAAAATATAAACTTCATTCCCACTAAGTGATGAAGATTCATGCACTGAATCTAGTACCTCGCCCATTATATGAAAACTAAGCTCTAGTAGAAATGAAATCAGATCTGCTGGATCTACACCTCGCTCCTGAACCAAAAGAAGAGACACCTTGAATTAAGAAAAAGATATTACTTGACGTATCTGCAAGATTCCAAAGATCCTGATAATAATATTGTAGTTACAAACAGTTTGAAACACATCACACATTTACAATCTCTAAAACACAATCAAACAAATTCAGGATTAAAAGAATGAGAAGAGAAAAAGCACCTTTATCAAATAGTGTAAGTTGTGTCAGCGCTAACTTCAAAATTTCAGCTGAGTGGAACCAATTTTGTTTAAAAAGCTTGAGAAGCAAATCTCATATAAAGCAATCAATCAGTTGAAGACAAAGCTTTATCAAACCAAAGAAGAAAAACTAGGAACTTGGTTCCTTTGCTGTCTACATTAACTTTTTCTAGAACGCAGCAGTTTCAATATGAAGTTAGACAAAGTTTTCCATAAAAATGCTAGGCATCGCAGTCAATATTACCCAAATTCAATGTAACCTTTTATCCACTGTATAATGTTCTAATTTTTCCATAAAATGAAGATTCAATTAACAGATTCACATCTACAGTAACAATCAGTCAGAATCCAGAAGTTGTTAGGCCACAACTCTATAGAGAAACAATGTAAAGAAGTAAATGAATTTTTTACCTCGGAATTTGAGATATATTCCCTGACGATATACCACAATTGTGCATTTGTATCCATTAGCTATCACAAATCAAAAAAGCCTTCAAATTCTAGCAATCAACATGAGAATGGAAAATAACTTATGACCAAAGAGATGCATACCAGAAACTGGAATCCACTCTCAGTTAATCTTGGAGCTTCTTTGTTATCCCTGAAGGAAATGAACATACAAAGCATATTACATAATAAAGGTAATAACATCTAATATCCAAGTGGAGATAACAATGCCAAACATGAAGTCCATTGAGAAGATACCTCTGACTTAAAAGGCCCCGCTGGAAAACTCTTATCATTGATGAGCTAAAGTTTGTCAGTTTTTCTGCTTGGGATGAATTTATGAGTTGCAACAGGAAACACTGAACATACACAAATATAAGTTATCATATGGAAATGAGATCTTCTATAAGATTAGTAAACAATGCAGAAAGCTAGTCATGCCAACCCATCCAGCAGTAGTCACCATGGAAGACAGGAACTACTCTAAATATTTCTTAAACACACATAACCAAACAAGACTGCTAAGTGAAGCACATAGATTAAGTTCAGACCTCCCACTGTTCAAGAGCATAGGCATCAAGTTCCTCCAAGCTTGGGAGCCTTACAGTTATATTGGAAGGCATTGGTTCCCTTGGTAAAACTCCACTGCGGTGTCCGAGTTGCAACTTTCAAATATCAGTTGTAAAATATGATCAAAGCATTTGAATACTCAGAAAACAGTTTCTGTCCACGCCTAAGAAATACAATACCATAAATTAAAGGAAAGAAACAATACAGCTAAAATGTTTAGAAAACATGAGTAAACAAGCAGGGAACAGTATGCTAGTTAAGCTTGACTGTTCTTTGGTTTTCATTATCCAAGATGACATTGAAAAAGCAGAAAAATGAATAAAGCAATTCATAAGATCGTATTTCTATGCTAACAACTTATATAGCAAATCAGGTCCATTTGAAAATCTAGAGCTATCGTACAAAATCCGCAGCCAGAATCCAGAACCTCGACCACAAGGAAACATCAAGAAACACATCATCTTGAGGTAAAAATCAAATAAAAGAAACCCACATTGTTTAACATAAGAACTTACCCGCTAGTCAAATGCTTCTGGAGGTTACTTTGAAAAGTAGGGTTTATTCGATAACTGGTTTCCTTTTTCCTGTCAGTGGCAAATGAATTCGGGACAAATGAGAAAGTATAAGATGCTGAAATTTTTCCATTTGTCGTTAAATGTTGTTGTCATGCTAAAGGAAATCTAAAAAACAAAGGGAAGCATCGACCAAATTGTGATAGATCAATCCTAACGGAATAATTGAAACGCAATATACATGTAATACACATACCATATACTGAAATCGCAATTAGAAATGTTCACTGAAAGTTTATCTCTCACCAGATGAAACAGAAAAGCCACAAATGGGCTAGAGTTCGGATCTTTATATTATTATTGTCATTCCAATCTCCTGTATTAATGTCATTGCAGAAGCAACTTAACAAAAACGAAAAGATGGTGCATAAATAGGGTGGTGTATACCGTTCCGTAGTTTCCATAAAAACTCTCAACTGAATCAAGCGATCAATGGCGACCTTATGCTTGGAGAATCCATCGGCGAGCACCCATTCCTCGAGAGACTTTGCAGGAAATGGACCTTCCATGTAAATCATTTGCAACACATACTTCTTAGCCAATGGAGGCAGCGACCTGATCAAAACCCTAAAATCAACTCTAAATTTTTCTCACCCAATAGAGCCATTGGATCACATACTATGCCCAAGATACAGAGCAAAAGAGAATGAGGACCTGAGGATGGCTTCACAAATGAAAGAGTTGTGGTAAAGCCTGTCGAGCTTCATGGCGGGCAATGAAGCCACCATGTCCATGAAATTCTTTGCTATTATCCTCACCTGTGGCATCTCTTTGAACAAACTTCCGATTCTTATTTCTTTGGTTTTTGATGTTTTCGATTCAGTCTATGGTTTTGATCATAGGTGGATGTGAGAGCGTAGGGTTTTTAACTGTTTAAGTAAACAAGCCAGTAAAAAGTTGCGTTAATAGCTCCCTTGGTTTGTTGTAACCTAGGTGGTGGGTCTCTCCAAGATTATTGGTGATAACCCTAATTAGGTCTTGCTTCTTTTTCTCTCTCTACGAGTATCAGTGTTGGTCTTATCGTTTATATGTAAAGTGAGGTCTAGGTATTATTTCTACGTTGGTCTCTTTTAGATTTTCGTTTTAGCTTCATAGATTTAGGGTTGCAAAGGCTCTTTATTCGGGAGAAAGAAGACAGCGCGTTCGTTATTTCTTCAGAAGATGTTCAGACGGAAGATTTTGTTGTGGTTCTTAAGGACGCACTAGGTAGGTTTGTGACTACTATTTCAGGTTTTTCTCCTGCCCTGTTTGACCCAGTTCTTACTGAAATTATGTCTATAAGGGAAGCTCTTTCTTAGCTAAAAAACCAACAGCTTGCCAAGGTCATTGTAGAGTCGGATTGTTTGGCAGCTATCCAATCACTATTAGCTCCTTCGCCAAATCGGTCTAAGATTAAAATTTTGACCCTTGATTGTTTATCATTCAAGCGACATTTTAAGGCGGCTCATGCTTTAGCAAGGGTAGCCTTATTACATACAAACCCACATCACTGGACTGATCGTCCTTCTTGTTTAGTCTCCATTTTAAATTTAGATTGTTCGGCTTTTGTTATTGTTGAGGGGGAAAGGTTATTAGATTCCGGGTGTACGGGGTAAGCCTGTTGGCTTGGGTTAGTTTTCTTTGCCTTCCCTACCTTTGTCTGTTTTTTACACTAATGTTAATTTTATTCCAAAAAAAAAAGTAAACACGCCAGTGTATTTGTTTAATCTAAAGTGACTAACATGTAAAATTAAAAATTCAGATAAGATCAAAATTTTAAAATAAATTTAAAAACGCATATTCGAATTATAATAAGTTTATAATTATACTTTAAATTTTCTTTATTTGATATATTAATTATTTAGAAATTTTATACATTTCCTATTTGACCACATTAATGTGAAAATTTAAAACATCGACCATCATTTATTTATATTCTAAGTCTTTATATAGTTTTTTCCCCTTCTCTATACATCAATTTTTATTTTTAAATTTTTTTTCTTATTTTACTTTCTATATTCATTATGTTGCTTGAATCTTTAACCAAAAATTCAACTTTAGTTTGATACCTTATATATTTGTTTGAAATATTTTAATATGTTATTGTTTAGCATTTGATTTTATTTCTCATTTTCTCTAATTATATACTTCAATTTAAATAAAAAGAATATATATTGAAAAGGAGATGAAGAAGATGTACATATATACATTCATATCCACGTGTTATCACGACAACAATTATAATCTAGTGGGTCCACAAAGCAAATAAGTCATTCACTTTATCTTAGTAACAAAGTAAGCATTAACTTTTCAATAACTAGTCTTTATGCCCATCTAAACCCATCTTATTAGAGTTGAGCTTATGTTAGGCCTTTGAGAAGGATTGGAAGATCTCTATAAGTTCCATTTTTGCATTAGTTTATTCTTATTATTATGGTTTCTCGAATCTAGGCTATAGTGCTACCATGGAAACAATTAAAGCTCTAACTCTTCCTTTTAAAGATCATGTTGCTCCTCTCCTGCCAAATGGAGTAGACCAAACAACTAAAAGCTACAATAAGTAATTTACAATCATAAATTCTTTTAAACTTGACTAAAGAAGCCCATGTCACAAGTTGATCCCATGTAGAAGTAGCACAATTAATCCTACAAAGTTGTAAGATAAGGAGATATGTTCCTTTGACAAATTTGTGTTAAAAGCAAGCACAAGTGATTGGTGTCTCTAGAGTGAGTATTTTACAATATATAATATGAGTTGGTAAAGGAACCATAAAGAGTCTATGATTGGTGTTCAACCTTCGCCTAACAACAAATTAAAGGACGAAATAAGCTTTTGGAAGACTGGTTGAGCTCCATACTAGTTTGTACCAACTAATAAATGGTTGGAGAGTTTAGAAGAGGTTGAAACAAGATTGGTTTGTCAAGGAGCCTGAGTTATGGCAGGTCTAAAAGATCTTATATGCACTTGAGGCATTAAGGCAATAAGGAGGTAGATTCTTGAAAATGAGACAACTTGGGTCTTGGAAATGAGAGGGGATCAACAAGGAAACACCTAAGACAAATTTGTTGATCCTAGTATTAGTTAGAATATGATGCATCAAGTTTGCAGTATGGATGGTTTTATAAAGGGGCCAAAAGTGTGGCAAGTATCATACTAGAATCATATGCATACCATATTCCTACAGTGTGACAGATGTAAGGAACTAAATAGTTCTTTAACTTTAGCATTTGGACATTGTTCAAGAGAAGTTTGGTTTTAAGGGTGATTATCCAAAAAATTTTACCTTTTAAAGCAAAGGAATGAATCCACTTGACCTAAATTGATTCACGATTAATGAAAAGCTTCTAAATTCTCTTAGAAAGAAGCATTTTATTGATAGATCTTAGGGCTTTTAGTCCTAAACCTCCTTCGTTTTTTGGTTTAAACACCTTCATCCATTTAAGTGTGGCTTTGTTATTAATTAACAAACTTTCACTCCATAAATAATTCTTGATTAACCTCTTTATATCCTTTGTTAACTCGAGAGGGAGATAGAGATGTGTGCACCAATGCACTTGCAAACTTAAATTAATAGACTTTCTTAATTACAACCCCCCAGTAAATGACAAAAACATATAATTCTAGCTGCTTATTCTCTTCGATATAGCATTTAGGAGAGGTTTGCAATCTATGTATATGATCCTTAAGGATTATGGGAACACCCAAGTATTTGAAAGGCATCTTGGCCATTAATAACTAGTGGACTCAAAGATTGATGTAGCCAAGTTGACATTCCCTTTTGAAAAGAAGAAATTGCTCCTGCTCTTGTTGATGCATAACCTTAAAAGAGACCGCAATATATTTAAGAAGATGAGTAAGATGTTAATTGGGTCCCTTTTAGCTTTACAAATAAAGAGAGTATCATTAGGAAAAGTTAGGTTAAAGAATTAAAGCTCCTTGCTTTTAGTATGGTATTGGGAATTGGTACCTAATGTTCTCTTTGGTTAATCTTAAAAAGGCTTTCGTACAAATGTTGAAAAAATAAGGTGTTAAGAGGTATCCTTGCCTAAGCCCCATTTCACCTTTGAAGCTCTTTGTTGGTTCTTCATTAGTAAAGATATTGAAGGAGGTTATTGGGACATATTCATGAATTCAACTAATGACTATGGTTAGGTAAACAAAAGCTTGGAGAACTCTAGGCAAAAAGTCCCATTCTATTAAACTACATGCCTCATTAAAGTTAATCTTTATAGCATAATCCTTTAGTTTGGTGTCTTTATGCTAATTCCTGAAGATTTCTTAGTTAAGAGAATGTTATCTCTAATGCTCCTGCATTGGATAAAGACTCCTTGCTTAGATTAATGAAAAGATAAAGTGTGAATTTAAGCTTATTTATTATAAGCTTGGTGATAACTTTATAGAGGAAGTTACAAGATGATATTGGTCTAAACTCTTACAACTTTCTAGGATTAGGAACCTTAGGGATTAGATGGATTAAGACATATTACTTTCTTTTAGAAGTTTTCCTGACTTAAAGAACTCCAATAGAGTCCTTGTCATATGTCGTCCAACCTAGTCCTAAGCTTATTGGAAGAAATAACCATTGAACCCATCAGGCTTGGAGCATTATAAGGGTTCATGTTAAAAAAAACTTGTTGTAGTTCATCAGTATGCAATAAGGCCTGGAGATATTGTGCCTAATGGTCTGAAATAACTACAAGAATAAAGGAGCCAAAACCATTTTGAGGAGAAGCATATCTGGTGAATCTCCAAAGAGAGTTCTTCAAGTAGTTAAATACTAGTATCTTAATATCATTATGGTTTTGGATAATGGATCCATGTCCATCCTCTAGATAAGTGATCCTATTTATATTCCTCTTATTTAGAATTAAGCTATGAAAACATCTTAAGTTAGCATCTCTATCCTTCATCCATAATATCTTAGATCTCTACCTTAACAGGAAGTTACAATTCCTCAAGGCAAAACCATATTTAATAAGTGTTTATCTCTCTTTAGAGAGGAGTGTTGAGTTATCCAATGGAGGTTATAATTTGAGTTTGAATTGATTCCAAAACAACTTTAGCAATATTAAGAATCTTATAAAGTGTCTAAGTTAATTAGTTGGTAAAGCTTTTTAAGTTCATTTTTTATTAGCTTGAGTCTAAAAAGATATTTTTTTTTTTTAAGATTCATAGCCCTTAACATTAATAGCTAACCTTTTGGAAACCACTTCTACAAAAAAGAGGATATGTCATTAGGTGATTATTGAACTTGAAAGGACTTCTATTAGGATTTTGATCATTGATGTGTACTTTAATTGGTATAAGGTATGAAAATAGTGGTTAGAGGAAAATGCTTTCACTGTCCAAAAATTAAGTTAGCTAGGTTGCATTAATAATCCCCTTGTCAAGCATTTTCCTTTGATCAAGGTAGCTTACTTGCTTATTGCTCTAAGCTCTAAGTATAAAAGTTGTCTGAGAATCTAAAATCTTCTAAACCTACTTGGTGGATACAATCCTAGAAGTCATCTTTTATCTTAGTTACTGAGAGACTGTTAGATTTATTTATGAAGAAAACTATGTTAAAATCCCTTGTAATAAGCCATAGATATTAGATAAAAAAAGTTAGCTTAGATACATTCGGCCAAAGCATTAGTCTTAATGAAGATGAGTTTTGGGTATAGAAAATTGTAAAGTCTACAAGCATTTGGTTATGAACTAGGAGAATAGAGCATACTGGTTAGTACAAGAGTGATTGAGGATAGTTAATCTAAAAGGGTTAATGTTAAGCTAATCTCTCTATAGTAATGAAAACAATGATTGGACAAAATTACCAATTCTTTCTCAAAAACCATAGACCTTTAGGAGACCCATCAAAAGTAGGCTTCTTAGAGGTTAAAAGATCAAAAAGAATATGTTGTTCATTGATATTATTTAAACCTTTAACATTCTAGATAACAAAAAAAAACCACAACACAAAGGATGTGTAAGAACTATTTTGTTCCTTTTTTGACTAGAGGATCTCCTCGCTAAGATGAAATTCGTACCATTCCCTTCATTTCCCAGTGATTTTGAGTATATTGGTTCAAAGAAGCTAGGTATGGATTATAGGCAGTACTTAGTTTGGGGACCTTTGGCAAATTTTGAGTGTAGAGGAGCTTCTCCTTTAAGAGCTAAGGAACTATCTTGGGCAGGGGAAATAATGAGATTATTACCTATACCAATGGTTTGTTTATTATTAGGCTAAGGCACAAGAGTAGTATTTGAAGAATGAAAATCATCCTAGATCTTCAAATTAGTAGAATTAGTATTAGATTGAGCATTATGGTGCCCTATTAATTCCAGGTAAGTACCTTCTTAAATAGTTGTCTATGGCTTTCCATACTTTTCCACCTTATTAAGAAGGTGGTTTTTAGGGATATGTGAGGGATAGCTCACCTTCTTCCTTAAGCCTTATAATTTTCATGGTTCCTTGTAAATCTTTAGATAGTTCCATTTTAATACAAATTTTAACAAAGCTTTATTCTCCTCACTTGAACCGTGTGTTCATAAAGACACAAAAGCTTACCTAAAAAGCTTGCAAGTTTCTATTGTCAGGTAAGAGGCCTATTGTCAAAGATATAAATGGTAATAGGCCAAGCTGGGACGACCCGAGCCCAGGCCAGCCAAAATATACTTCGAGTAGGCTAAAATAACCCAGCTCAGGTGAGTCACAAGCAGCTAGTCAGGCTTGAGAAGGCCCAAAATTTTAATACATTTTAAATTTTTATATATTTATTTTAAGAGAATTTGAAAATTTGTAGTTATATTTTTATGAATTCATAAATTATATATTATAGCATAACCATTTATAATAAAATGTAGGATAAAATTACCTATAAATTATACAAAAATATTTATATAAAATAAATAATATAAAATACGAACCAATATATATTTATTAAGAATATGTAGCTATGATAACGTTGTTATAATTATTCCCTACAAACAAGTGAATTTAATTTTGATTTTTAATTTTATTATATCAATTAATTATAATATAAATGTAAAAAGTTATTATCTAAGTACAATTTATTTCAAATATTATTTTTACGTATTTAAAAATATTATTATTCATTTTAATATGATTTTAAAATACATATATTAAGTTTATAATATAATATTTTCAAACTTTTAATGTTTTATAAATTATGTACGGATGCTGATGTTATATATTATATACTTAAAATAATAATTATACATGTAACTTTTTGTTATTGTTGATTTTTTTTTACTTCTATAAAAATTATTGTCTTTTCATATTATATCCATTATTAACTAATCATTGTAAAATTTTATATTTTTCTTACTCATATTAAAAGAAATTAATATCATGATTACTCTTACCGCAATTAAACTTTTTTATTTTATTCCCATATTTACATAATATGTACATTATGCATATATGTCGTCATCATTATCATCATCATACCCCGAAGTCTCGCAGTAAAGT
Source organism: Erythroxylum gracilipes (assembly GCA_026413385.1). Classification (NCBI taxonomy): domain Eukaryota; kingdom Viridiplantae; phylum Streptophyta; class Magnoliopsida; order Malpighiales; family Erythroxylaceae; genus Erythroxylum; species Erythroxylum gracilipes. The sequence goes on along the minus strand of JANZLC010000002.1, from coordinate 23,130,140 downwards.
AAGTCTCGAGAGGTCTGATAGTACGCAGCCTTACCCCTACATAGTAGAGAGGTTGTTTCCGGTAGATTCACATGTAGATGTGACAATAAAAGAATGATGCAGGTTAAAGAGTAAATAAGTAAAACCGGCACGTTAAAAAATTATATAAATAGAATTACAATAATAATAATAATAAAATATAATAATAATAATAATAATAAGAAAAATAATAATACGTATATTATATTATATTATATTGAAAATAGCTATTATTTTATTCAAACTATAATATATTTTATAAATACTTTTGATATGTTTTTATAAATTAATACTTTTATTAAAATTTACTATAATTATTTTTATATTATTAAAAAGTGAATTTGTATGATATTATCGAGTTGAACGAGTTGATTTTTCAACTCGTAAAGTTTCAAGTCAAGGCACCCAATGGTAGTCAGTGTTTTTTTAGTACTGTGCAAACATTATGAAGTCGTTGTTGTCGACTTGTCTCTTATTAGAGCACATATGTCTCTACTACTCTACACAAACATACTCTCATACAAACATTTTAATAAATTAAATAAACTATAAAGAAAATTTATTAAAAAATGCTATATGTCACATTCTATACTTTAGAAAATTTGCTAAGGAATAAGGACTTCAATAAAAATTGAATTAATGTATAATTAAAAATAAGATTATAACCAATAAAAAGATTAAAATTAAGTTATTAATTTAATTAATTGAAGTTACATTGACATTAATATGCTAAAAAATACAAAGTTGAATTGATTAATTTGAATTTAGTAATAACCTTCCATTGAAACATGTGATTATATAAATAAATAATTAATTAGGAATTTAATTCAATTGATTAGAAATTTGTAGGAAACTTTATTTAGTTACTTATAGTTAAGAATTTCAATTCAATTAATTACGAATTTTAATTTTACTTAAATAATTTATTAATTATTAAAAGAGATAATTGATAAAAACCAAATTCATTAGCTATAGAAATTTTTGTTGTACACGAATGATTATCCAAATCATTTTACAAGAATTGGAGACTGAAAGAGCATCTAATTGTACTTATTGTTAGGATCGCCAACAGTTTGGATCAAAACATCTGTATATACAAACACCTTTTTCTGTGATTGTAGGATGGAACTGAATCGCATGGACTTTGTCTACAAACTTTTCTAATCGGTGTACTATAATGTTCCTAAATTTTCTTGTATACTGGCTATTATTTCTTTATTGTGTAAATTCTCAGTTACTAATTGTTGTATTATTCTTAAAATGCTTGTTTGAGTTTTTACTAATTCAGTTATTTGTGTTTCTAATTGGGATTTTTTTCTATTAATTCCATAACATATTTAGTTACACTCATAAAGTATTTTTAATATGAGTTGTTAAATCTTTTAACTGATTTTTAATTATTGTCAATTCTTGACTTACTGTTGGAGTATTTTTCTTATAATTTTGGATCAATTATTTTTATAGTTTGGTCTGTAAGTTGTCCTGGATTGGTAAATCTAATAGGTTCTTCTAATCTCACATATTGAGATCTAAACAGATGTTTTCTATCTTCAATCTTAGTGTGATTAGAAAGAGAAGGTCTAGGATGTATAGAATATTGGGTATTGAATTTCGGGTAATTCTCTTATTTTTTTTCTCTTATACTAGTTCCAACTTTGGCTACTTCGCTAAACAATTGATCAATATATTTTTTTTCGGTATTTTTAAATTCAATACTGTGATGGGAATTGGTTAAGGCATAGCTAATCTGATAGGTTATAGAAAATGGATATTGCCCGATATTCATTATATTTTTGCGATAAAATTTATATGCAATATTTATTGATTCATCTAAATTATAGGATAATATTGGTATGCCTAATTTTAAACGAGTGTTAAATTTTATTTTTCCATATGCTAAATTTCCATTCATAATTCCTATAACTTAGATTATTTAAATTGGTCATGCTTTCATTGATAATAGCCGTTCTAATAGAAGAATCAATACCGTCTTGAAAGGTTGATTTTAGTAAAATTTGGATAGTTAATAAATATGTATATCCAATTTTGTCTTTTATCTTCAGGTATTTTTTGTAATTGTCAATATATTTGTTCTTGATCAATTAGATTTAATCTAATATGTCCATTACACTGGTCTATTCTTATTGGAGTTTCATTAATTATTTTACCCTAATAAATAATATTTTGTCTATTTATGAGATTTTTAAAAAGAGAATGATGTATATCTTGCTCAGATTTTAAATTTAATTGAGTTTTATCTATTTGTTTTTGTTTTTCTTGAGATAATAATGTATTTATATCCGGTTGATTTGATTAATTCGAGATTTTCTATATCTAATATAGTTTGTTCTTCAGTTAGTTCGTCAATCATGTTATTGATGGTATGGCGTGCTAATCTTCATCATCATACCCAGTCCAAAGTCTCATAATAAAGCAGGATCTGAGAAGGTCTGATAGTATGCAACCTTACCCCTACAGAGTAGATAGACTGTTTTCGGTAGACCTGCATGTAGATGTGACAATAAAAGAGTGATGCATGTTAAAGAGTAAATAAGTAAAACTAACACGCTAAATTATTATGTAAATAAAATTACAATAAATACATAAATAAATAAATAAAATATAAAATATAACCAAAGGATATACCTGAAAACAAAATATAACATGAAGATTATGAGCTAATCTTATGGTTATTTAACGTATTTTCTAAATAAATTACTTCATTACTATCAAATTGGTAGAGATTTGAGCTAAGTCTAATTTTTCTTTTATAGGTTTAATTCCATTGAGATTACTAATAACAAATTGTAAATAGTTGTATATATTCTGATAATATTTGCTTTCTGTTTTATATTTGTTGACTAAATGGGTTATAGTTATTATGTGTTGTTGTAATTGCTTACAATAAAGACAAGGATTTATAGAGTTATTCAAGATTGTTATATAAAATATTTGGAACTTGTAGTTTATCCAATAAATGTTGAAACAATAGTCGATTAAACTTGTAGGTTAAACAATTAGATAAAAAAAAATCATGCAATTGATATGTAGGGAAAGCAATATAACTAGCAGATAAGAAAATAATAATGAGTTGGCTTTTATTTTTAAGAAGATGCATAATAATTGATGAAACTAAATTGGTGTACATGAAAGAGAAATTCTGGTTTAAGATTCCAAATGAGTAGCGTAGTGTTCAGAAAATAGTAAGTGAAATTGTTTCAATTCATCTTCTTCTTGTTTTATGATATGTTGATAATCTTGAATGCTTTCATAACACTGTTCTTGTTGAGGTGAAGGATGATTCTGAATATTTAGAAAATACATAATTAGGTACATGTTTTGTCTTGCTGAGAGAATTTGTTTGCTGAGACTGAGTTTCTGTTCAGTATACTTAATATAATTGCGTATAGCTTGACAACGAGTACAAATGGTCATATTGACTAATCTGGTAAAAATGATATAGGGTTAACTAAAAAGGATAATTATGTAAAGAATTAGATATACGAGTAATAATGAAACAAAACAAAAGAAATTCAACATATTTTGAGATTGAAGTAAAAAGAGGATTAATAGATAAATAAACATGTATATTGACAGATAAACAAAAACATAATTGAAATCATACCTGTTATGTTGTCTTCCAGTGGATCGCCAAAACACAGGCTTAAGAGAGGAAAGAGCAAAAGGTAGGAAATCAAAAAGTGATTTTATTTCATACTCCTGAAGAGTAGAAGAGCTTACATTATATAGGCGAAGAGACAAGACCTTCGTCCAAACAAGAAAAGAAAGAAAAGACTTAAAGTAAAGATGTTAGAGTAGAAAAGACATAAAGTAATGAAAAGACTAAAGTAAAAGGAAAAGAAAGTAAAGACCTAGTGGTCTTATATTATGCATAGAGAGAAATAACTTTTGGGCCTACATTATTCTCCAATGATAGCTTCGATAGAACAGTTGTCTTCTTTATCAGTGGCAGATGTTGAAAGACAGTAAATACATTGGTGTTGAGAATGACTGCAATGTTGGACCCCGATCTTTTAGTGGAAATTAGAAATGCTAAAATGAAATAAAATTAGTGTTTTTGTATATGAATTGTATTATAGATGTGTAACACCCCACTCCCGCATGACCCGAACCCGACATCGATGGTGATATCCGAGTTCGTGCTCCGCGAGAGTGGCGTACTACATCACTCAATCAAAACTCAGTATCAAATTTTTTTTAGTATTAATTGATTTTTTGTCTTTTTCTCCATTAAATGACAAGTGTCCTCATTCATTTAATGTTCTTATCTTGTTCCATTCATTCATTTACGACACTTTAAGTTGAGGAAGAGTAAAAACAAAGGTGAGTTAAGTGCTTTCCTTCTCCTCCATCCGAAATTCTTCTTCCTCCTACTCTCTTCTTCGTTTGTCTTCTCCTCTTGTTATTGCTCACAAAACTCTTTTAGCTTAAT
>JANZLC010000002.1:23099516-23121532 GCA_026413385.1 Erythroxylum gracilipes | reverse complement strand
TTCATTACTTTCTTCATTTAATAATCAATCATCAAACTAAAATCCTCAAAATAATATAAACATGTCTCAAAATAATTAGAACATGCCTAATACGAATCGGGGCCCAACATTTGAGGTGGGTAATATGTTTATATTTTGAATTATAAGCTTTGTATGTATTTTTGAAAAATCAAGAATATGAATTGTTTATAATAATAATAATAATAATAATAGATGATTTGATAAATTGATGAAATTTGTGAAATTCATTATTTATGAATGATTTGATAAATTATGAAAATTGTTTGAATTATGATTTTAAAGAAATTGCTAAAATTGTTAAATTCAATGTTTCTGAATGATTGGAAAAAAATTGCTAAAATTGTTTCGGACATTTTAATAAAATGTTTTGAATTGATTACATTCATTGATTTTGAATGTTTTGGAAAATTGTTAAATTCATTATGTTTCGATGTTTTAATAATTGCTATAATTATGCATTCTTGAATAATTAAAATTGTGTTATGTGAATTGCTATGTGAAATTATGTGAATTTATAAATGTCAATTTGTTTTATACGGCATAATATGAAAAATTAAGTTTTGAAATGTATCTTCGGGCAATCCAAATTTTTTGAGTACGAATTATGTGTTATATGGGTTTGGTTAGGTCCCATAAGTTAGAGTTAGTGCACTGTCTCTGTTAAAAAGGCTTCTCCTGCCTGCCCGCTAGTGGCATTGGAGATTCGTAAGGACTCCCATAAGTTCAAGGCTACACAGAACCGCTATGCGAGAATGTACAGTACGTTCCGTTTTAGATCAAGCCAAACCATTTTGATGTGCTATGTGTTTGTGTTTCGTTTCTAAGTGTGAATGCATTCATGTTTTTGAAATTGTGCATGATTTGGGAAAATTTTGAGAATTTTTAAGGAATGAGAAATTGAGTTTTGAAATAAAGAAATTTTGGAAATAATGTATAAATGATTTGAAAATGTGGAAATGGAAATTTTTTTGAAAAATGATTTTTGCTTATTTTTCTATTATAAGTAAATTATGGTTAGTATATATGAATGTGAAGGTGATTAAGATATGAATGTGATTATAATATGGGTTCCAGACAGGAGGTCCGAGGATACTGATTTGTGATTGAGATTAATGAAGTGTTTTAGGTATAGGATTGTGTTTGTGTATAATGGGATTCCGGACAGGAGGTCCGAGGAATTGTGTGTTTTGATTTGGATTATTAGAAGTGTGTTTTAAAAACCGTTTGCAGGTTTTTGGGTTTTAGAAAATGCAGCCATTATGCTGCCGAAATTTTTATGGCAAAGAAAGAATAAGAATAAGAATAAGTTGTGTTAAAGATGAGATTGAGTTTAAGACGAATTATATGAATTGAGTGTTATCTGAGGATGAAATTCCCAATGGGGAAATTATATTGTTTTGATTGGATTAAGATTGAATAAAGATGAAAGGAATGATAAGGAAAAAAAATTTACATCGATTAGGATAGGTTTAGTCTAAGGTTTCAACGGGACGTGTTTCTAAAATTTTCGTTTCCCGGATGTCGGAATTTGTTTCGGTTCGATTGAACAGTTTGTTTGCTTCGTCTTCGCTTTACTTTTGTTTATACTTCGAAATCCGTTCCTTCGATTTGTATTTTGCCTTTGTTTCCGTTTTCCTGTCGTTTTGTAAATCCGATTCTTCGTTTTCGTGTCTGATCTTGCTTCCGCTTTACGATTTCCGATCCGTTCTTTTGTTTCTCTTTGTTTTTGTTTATGTTTTTCCGGTTGGGGTCCGGTTCCGAGATCGGGTCCCAATAAAGCTGTTGATAGATGGCATGTTTCCATTGTTCTGATAAGTCATTGAATAGACCATTTGTTGCTGAGAAGGATTGTTCAAACTGTCTAATAATCTGAATAGCTTCAGTAGATATTGTTGTTTTATAAGCAGAGATCATTATGATATTAGGTCCTTTGTAATTGACTTGACTAAAGACCCCGGAGTAACCCTTATACATTGTTGATAAATGCCTTCGAGACAGTGAAGATTAAACTGGTTGATAAGCTCCCAATTAAAATTGTGTCTTGGTGGTTCATCTATGGGTGGATACATCCCGTTACTGATTTCGATTTAAATAAAGGCGATTCTGGCTACTTTGATTTCTACATCCTTTAAGTTATCTGTTTCCTTGAAAATAGGATAGCTACTAAATAATTTGATGAACATTTCGCGTTCCTTAGTAAATCTATCTTGTAATTTTTTACTGCTTGCATGAATCCAGTGAGAAACTCAGAGAGGATATGTAAATTGGTGAAATAAATAGTATCAATGAGTCCACTTTGAAAAAAGAGATAAGTAGTTAGTGGATCTGCCTCAAGAAAAATAATAGTCTTGGGTTCAAACCTTCCTCCATTATGTGGATAATACTGAAATATTTTTTGTTCGTCCTTCCATTCGTTCAGGGCTTGAAAGCAGTCACAGAACATTTCGGAAGTGATTTTTCTCATTTCTTCTTTGAGGGCTTTGGTAGGTAGAGATTTAATTTTTTCCATATTGTACTGGGGTTTTAATACAGGGTTTTTGAATTCTATAAGGGCCTTTTCTGCTTCTTGTTTATTAGGAAAACTTTTATGCAAAATAGATGATTTGCTAGTGATATGTGCTGCCTAGTGCCATTCTTCATAAATCCCGGCCATTGCATTAACCAAGGGCCTTCTTTCTTGGTTAATGACTCCTTCAAACTCATTGTTGCTATTTCCATTCTCTAGTTAATATATCTGCAAGACTGTTGTCAAATGATTTTATATAAGTAATATGAAAATTATATTGATTTAAATCTGACTGCCATCTAATTAATCGTCCTTGATTATAATTAGTTTTAATATTATATTTAATAAATCCACACAAATATTTAGAATCAGTTTAAATAAAAATTCAACAAGTAATAAATCAACTCGCCTATTTCTCAAAGTTTTGAGACAGGCTAATGTTTCCTTTTCATGAATGGGATATTTCAATTAAGTGGGATTGAAGGTTCCATTTATATACTTGCATAATAAATATTTCTTTTGATTGGGTGGTTTTGCTAAAAGACAACTGCCCATGTATCCATACTGGCATCAATTTGTACTAGAAATGAATCCTTTGGAAGATAATTATATAACATAGGTAAATCCTTACATAGATTTTTTAGAGTACGTACTGTATTTGTATCATCCATAGTCCAGCTCCACTGAGATTTTGTACTACATTTGAGTTGCAATTGTTTTCTTTCCTTAGCTAAATTTTAAAAAAAACCTTGATCTGATATAATTAAGTATACCTAAAAATTGTTGAACATGAGTGCGATTATTTAATATATCTAGAAATTGTTGTATTTTTGAAAGAATATTGGGTTGTAATTTTGAAAACCCATTATTGAATTCAGTACCTAAGAATTCAATCTTATGTTGTTAAGCTAATTTTATTTTCTTTCTTCTAAGGATTAATCCTTTATCTTGACATCTCTGAAGAACTACTTTAACCTTTTTTAAATGGTCCTCTTTATCAGTATTGGAGAAAATGATAATATCATCAATATAAGCTAGAGTGAAGTCATCTAATCCTTCAAGATTATTATCCATAAATCTTTGATAGATACTTGGGGCTCGTTTAAGTCCAAAAGGTAAGACATTCCACTGAAAATGTTTTTGAGGGGGACATGTAAAAGCAGTAAGTGGTTTTGTTTCTTCCTTTAATCACAATTGCAATATCCAGACTTGGCATCTAAAGTGGTAAACCATTGCTGTCCTTTAAGTTTATTAATAATATAATCTTTCCTAAGTAATTTATATGCATCTTGTTGGGGTTGGGTACGAAAGGAAAATGGATAGTGTTTCAGAGTGGCAGCAGCGAAGGGTTTGTCATGGCGAAGCCTCCTCTCGAGTAGTTCACCACGGCGAAACCACAAGATTTTTTGAATGCACCTCTCGGGAAAAGTTCACCGTAGTTAACTCTTGGCTTCACTGCAGCGAACTCCCGAGGTTCAAGGAGAAAACCCTTCAGAAAAATTTCGTCACGACGAAAGTTGGGCTTTGCCGCGGCGAAGTCACAAAATTCAACATAAATACACCCTTCTGAAGAAGTTCGCCGCAACGAACTCTGAACCCCGCCACGGAAAAACCCTCGGATAAAACCTAGAACCCAACAATCCATCAACACAATTTACACATACAATTCCAAGACATCCAAGTCTACTGCTAACAACAATTCACAATCTAAACAAGGAAATTAACAATGAACATACACCAGAGATCTTCATCGAAACCCCATTTCTTTTCTTAATTCAAAGAGTTGAACAACTTTAGATACATATGAAAAGCCATACCATTGGCTTAATACAAAATAAAAAAGTGAAATGAATGCTCATGTTGATATGCTTATAAAGCTATCCCCAAAAGTTATAGTTACTAACTTAGTACAAAGCTAACTATCTTGGAGTTTTCGATGCCTTGCAAGAATTGCTAACCTTCTCGTTCTGCACCTGAGGAGGGAATAGTGGGGTGAGCTATATAGCTCAATGACTAATATATTTATAGTCATCGGTAACGAGCCACACAGTCAAGCATATATACAAGTATGTCTGGCAATTCAATACTCAATAATTCAAACTCGCAACTCATAATTAACAAGATATCATCGCCTAAAACAAATCATGTAATTATCCATCAAAGCATAACATTCAATTATGAATCATACTCAACAAATCAATGATGAAATGCACAACAAATGGCTTGAGAGTTTCGTGGAACGAAACGGAGAAACCGAAGTTCACACTGTGAACAAAACGAGTCCAAATTCTCAAGATCTCGTGGCCTCAAGTGAGCAGCCAGGAAAAGACTATAGGTCAACGTGTACATAACTAACGAAACGGGTTCCTCTCTTGCTCAATCAAAAGAAAATTTATGCTCAATTCGATTAATTAAAAATTCATATTATCATGCTTCTTTTACTTTTTTTTTCTTCTTTTCATTTATCCAAATTGCCATGACACATTCCAAGGCATAACATGGTCATAAGCACAATTCAATCATATCAAAATGTCATACATCTTTCAATAAATGATATAAAACACATCATAAATCATTTTCTACATCACAGCAATTCACAATTTAGCAATTTAACACACAATATACAAGCAAGACAATTTGCCTATATTACACAATCACTATAAATATATTACTCACCTAATTCCGCTAAAAATCCAAGCTTAAAATTGCCTTTTCTCTTGCTCTTAAGTAAGGTTTTCTTAATTTCATTCAAATAAACTTATTCCTATTTAATCCCAATTCAAATGAAAATTTATAAAACTTCAAAAATCAAAATGCTAAAATTGAACTATAACCCTTCCAAAAATCTAGACCTTCAGGTCAATTTTCTATGATCATTCTGTGCTCAACTTTTTTCCAAACATTGAAATTCTTAAAGACTAAATTTAAACTTTATTTCTTCAGACAACTTGTAGCCTTATGTCTCTAGTTTACTCCAAATCAAAAATCACTATATTTGGATAACTACAGAAAAAAAAAGTTATGCTCAAAATACCGAAGCATGTTTGGTGCAAGAAAGTTCGACTTTGCCACAACGAACTTTCACAGAAACATACTAATTTCTAGCCCTCTCATCCCATTTTCCAGATTTCTCACCCCCAACATCTTACACCTAACACATCTTATACAAAAATCATCCTTTCTACTTCATTTTCACTTCTATCTATCACTAAACAAGGTTCATCCAACAAATCGAGAAGGGTTAATTCTTATACTTACTTGTTTAGCTTCAATGTCTTCAAACTCTTCAAGATCTCCAAAACTCTAGCTTGATTTTCTCTTCTTCTTCCTTTCTTCTCTTGTTTCCTCTCTTCCCCCTTCCACGACACTTCTCTTCTTTTCTTCTAATCCAAGACTACATTTTAGTCTAATCTTCCAATTTTGGCCTTCATGTATTTAGTCTTTCCAAAATAACCCTCCTTCATTTAATCCAAAGTCTACTTACCTCAGGCTATTAATCTAATACCTTAATCATACACTAATTTAATTCTAACATTCCCATTCAAAATTCTACTTCCTATTTAAGCTCCCTAAACTAATAGGCTCAATTAAAATAATTAAACAAATAAATCAATAAAATTAACAAAAAAAATTCGGGGTCCAACACATCTCCTATAATTGCTTCATTTAATTGTTTATAGTTGATAACCATTTGTCGTTTTCCACGTTTTTGTTCAGAATGTTTATTTACATAAAAAGTTGCGGCTGAATGTTTACTAGTACTAGGAAAGATTAAGTTTTTATCTAAAAGTTCAGTGCATTCAATAATAAATTCTTGAACATCTTGTTGAGTGTAGGGAATATTATTTTTCACATTTATTTCTTGGGCAGGATTTTTTAATTTGATTTTAATTAATTATTTATTATTATTTTTAGGGGATCTAAAGGATTTTCGCTACAAACATTGTCTAATAATGTTTCAATTTCAATTTGAAGGGTCATATTGTTGAGAAGATAGAATTGTAAATAGCCTAATTTTTCTGTCAAAATTTGTATTTTTTGATAGTAAGTATTATGGTATATAGGAATTTTAAGGATAATTGCTTTTTGATTTATTGCTTTTATTATTGGTGTTTTTAATGTAAGTATTGATAGAAGGGATTATATAACTTTAAAAAATTGTTACCTAATGTTACTGGTAATCCTGATTCTTGTTGATAAATGGATGGTATTGTGAATGTATATTTTTCAATTATTCTATTATTATAATAACTAACATACCAAATTGATTTTATGCTTCCATCAACTATTATTATTTAGAGATGTTTGTCTAATTTTTTTCCATTTAGTTAATAATTGTTTTGATGCAATACATATAGTAGCTCCTATATCTATATAGGCATTAACTTTTTTATCCTGAATGGTCACTTGAATAAAAGTTGTATTCTGATTCAGTTGATGATTCTGACCCTTGGGATTTATAGAAATAAAGTGATGAAATTGTTGAATTTGTTTCATAATCAGATTCTATTGGTTCTAATTTTTCCTCACATACAAAATTTAAAATATTAATTTTTTCTTTATATTTGTTTTGATTTCCCTTTGGAAAATTATTAGCATAATGTCCTTCTTCTTTACAGAGCCAACATTTACAAGATTTTTTATTTTGAGGACAATATTGTTTTTTAGGTTTAAATTGTCTATAATTTTGTCTTCTAAAAAACTTTTTATATTTTTTATAAGGTCTAAAAGACTGTTTTCTATATTTTGAAGGGTATTTACTCCATTTATAGTTTCTCTTTTTAAACTGTGGATGCGTTTTTCTTGGATGATTATAAGTAGAAAAATCACAACCATATTGTTGTGGTCCTTCAGCATATTTTGAACAACAAAGTTGAATGTTTTTATGTCTTAATTTTTTTAAGTAATTTAGCTTCTAAACATTTATGTGCTAAAACTTCTTTTTTGATTGAAATGGCTCCACCTAAATTATATGCAACAATATTTTTACTATTTTTCTTGAAATTGTTCTTTTACTTTTTGGTTAATGGGATAAGGTAATTTTTGAATGAAAATTTGAATATACATTTCTTGTTCGGGTCTCGTTAATTTGTAATAGTATTTTTTAAATTCACAAATATATTCGTCTAAATAACAAACGTATTTTTTAAATTCACAAATATATTCGTCTAAATAACAAACATCACAAAAGTGAATATCATTTAAATTCCATAAAGCAGTTCATTGTTCTTCATTGTCTATTTCTTGTTTATATGAGGCTACATTTTTTCCGATGAATTATTTATAGATTTCACTTAATATCACTTGAAAGACATGTACATTACTAACAGTAGTTAAATAAGAGGGGGTATTTTGGATTTGTTTTGCATTATCTAATAAAAGTCTAAGACTACTCCTGTTGTTTTATAAGTAATAAAGTTCCATAATAAATTTTTATTTTCTAAGCTGTCAAATGGTTTTTTCTATTTGAATTATTAATTGTAATTTATTAGCCCGTTCTAATAATAATTTTTTAGGTGCAATAACACAATCTAAATTAAGTATTCCACCTGGTCCTAACGTTATATGTTTAGGTGTGTATTCTATAGGAAATTTTCTCACTTTACTTCCTTTTCTATAATAGCCAAATTGATTTAAATTATCAATCTCAACTGGTCTAGCTTCCCATTGATAAGAATGTTATTGTTCCTTTCTTCACTTTTCGCCAGCATGACTACTTTCTGGTTGTTCGTCATTTTAACCTCGGTCGACATATAGTTCTTGATCAGATTCATAACCATAGATAATTTCATCTTTATCTGTAATAGGAGCTAGATTTTTAGGAGAGGATTGAAGTGTAAATTGATTAAATAATTGAGTTATTTCGTTTAATTATTGTTTAAGATCTTGTTCTATGTTCTCCATGGTTGAGCTAATTGGTTGATCGGTCTTCTATTAGGCTCAGGCATATATTTTTCACTTTTATTACTTGTTAAAAAATAATCATCACTTTATTTTATTTATATCCTACTTTTCTTGTCTTACAATTACTTGGTGGGACCAATTCAAAAGTAGTGTCCCAAAATTGCAAAAGTTTGTAATTCAAATTCTAAGTCAATGCATGAGTGTAATAGGGTGTAAAAAGAATTAGAGCACATTTTAATTCATTCATTCCAAGAAAAGGAATAGAATGGAGCATAAAAGATTGAATAACTTGATCTTTGTTCAATACAATTTAAAGCTTTATGAAAGGCATGTTATTATCATTATTAAGTTAGATATAATTTTTAATAATTAATTTTATTATTTACTAGGACTCTTAATAAAACAAGTAGTTTTGTAGATCCAATTTGCCTTGATCATATCGATCTTTTGATAGATTGGATTTTTTAGGAACTAGATTTGATAAATGAGAGTAACTTGGAAGATAATCTTAGATGAGAAAGTATTGACATGTTATTTGGAACAATGAACTTGAATGATTGTGATGATAAGGCTCCTTTCAATGATGAGAATTGGGGTTAATGCAACTTGAGCAAGTACTCAATTTAATAAAGTTACAGGTTTTTACTTCTCCTCTTATTTTAATTTCACTTATATTTAATGTATATGTTAAATTTTATATATGCAATATAATTGTCAATATTTTTGTTTTAGGTTTCACTTCTAGTTGGTTATTCAGCATAAACTCTTATTGTAGATTGTAAATTGTAATTATTAGAGAGTCATGAATACTTATTATTCTTTTTATTTAAAATTTTGATGCAATTATTATTTATTATATGATGAAATTTTAATATATTTAAATATTTTATGTTGTTTTTAATTTTATATTTATATGACGATTAGATAATCTTTTTCATATTAATTGTGGTTATTATATATATATGTAAAATATGTAAAAATAATACTAATAAAAATAAATAAATTGTTATTATTTTAAATTTCTATTATTATGATTTTTGGAGACATGGTTGATCTAAAATTATACATTATACAATATAATATATTAAATGACTATTTTCGTAATTTAAAAAAATTCAGGGACTATTTTATAAATTTAAAAATTACCTAAAACGGTACCCGATATTTACCAGTATTGGTATAATATTGTATCGGAACCAAATCCAGTACTGGTACGGTAGTCATAACATTGATATAGAAATATTACATAGTTGACTTAATAATTTTGTAATATAAAAATAGTTAAATGTTATATTTGTATTAATTTTTTTTAACTAAATTGCATATTGAACTTTCAATGTGAAATTAATTTTTTGGTACAAATTTCACTAATAACTATCAAAGTTATTTATTTTTTATCTTTCATTATTAATTTTTAGGTTTTGTGTATACAAACTTACATGTATAATTTTAAAAGTATAAAAAAATTTCTCTTATATATATGATCTATAAATTATAAAAATCTAATTAAAAAGTCATGCAAAGTGTATAGACATTGTTTACAAGATAATCCTTTTATTAAAAAGGTTATTACATAATATACCTTAGAAAAATTGAAAATAATGTACATTAAATAAATTGTGAATTAGATAATATATTTGTATGTAGTATTGATCAAATGAGTTTTAATGCTTACAAATAATCTACAAATTGAAAATCTTTTGAATTTAATTTGTTAATAATCTTAACTCTTTATAAAGATCTTTTATATTTTTTTTTCCATTTTTTCTCTCATGAGTGTTTTAGAGAAAGTTGAGTTTTTGAGAAATAATTTGATGCTTATTGAATTTAATACATCACTATCACATTTAAATCTTTTGTTTTTACTATAAAAGCTTTATCAATGTATGATTCTTTTAAAAATTGCTAAGAGAAATTGACTTATTATAGGATATAGTTAAGATTCAACATGTGTGTTCCAAATTATATATCTCAACATCCCCCACTTACCTATGATAGAAAAAAAGTTTCATAATATTGTTTGTTAAATTTTTTTTGAAGATAATCATTATTAAATTAGGTGTAGAACTGATAATTTAGATAATATATTTATATATCGCACTGATCAAATAAGTGTATAGAAAAAAACATTTACAAATAATTTATGGATTAAAAATATTTTGACTTCAATTTATTGATAAGTGTAATTATTTAGAAAGATATCTCATATTTTTTTAGTTTTTCTTCTCATGAGTGCTTCAGAGAGAGTTGGGTTTTTGAAGAATAATTTGATGCTTATTTCCTTTTGATATTTAAATCTTTTGTAAATTGCAACTATTTACCACATAAGATTCTTTAAAAAATTAACATAAGAAATTGACTTATTATAGGCTATACTTAAAATCCAAATAAATTAAATGGGATCCATCATAAGCATCACAAATTATTCCAACTTCTTTCATCTCTCGCTCACATATGGTGGTTTCATAGGTTTTATGTTTTCCAATTTTCATACCTGGTTAATAATTACTTTCATAACTTTAATGTGAAGTATCTTTTAGGAATATATAATAAAAACAGTATGCATACCCTAGATCATTTATCACATTAATATTCATCTCAAATTCATTAGATAAATGCTTTGTATTTGGGCTACCTTCTTGAAGAAGGTGGGCTCTTTTAAATGCATCTTAATAAGAATTCAAATTAACTACCTTCTTGAAGAAGGTGGGCTCTTTTAAATGCATCTTAATAAGAATTCAAATTAACTTACTTTTCTAGCATATGTTATTATATCAAATCATTCATAATCTTTTATTAATATTTTTAGATATAAAACATTAACTCAATTCTTTGGAATTAAAACCTAATTAAAGAGAGTATTTTAATTTGAATTTCATATAGCCACAAGGATCTTAACACAATATAAGTTGATATTATGACATACTATCCTAATATAGTCATTTATGCTCATTTGGTATGATTCATATATGTATTAACTCTCTTTTATTAGAACATATTTCTTAGCAAGGGAAGAATATGCGTAACTTCTATAATAACATGCAAACCTACTTACACTCTTTTTGCCCTTAAAGAAACATACATCAAGCTTTTATTATACTAGACATCATACATACAATCATAGGATATTTCACTACCCTAGGAGAACATTTAACACCTTCAATGCCCAAAGGAAGATTCCTGATTATGCATACATAGATAGAATATCAAGTAATGCATTAATGGATCATCATCACTCATATAATATGCTATGTCATTTTTGTGGTAATTATGGACAAGTTGATAGCTTTTGTTTTCTTAAACAAAGAATGTCAAGCAAACCCTTGAAAGTATGTCTTGAAAAGAAGAAGGAATCTAATAACAAGGAACCAAGCTTATTTAGATTCCTCAAACACATTGATTGCTTTGGTTTGCAAGGTTATTAGAAAAGAAACAGAAAATGTTACATAGTAAAGATAGTAATTATTGAATGAAGGCGTTTATGCATTTTATTATGAAGAATTTAACCTCCTTGCCTCCAAAAAATTCTAGAAGATGTTGTGACAGATATGAGAAGGATGAGAAACATCTAATGGATTGTAAACTCAAGAAGAATCTTCATTCAAATCTCTTAAAAGTAATGTTCAACATGAGGTAATTAGTAGTTCATAATTTATAAATATATGATAATTTGGGTTTATGTGTCAATTTGAGTATAAATCCTTGGTGACGATTGCCTGGGTTTGAATTATGAATAAGGTGTTTAAGAATTATTTTTAAAGTGTGAACTTTAGTACCTACACTTGGTGATTATTATACAAAATGAGGAAACTAAGTTAGAACTTACATTAAATGGAAAATTATTTTCTCTAAACTTTTGAATAATGGAAAATTATTTTCTCTAAACTTTTAAATAAGGATAAATCTTTACAAAATTAGAATAAAATTAGTTATGATTAATATGAATTCTATTTGATAAAGCCCCTTATGTGATTTAACGCTTCTTTATTGATATATAGTTGGTTGATATGTGGTTTAATAGTTTTTGTTCAAGTTTTGATGATATTTCCTAATGTTTCAAGAAAGGACAAAAACATGATTTTTAAGTGTATTTTGTCCTTGTCTATGGTTTGGTCACTTGTCTTGAAAATTTGTCAATGGTTTGGTCACTTGTCTGTCGTCCAAACAACAACACTAGTTGATCAATATCCTTTAGTGGTCAACCAATGGTCTGGATTTTAAGGTTCTCTGAGAGTTTATGAAGAGTTTGGTCCCACTTATTGGTTAACCAGATACCCTCAGTGATTGACCAATATACTCTATTAATGGACCAGTAGATCAGATTTTAAAATCAAACCATTGTTTTTTATCATGCCTCTACTACTCACTTTTGTTTCTCTTTGAAACATCAATACAAATCAACCAATCAAGTCATATAGTTAACCAATCCTCTTGTTTTTAGTTTACGTTTAGCCTTTTTTCTTCTATTCTCATATTTTATGCTTATATTTTCAAAACTAAATTTTTTTGATATGATAAATAGTATCCAATACCACAAAGCCATCTAATATAAAAATGTGGACATAATAATCAATTCTAAGAAAAATAACCATTTCACCATTGTAGAAATTAATATTAAATCAATGGCTACCTAAAATCATAATATAAACAATATTTCATTGCACCTTGGGAGAGAAAAGTACATTTTATAAAATAAGGGTTCAATCATTATATATGACTAATTTGCAAGTGCTTATCATATACCTCAATTCTAGAGTTATCTTTTATATATATGTTCCTTATTCTATTTAGAAATTTTCAAATTATATAAAATCCTCTCTCCTTTGTTATATGGTTTATGGCTTTTAAGTCTTCTTAAGCTCGCGATAATCATGAGTGAAACAATGTTTAATGCCACAATCGTAACATTTTACTCTCTCAATGGTTTTTTTTTTGGAAGGACCTTTTCGATTTCAAATTTGATTTGTGTTCACCTTTTTGGGATTCTGAGAATTATTGAAGTCTTCTTTTCTCTTTTCTAGTTCCACTATAATGCTTCCTATTCTTACTTTTATAACCGTATGAGCTTCACTAAGCCATATAAACCTTATTATATGTCTTGGAAGTCTCGATATGTTCTTCTTCCAATAATGTCCCATTCAATCCTCCATCATCTTGATATTCTTATTATGGGTAACGTGCATTTTCATATACTTATAACTTTGAGGCAAATATTGTATGACAACTTACACTTGCTACTCATTTGACAAGATATGACCACATCCCTCAATTTACTAACTATGAATGATTTAGCATTTCTTATAGGTCTTAAACTTAATAATGAGTTATTTTGGACATTAACGTGCTACTAAAACATGTTACTACTGCAAATTATAGTGAAAATTATGGCTTTTACATTGTTACATCTACTAAACTCTTACATAGCATTATCATCCATGCTACTCATTATTTTGCTAGACTAAAAGTGCTTTCTTTTACTATAAGTCATATGTCTCATAATTTTTCCTATTTTGCACTATAGTTCCCTCCTTAGGAAATTTTATGACTGTTTAATAAGTCAAGAGCATTTTTCTCTTTCAATATCTGTTAGATTTTTCATATTCCAAAATTTTCATAATTTTCATGATTCAATTTTTCATCTACACTAAATTATGTGAAAATATTCTTGAAACTAGTAATCATTTTCCTAAAACATATAGTTTCCATAAAGACATTGATTATAAGATTATTGTTGTATCCTAATTAATTTGACGCAACACTATAAATATAGACTTTAAACAAAATCAAAAGGTCACTAAGTTTCCAATTATCATCCTTATAATAATTGATCAATAAGTAATCATTCTATTTAGACTAGGGATGGTAATGGGCTGGGCCTGCCAGACCCAACCTCTACCTACCTAAGCCTTGGTCAACCGCCCAACCCTGTTTTTATATTTTTTAAAATAAAGGCAAAACGATGTCATTTTTGGCAAAAACAATGTCATTTTACGTTATTCTTCATATCTCAGGTTGGGTTGGGTTGGTCCAGGCTGGGCCCTTTTACCATCCCTAATTTAGATGCACGCACACGTACACACACACATGTGCACACACACATATATAAGTTAATAAATAATTGATGTTGCATTTACTCAAACACATATTGTCCTTGAATTAACAATTTTACTAAACAAAAAATGATTTTATTGAAATTTTAAAAAATAATAGTGCTAATTAGTCATTACTCAAGGAAAAATAAAGTACTGAAAAACACAATGAGTATTCCATTTTGAATAATCATGCCCAATGGTAAACCATTTTGAATAAGTTCTTAAGCACTTTCCTCCTTTCATACTTTACTAAGAAAAGTCGAATCACTAAGAAAAATGGTTTTTGATAATGAGTATTCCATATCCTAGTCAATAATTCTCCCTTTAGAAGCAATAATGGCATATGAAGTGCCCAAATAAATTTTTCGTAATGAGTGAAACCTCCATTATGAGAATGTGTGAGTTCATGAATTATGTCATAAACATTCCACCATGAGTCCTCATGTCTTGTCTAAATAGCATATGATAACTATACAATTGTCTTA
This sequence comes from Erythroxylum gracilipes, assembly GCA_026413385.1. Lineage (NCBI taxonomy): Eukaryota > Viridiplantae > Streptophyta > Magnoliopsida > Malpighiales > Erythroxylaceae > Erythroxylum > Erythroxylum gracilipes. The sequence goes on along the minus strand of JANZLC010000002.1, from coordinate 23,106,524 downwards.
CTTGGCTAATGATACTTTGTCTTTATTTAGACATGTGTCTTACTTTTGGCCTTCTTTTTATCCAGGAATCTTTCTTGAAATCAAATTATAAACATTCAAATAAACACATTATTTGTACAATACAATCATCAAATAAAATATTATTTTAATATATAACCTTTAAATAAATAAATTGTTTAATATTGAGAACTTGTCCAATAAGCAAATTATTGAGCAAGAGGGTCATAAAATAAATGATTTATTTGATGTATGGTAAATCAAATTATTTGATAAGTAAAATATATATAAAAAATATTATTTATATGAAAATATGGAATTCATAAGGAGTACATGTTAAAATATTAGTCTTTAAAAACATAGATGAATTCGTCAAAAAAAACATTTTATGAATAAGTCTAAAGGCAAAAACTACATTTTACCTTAAATTTTTTAATAAAATACAAGTTGATTCTTAATATTTTAGAGCATTTAATATAAATCCTAATGTTTGTAAATGTTCAAAACAAAACCTGAGTAGACAAAAATTTAGAACTAATATGTACTCATCTAGTATGTGTCATAACAACATTTACATGGCATAAATTTAATTTTTTATTGATAACATAGGTCTTACATAGCCATATATATGCCACGTGGTATAGTTAGACACGTTTTAAAAAAATAATATCTACATAATTTGAATTATTCAAATAAAATGGTAACAAATTTTAATTATAATTAAATTAATAAAATTTTGTTAACGTAAATAATATCATTTAATCATAATAATCTTAAATATAATTAAAAATCAAACCCTAATTATTAAAATCAAAACCCCAATCTTAAATATAGAAATACAAATGTTCAACGGACACGTGCATGTGATGGAAAAAAACTAATTATAAAGGTCTTGGGCTATCGATAGATGAGTGGGATCACTATAAAATAAGAGCTATAAGAGAGGGAATAAAATAAAGAGGAGAGAGGAATCAACTAGAGTACACAAAAAAAACTACACATATAACAGTTAGAAACAGAAAATAAAATAGAGAATAAGTAAGAGGACACACTCAAATTCCATGTGTCTAAATCGAATTGTAAGCTTTATTAACAGACTTAAATCATCTCTGCTTTAGCTATAACTTCACCTCATAGTTATGGAACAGGACTTTGTCTCTTCTGGTATTACAATTTGATCAAACACAATGGACATGCACAATCACTTGCGCTACCAAACTTTAATTATATAATAGAGGAGATCAAATGTTATTTAGGATGACTTTTAAAGCCTTGATTTACTACATTTGGCGAGAAGTAAACAAAGATTATTTGGTGATGAAGCCACTATTGATAGAACCATTTTACAGAAATTCCTAATCCACATTAGAATAACAACCAATGCAAGAGATCTTACCAAAAGTATGAGCTCAGGAATGTGCATTAGATAGTGTCTATAACCATTACTCAAATATGCTATAACAGGCTACTTTTTTTACCATTTATAATCTATAAATGTTAGTCTCTTTGGATTGTTAGCATATATCTTGTTTAAGTGTATGTAGTTTATAGTTAGAACTATTTCTTTAATGGAATTTAACTTAACTTTCAAAAAAGAGGAAGTAGGACACGAGACCAGAAGTGGGAGCAAAAGAATATAAACACGCACAAAAACATGAGAGGTAGACGATGAACCATGAGAAATAAGTTAGAAAGACAATTTAAAAAAAAGAACAAATACAAGGACAAAGATAATGGAGAAACAACAAAAATAATGGAATAAAAGGCCAAAAGAATAAAAGCAAAGAGAGTGAGCAAATGGCAAGAGAAAAAACAACTTACAACCAATTAGGAGAAACAAAAGGAGAAAAGAAAAGAGAAACAATGGAAAAGGAAGAACTAAATTGGAGAAAACAAAAGAGAAATGAAAACTGAAACTAAAAAGGGAACAATTAAAAAATGAGAGGGAGAAACTAAACAAGTATGAAAAATAGAGTGCATTAATAAAGGAAATTAAATAGAGTCAAAGATGGAGCATATTTTATTTTTATTTTGAAATTATAGTTTTGAATTTGAGAATTAGGGTTTGGTTTAATTAAATTTAAGGTTATTATGATTAAGCATCATTGTTTGAGTTAAAAAATATTTAATAATTTTAATTATAGATCAATTTTAAATAATTTAAATTATATTAATATTATGTTTGAAAGTAAGTCTCGCAGGGTCACGTGATATTTATATGATAGTGTGGGACATATATTATCAATAAAAATATTGAATTCATGTCACATCAGAATTGATGTGACATATAACTGACAGAGATTTAACTCTATTCAAATTTTTATCTACTCAAAGTTCATTTTAAATGTTTTGCATTTATTTTGAATGATCCATGTTAAGGTTTAACTTGTATTGTAGTAAAAATCTTAGGATTTTTCTTTAAGTCTAAATAGAAGTTATATATAAATGAAGGTGACAAATGATTAAGGCTTAGGGTTTCACTTTAAGAGGATATGGGTTCAAATCCTTCAAACCTCTCTTCACCTTTTTTAAGATGAAAATGTCTTGATCTTAACCAAAACCATTCTTAATTGACTCCAAATGAGCTTATGAGTTTGGTCCAAAACAATTAAACATACTAGATTCATTTAGGTTAAGCCCAAATAACCTAATTTAAAGTGATCCACTTAACTCTTTTTTAAGTCATATTAGTTAAACCTATTATACAAGTTAAAGCCTATAAAAGATTAGTCCCATCCACTAATCTGGTTAAACCTAAATAAAAAAAGTCAAGTCTGATTATTTTCTCAAATTATAGTAGAATTTAAAAATTAAAATAATTAATTCAAAATTCAAAATTGACATAAAAGGCCAATAAGACACTTATTTCCAAAATTGTCATCCATCACTCACAACAAATCTGAGACTTATTTGGAAACTAAAAACTAAAAACTAAAATATGGAAATGCCATCTTCTCCCTTTAAACCCACTTATGCTTAAAGCTCTATAAAAATCTCATTATTGAATTTCGATGGATTCTTTTCAAACTTCACTCAGGTCCTTATTTGGTGCTCTGATTTAATCTTTTGATCTCTTTGGTTCCTTATTGTTCCTCTCACAATCTACTCACTTCCCCTACTTTTGCTACTCTTGGACATTGAATTCTTATTGATTTTCCCTCGTTTGTCCACTTTCTTCAGTGCCTCAATTTTCAAATTAACTCAAGTGGGAAACTTTCCTCATTCCCCTCTAACAAGTTTCTCTCCTATTCTGGTAAAGCATGAACCTAGCAGCTAGAATTTCTCCTAGGTCTTACCCGCTACCCTGGCTTATGACCTAGCATTTCCTCCATCCCACCATGCTTCCAAGACTTGACTCAATTCCTTTATCCCCCTTGTCAAACTCAGAATTTAGTAATTAAGGCTCTTACTATTATTGGCACACCTTCTTAATCTTCTACTTAAAACTAGTATTTAAGAACCATCACACTAGCAATCCTATGCCTTCACTATACTTCTTTTCCTCTCCTATCTTACCCAATACTTTTCCCTTTTTGTACCAAAATCTCAGGACCAAGTGGTCAAGAATCACTCTCTTTCCAATAGCTTGTGGTTTCTCCCTTCTACATCTTTAAATAACAACTTTATAGTTGTGCTCCTCATTAAAGTACTCCAAGTTGGAGTTGCCAAATGGACCATTACTATAATAGAATCTTTTCTTAATAAAAGACCAACTTTACCCATTATATACCATTAGTAACTCATTGAAGGAAATTTAGACTTCAGTAGGTTCTTACTAATGAGAGGGATCTTTTTATTTAGATTTGATACCACTGTAAACATTAAAAAAGACCACTAAATCAGGCCCCTAGTATATTAATAGCAACCTGGCCTTAAATTAAAACATACAAAGATGAAATATCTCCCCAACTAGATCAATTTGCATAATTTTCCCTTAGAATATCGTTTTTTGTAAATTTAAGCTACCTACCTAGCTACCTTCGTAACCCTTTTGTTTTGATGAAGTAACTCTAAAAATAAGAAGAATTTTCCATACTAAAGTTTACATTAAAGTGGAACTTGCTAAGTTCTCATTAACATATTAATGGAGACTTACACAAATCCAAAATCACAAGACTTAGAGCCCAACGAGTAGAATTTTCAAAATAGGGGACTATAGTGAATTCATAGAGCTTAATAGTTCAAATGATACCATAAGGGGCCTAAAACCAAACACCAATCAACTTATATCCTAAGATTAAACACTCCATAAGTTACTATATACCCAAGAAAAAGCATTTTGGCTAATCAAGTTGCACCAAAAGAAACAGTTAAATATATGGAATCATCGCCTAATGCTATAGAAAATGAATGCACATTGGCTAATTAGGAAAACAATCCACTTCAAGTTAGTGTTAAAAAATGACTCAAGTAATGATATAGATCATCTGGATGTCGATAATTCATAAAGTATTATTTATAAATAACCTAATGTTATTAGACAACTTAAAACCAAAACTAAGGGTTGACTCAAGCACCAAAAGAAAGACCTAGGAGGAAAACCAAAATGTTTGTTAAGGCCACCAACTCAATCTCTAATTGTTGGTCATCACATGGAATGTAAGAGGGCTTAACTTCCTTAAAAAGCAAAAGGAAATCTAGGATTATCTTAGTAGTAAAAGATGTCGCCTTAAAGGTCTCCTAAAAGTGAAAATAAAATCTAATATTTGTAATAAATGATTATGGTTTTATAGGAAGAATTAGGAATTAATATCAAACCATTAACACCATATTAGTGAGAGAGTAATCTTAGCTTATGACCAACAAATTTAGAATTCTTCGAACTAGATCCAATAACTAACTTATACATATATCTGTAAACTTTACTCCTTATCCAATCACTATTAACTTAACATTTATATATGTAACAAATCATTGCTTTTAAATGGCCACTCTCTATTAGACATTCACTCTTATGTGAGTTCCCTATGGATGATGCTAGATGATTTCAATAGTACCATATACCTATAAGATTATAAGACATGCAATGCAAGCTTCAGGCATTTAAGCTATGAGTTTAGGGGTTATATGTCTTAAATAAAGTGCTCTAACCTTAATTATAGTAGGAATCACTGTACATGGTTTAAATAGTTGAGTGGAAAAGTTCTAATTAGAAGGAAACTAGACTAAGCATTAATTAATGCTTAATGGATGATTGAATTTCCTTTTAGTTTTGCTCATTTTGGAAACAATCTTACTTCTGATCCCTCTCCAATGGAAATCCATAACCTAGGCATTTACAAGTCCTTATTCAGATTTAATAACTATTTGATCAATTTAGAAGGATTTTAGATAGTAGTTTCCAAAGGCATGTCTCTCTAGGTTTACGGATTTGAAGCTTACAAAAATGTAAGAAAAATGCAACCAATGAATCAAGAGCTAAAATTCCTCAATAAAAATCACCTTAATAATATAAAACTAGCTATCTAGATCTCCAAAGAATAACTAGATAGATCCAAGGTGATCTCTACTTTAAACCAATGGATAAATCCTTTAAACTTTAAGATAAACAAGCTTTAACCAAGTACTCACAAGTACTAGAGGCACACAGCTCTCTTCTCAAGAAAAATTTAAAGATTTAATGGCTAAAAGATGGGGCTAGGTACGCCACCTACTTCCATAATGCAATTATTTACAAAAAGAACTAAAAGCAAGATCTCCTCACTAATAGATTGTGATGGGAGCTTAACTTGGAAGAAAGAGGAGATCAAGTAAAAAGCTTTAAGCTACTTCTAAAATACATAGCTAAAACTAATCATGATTGTTTATTTGTGTAAGTGCTAAGGGAATTTATACATAGTCTTATCTCCCATGTGCTAGTTAAAAGTATAGTCATACCTTTTAATAGATCATATATTGAAAGGCCCTCTTGAGCTTAAATCCCAATAAGACCTTGGGTTTCAATGGTCTAAACGTCAAGTTTTTTTTTTCAAAAATCTCAGAACTTGATAGCTGATCATATCACTTCTACTATAAATGAATTCTTCAATAGAGGTATGTTATGAAGAAGTTGAACAAAACCCTTATAACTCTAGTCCTAAAGTATCAAATCCCTCGTCTCTACTTAAGTACAAACTTATTTCATGTTTCAATCCCATCTATAAATTCATCTCAAAATTACTAGTCATAATACTTAAATTATACCTTGATCATTCCAAGCCAAGGAGCTTTATACAAGTCAAATCTATAATAGAAAATATTTTCATTGCACAAGACCTCTTAAGAAATTAACCAACAAAATTTGTGCCTTAAAATTGATTTAATAAAAGTATTCGACTCTATAAGCTGGGAATTTTTATTTGTCACTCTTAAAGCATTTGGCTTTCCTCAAGCCATTATCACTTGAATTAAGTAATACATCACAATAACCTCATTTAGTGTTATGATTAATGGAGAACAAATCTTAGTGTTCAAAGGTGCTAAAGGCTTAAGGCAAGGGAATCCTCTTTCTCCTTGCTTATTTACTCTATGTATTAAGTTTTTTACTAGGTTGATTGAGTATAAGATCAATCATGGCAATAACTTCACATATCATCACAAATGCAAAAGAATGAAGCTCTTTAGCCTCTATTTTACAAATGAAATAATTTTTCTATATGGTGCTAATCTCCACTGAATTGAGTTACTTATGAATTCCCAAATTATGTTTTGGAGACTTCCAAGCCTTACAATCAACACAAACAATAACTATATATTCATTTTAGTTGGTTCTTATGATGTAACTAATAGTTTAATCAAAGCCTCTAACTTACAAGTTAAGGAGCCCCTTTTTACATACCTAGGGATCCCCATCACTAGAAAGAAACTCTCTTATAGAGATTACTAACTCTTGAAGTGAATCACACGTTAATACAAACCTTATTATACGATATGCAAATGCACAAAAAGGGGGGGTTGAATTGTGTATTCTTTTTCGTTAATCCCCTTCGTAAACGAGTTTGTTAAAAGAACCTTGTTCTTTTCACAAAAACT
>JANZLC010000002.1:23062294-23081990 GCA_026413385.1 Erythroxylum gracilipes | reverse complement strand
AAGATCGAAAATTAAGAGTTAAGAGAGAGATTGAGAGTTGAGAGATGTTGACACAACGATTTTTATACTGGTTCACCACAAATTGCGGGCTACGTCCAGTCCTCAGATATCTTTCTGAGATTCCACTATCTCTCAAAATGTTACAAGTATTCTTTGTTCTCGAGCCTATTTAGGTCTCTTACAATCAGTATTCTTTCACACTTAACCTCTTCAGGCTATCTGCACTTCTTTCAACTGAAAGATAACTTGAGCTTTGTTGCAGAAAAGTAGCTCTAAATTTTTTGCATAATAATTTCTCTCAAGAATTGCTAAGCTTTTTAATTTCGCTAACTTTTGTAGTCTTCGACTCCAACTCATATTTATAGCATTCATCTTCAACTGCTTCTTGCTTCTTGTTTCTTGATCTTTCAAGAATCAGTTAATTAGTTGAGTTCTGTAACTAACTCAAACTGATTCTTCATCTGACGTGTTTTGCTTTTTCCATGTGCTTTCTTTCGTCTGATTTCTTTCGTCTGCTTTTTACTTTTGCACCTTACGTCTCATTTTTATTTTGCTTCCGTCTGCTTTTCTAATTTTCTTCCGTCTACTTTTCAATTTTTCTTCCATCTACTTTTCTATTTTGCTTCCGTCTTCTATTTGTATCTTGCTTCCGTCTGCTTTTCTATTTTACTTTCGTTTGCTTTTCTATTTTGCTTCTATTTTCTTTTCTAATTTGCTTCCGTCTGCTTTTCTAATTTGCTTCCGTCTTCTTTTCTATTTTGCTTTCGTCTAGTTTTCTATTTTGCTTCCGTCTGCTTTTCTATTTTGCTTTCATTTGCTTTTCATATTTTTATTTTTTGTTCCTCATCAAAATTATTAATGTAAAGTCTTTTTGACTTAACATAAACACAATAACAAATCGATCCAGGTAGGACTGAAACACCTTATTTATCAAGGCCATAAAAACTGTCGGGGCATTAGTTAACCCAAATGGCATTACTAAAAACTTAAAGTGCCCATACCTGCTCCTTAATGCACTCTTAGGTACATCAGCCTCAGCTATCTTCAACTGATAATACCCTGACCTCAAGTCCAGTTTAGTGAATATCTGAGCTCCCTGCAACTGATCAAGTAAATCATCAATTCTAGGCAGTGGGTATTCTTCACTGTCACCCGATTCAATTGCCTATAATCGATGCATAACCTCAAAGTCCCATCTTTCTTCTTCACAAATAACACTGGAGCTCTCCAAGGTGAAGCACTGGGTCTAATAAAACCCTTTTCCAGCAACTCTTAGAGCTGAGTCTACAACTCCTTCAGTTCCACATGTGCCATCCTATATGAAGGAATGGATATAGGAGCAACACCTAGAATTAGATCAATTGTGAACTCTATCGCTCGATCTGGTGGTGAACCAGGTAACTCTTTGGGAAACACATCCAGGAACTCCCTAACCACTGGAATATCCTGTAATCTCTGCTCAACCCTAGTTTCAATAATATGGGCCAGATAAGCCTCACATCCTCCCTGCATCAACCTCAATGCACTCATGAAGGATATTATCCTAGCTGGCACTGCTTGACTAACTCCTCTGAATACTGCCCTCGGCTGATCAGGAGATTCTAGTACTACCTCCTTGGTGTAGCAGTTCATGATGGCCCTATGGGCAGTGAGTCAATCCATGCCTAGGATTACATCTATCTCCCTCAACTATAATATAATAAGGTTTGCCTCCAAAATTGCTTGATCAATCCTAATCAAGCATCCTTTACAAACCTCTCCTATAACTGTAGTACTGCCTATTGGCATACTCACCTATAATCCATACTGTAGTAACTCCCTATCACAATGCAACCTACATGTTAAATGCAGTGCGATAAAAGATTGTGTGGATTCTGGATCTAGCAGTACAAAAGCCTCAAAGTCATAAACAAGAAGCGCACCTGCTACCACATCTGGTGAGTCTTGGGCCCCCTGCCTAGTCATGGCATAGACCCTAGCTTAGGACTGCGGTTGGTTGCCTCACCCCTCAATCCTCATGGAAGAACTCCCTGCTCTTCCTCTGACTCTACCTCTGCCTCTCTGTCCAGATCCACCTCCTCTACTCTGCTAGACTGTAGTATAACTTCCAGATTGTCCACTGACAGCAGACTGAGCCCCCAAAGTAGTAGGACAATCACTAATCTGGTGGTCTATGGAGCCGTATTTAAGGCAAGCTCCAGTCAATCTCCAACACTCACCACCATGCCTCTTCTCACAGTGCTCACAAACTGGAAACAGATTTAGAGCTGTACCCCTTCCACTGCTAGTCTGTGAAAATCTACCCCTCTACCTAGTTCCTGATTACCTGGATCCACCTGATGATCTGAATGCTCTGTTTTGGTGCTTACTATAGCCCCTGCCAGAATGCCCTGACTCTCACTAGGCCTCTTCCCTTTGGACCCTTACCAAGTCTCAACTTTTTTTCCCTCATCAATTGTTCAATTCTAATTGAAGCAGCTCTCAACTCATTGGAAGTACCCATATCTGATCGTGCCAACCTTGTTATGATCTCCATATTAAGTCCATTCTCAAACCTCCTATACTTGTCTTCTTCTGTAGGGATCAAAGCAGTAGTATAACCCATCAATTCATTGAATCTGATCTCATACTCAGCCACTGATATCCTACCTTGCTTCAATTCCAAGAACTCTCGCATCTTCATGTCTAGATAGATCTTGGGCATGTAGTTGTCTCTGAAGACCCTCAGAAAGTCCTCCCACTTCAATTGACAAGGCTTGGTGGTACTGCCTAGGACAGTCTTCCACCATTGATATGCTGGGCTCTGCAGTAAAGACACTGCATAATCGAACCTCTCATCAGGCTCGCAGTCCATCTGATCAAATACCATTTCCGTCCTCTCTAACCATCCCTCGGCCTCAGCAGGGTCTGCGCTGCCATAGAAGTTCACAGCTCCCTGCTTTCGCAGTCTATCATACCTCCTTTCCCTTCTTTCAGGAACTCTAGGAGACATCTCCTCAGATCAAGGCACCGAGGAATCTTTACTGGCTCCTACCAATCCTTGGTCAGCTGGTTGATCAATTTGATCACCTAGAGAGGATGAACTATAACAAACAATAATTTCAATCATTTTTGCATTTCTTATGATCTTTCATACTTACCATTCCTATATGTCCCCACAGATGCCAACCATACTTTGATACCACCTAAATGTAGTGCCCTCTTACCGCAGGGTACATACCGGGATGCCCGGAAGTCATTCTGGTACATATCCTACGATAAGGGCGAGTTACGATCGATCACTACATTCTGTTCATATGGCATCATATCATTCTTCACTTAAAAAGCATCATAAGAAATTAAATGGGATGTTGGAGTTATGTAAATATGGTGCCCTGAAAAGCAAGTGCATTTACATGTAACTTAATCTTCTTCAGTTATAGTTTTTTAATGAAAATATTTATTATATAAGCATAATAACTAGTCATAAGGAACCAAGATTCATTTGTTAATAATATACATATACATGAAGATGTATTGGAAACATGTATATTATTAAAATCTAAATTAATTGATTCATATTTGAATAATCAAGTTGGCTACTTGATTATGGTTTAGACTGTAGTATTGTGATTTATAAGTAAAGGAGTTTACTTCAAGGTAATGATGAGTTTCATATCATGTGATAGTAGTCGACTATCGATAATAGCACTATTAAATGAATTTGGAATCAAGTATGTTCTCAAGAATAAAGTAGGTCGTTACTTTAGTCTTAAAACATACATTTTAGCATTTGTTTATTATGGACCACAATCTTGATGAGTGGTGAACTCATATGTGTTTCATTATAATTCTTGATATGATCAGAATAGATTTTTATAGAGTATCAATCTAGTGTCTGCATGTTGGAATTATTAATTGAAACATGTATGAGGGAACATTCACTCAAATAAAGAGTCTATAATGATATCATCACTTTTAGATATTTTACAGAGATTGGTGATTAATCTGGCGCCAATAGTTTGATGGACTAGCTACCTATCAAGTCTTAACACCAAGATGAGATCTTGTGTGTTAATCACCATATATAGTAAAACAGGAGATTTAGAAGGAAAAACCAACATAAGGGTAAAATGGTAATTTTACCTTTTATTGTGTGGATGGCTATAATATGGTTCATATTAAAGTTTGCAATTGAACATCTTATTTGAAACATTTGTTCTCATAATATTTAGTAATTCAAGAGTTCAGCTAATTGTCTTTAGTGGAATAACATTTAGTTAATAAGCTAGAATTAATTCTAATGAGATTAAATTAATTCCGGGCTTATTAGAGCTTGAATTATATAAGTCTAATTAGATTCCCCATTTGGGTTCTAGAAAGGTTATCAAGCAAAGTAAGAAATACAAATAGATGTCTTAAAGCCCATGATTGAATGTTGGGCTTACTTTAAATAATTGTTAATTAGAAGTCCATATGAACATTTAGAAATGGGTTAGACTTTGGTTTAATTTAATTAATTAAATTAAAAAATTAATTAAATTAAAACAAACTTATTAAAGATAAAAGGAGGTGGATTTTTGGTTTTAATGGGGTAAATGTGCAGCTACACATTTAACATTGCTTTGCTATATTAAAGATAGTTTTTAACATATTTTATCATCTTTAAATGGAGTTATGATCTTATCATTAAATGGTTTAATGGTGGTCTTTTAATGATATCATGTAACCTATTAGCATTCATTAGATTAAATTAGAAAGAGGTGCATTTGATGGACCATCTTCCTTCTTTTCAACACAAAACTGAAAATGAGGGATGTGATTTTGGTTTTTGGTCTTTTCATATAGACATCTTAAAACAAATGAGAAGAGTCTCATTTATTGGCTTCTTTATGATTGATTAAGGAAGGATGTGATGCATTGGATGCAATTATAAGGTTGTTGAGGCACAATATTAGAGCTAACCATATGTTTAAGTATCATAGTAGGTGTAAAAAGTTAGAACTCTTCAGCCTTTCATTTACAAAAGACATAATCCTTTTTTAAAGAGCTCATGAATGTCAATGAACTTGTTAATAGCTTATATCAGAGTCTTCAAAGAGTTATTGGGGGTGGAGATTAATAAGAGAAGAAAACCAACTAAATTATATTCTCTAGTTCTCAACATCTTGTAGACTAGTTATCCATTATCACTGGACTTAAGGTAAAGTAATCCTTTTTTTTTCTTAGGCTTACCCATTGCCACCAAGAGACTTTAAGGAATGTATCCCTATTATGGAGAAATTACAGGAATGTATCCCCATTGTGGAGAAATTGCAGAAGAGATTTGGTTACTGGTGTAATATAGCCGTGTATATAGTTGGAAGACTTTAACTCATTAAATTTGTATAATACTATTCATCTCATTTTTTGTATAAAGGGTTTATTAAAACCATAAAAAAAATATGTTGAGGTGTTTCCAACAGGAAAGAAAAAAAGGAAGGGATGTTTATGGTCAAAGTCAAATAGAGTGAAGTGTGTAAGTTAATTGATGAAGCAGGATTAGGGATCACTTCTATTACGTTAAGTAACAAAGTTCTTATAGGGAAAAGGTTATGGAGGATAATGGAGTACAAATGCTCCTTATAGAAGAATTGGATACAAGCTTATTCTTTGAAAGTATTTGAGAAATGGAAGAGAAAACAACCACATCTTGCTTCTTAAAATAGTTTCTGAGGATGAGAAGCTCCCTTGTAGGTAGTATAAAGAGTAAGATAGGTAATGAAGAGACGCTTCACTACTGTTTGATAATTGGAACAAGAAGAGGCTACTGATGCATTCCCAGCTCAAGCCTATAATTATGAGAAATTGCCTTTTGAATGCCAAAGTGAAAACATAGATAGGGCCTAATTATTACAGGAACTATCTTTAAGAATTTGAAAGAATTTTTCCATATTATAGTCATGAGCAAAATAGGTAGGACACTTATCTGTGGTTAGATCACTCCTGTAGTTTTTACACTAATATATCGTATAAAGATAGGTTAAGGGATAGGGGACAAAAGCAAAGATGAGACGAAGTAGTGTGGAGCAAGAATAAACAACCTAAGGCTTCATTCTTATTATTGTTTGTAGTAAAAAGAAGCTACAACCCTAGATAGACTATTCCTTATCAACAACATATCCAAGTTCTAAATAAACTCAGCACTATGGATAAACTGAAGTTTTTATCCTCCTCTAAACATTGTGTACTATGCAATTTGGAGGAGGGGGATCGAGATCATATGTTTTTCACGTGCTAGATTCTCTAAAGAAGTGTGGTATAGAATTTCATCTCTGTGCCTAGTTCCAAGCATTATAAGGAAATCTATATAGTGACAATTGCAACATGTCTCCAAGAGATATGGAAATAGAGAAATAACAGAAGGCTTGCAGCGATATCTAAATGCTTAAGTTCTCTTATTGAGCTCATAATTGCAAGTACAAGAGAATAGCTTATTATCAACTAGATGGAAATGAATTGTGGCAGAAGGCTTGTGTAATATTGGAGAATTTAATTATTTCATAATAGGTGGATAGAGTTGATAGTAATTGTAAAGATGAGCACACTGATCGTCTACATAAATTCTTGGTAATGTCAATAGTGTGTGAGCTGCACTAGGAGGAAGTAGAAATAAGTGAGCATTTACTTAAAATGCCACTATTCTTATCAAAAGAGGATAGTTGGTAGAACGGAGCTACTATCATGGAATACTTATCAAAAGGAAGAACAATTCATAGGATGTAAGGAATTATTGGAAGATTCTTACACCTAAAGAGCAGGAAAGCTAGGCCTAGTCAACCAACAGGACAAGGAACAAATAAACATACAGATGATACATACTTCTTATGGTCAAAACAACTCAAACAGTTGAAGCCTAACATCACAATAATAAAAAAATTGAGGTGATTAAGAATAAAAGTTGAAAGGGAGAAGACTCACATGAAGAGGTAAATGAAGGAAGGAGTTTGGAGTAGCAAATTTCCACACAAACAAATCCCACGATATCTAAACATTGGCAAGAAGTTAGGAATTAACAAAAGAACATGGAGCTTGTACAAAAGAATCAAGTAGAGTTTAACTCTTACTTAAAAAACTTAGTTGGATTGAGATTGCCTCTCCAAGCATAGACCTTGAGAGTTTTCAAGCTAAAATCCAATTCTTGCAAATGTGGAACAATGATTAAAAAAATTTAAAAGAAGAAACTGTTTGACACGAAATTGAAGAGATACTACTGTTGTTAATATTAACTTGTTGAGAAGATCTACTCGAAGCCTCGAAATCGCCCAACCCTAATTAGGTAAAGAATGAAGTTGTGATGCTTTTCTATAGAGGGCTTTTACCCCTTTTACAAAATGTTATCATTTTGTTAGATCATCCAACACTGTCGATTGTTTGGTAAAAGTGTGTTTACTTGCCGTTGTCGTTTTGATAAATTGTTGTAGGAGAGTTTTACTCTCTAGATGTTGTCCTTAATTTTTTATTATTAATGAAAATTTTAATTTATCAAAAAATAAAACAACAACACATGCAAGTTATTGTTGGATTTTGAAGAACAAAAAAGAAAAAAAGATAGAAGAAAGATACTGCGTGAAACACAAATAGGATTTTCTTCACATTAAACAAAACACAATACAATGATAGATTTATATAATTCAAAAGCAGAAAAAATAGGAAATAATGGCCACTAATTGACCCCACTACCTACAGTAATTGACCCACTACCCACAAACTTCACAAGTAACTAACTAGATAAACATGATCACATAATTAATAAAAAATAATAATTTTGAATCAATATCCAACAGTTACGCAAAGAGAAGATAGAATCACTAGAGCACTTGTTTTTTAAGTGTAGAGAATCTGTGAACATTTGGGAAGGGGTACATGAACTATGGTACGTTGATAATCACATTTCATGCAATTTCTGACTTGGTTGCAGACCAATCACGTAGTTCATTGAAAATTTGACCCAGATTTCATGGAATTTCTTCTGACTTGGGTGCAGACCATTCACTTATTCCCTAAAACGGAGAAAGCAATGATGGAGATAGGTTTTTGCTCGTGTCTCTGCAACTTGTGGAAGGAGAGAAATAAGAAGTGTTCCAGAAAAAAATAAAAGCCAGTGTAACAAACTTCAATAGTGGATCAGAGAACAGGTGATAATTCTAAGTCGAGCGGATGTCTAATTAATATACATATTCTGTGACCATAATCAACATGAAGTATGCTCGTAACTAAAGGAAGTTGCGCAGGGAAGGGAAAAGTGACAGAAAGAATAACTCCATAGGAAAGAATCTAAGGAAAATTTTGATAATATGCAGCCTAAGTTTAGGAAATGAATCCCTGTAGCGTCAGTAACGTAAAACTTATTGTAGCTGAGCAAGTAAGAATTAATTTTGTAAGCCACATAAGGTCCCAGACTTGGACTAACTTTGTTTTTCATAACTCAGTTTTGGTCAATAAATTTATCCTTTACTTTTTTTTTTCCAAAAAAATATAAAAATCTAGTTTCTTTAAGTAGACCATAGTAGAACGTTTTATGGGGGTGAAGCGTTTAACGGTGGCTCCGATGATATTCCGACCTTCACCCACCACCGCAACTCATCATCCTTTTACTCATGTTAATTTTTTAAAACAATTTCCAAGTCTAATTTTTCAAGAAACATTAAAAAATAAAGCCATTTACTTTTGGAAGGAGCAATCCACGATAACTATACTGACGATTTATTACAGAAAAAGAAAGTGAAGGACAAAAAGCTTATATGCATTTAATACAGGATACGGCTTCTCTTATATTACAATTTCACAAGCTGGGTTAAACTGGTTAGAAACAACTTAAGCTGCAGATATACCATTCTTCTTCAGCAACTCCTGGTAAAGCAAATACCAAAGGCATTAGGCCATAGGAACAAGAGGAAATATAGTCGATCATCTCTCATTTCATATAAGCACTTAGTACCAGTTTGGTAGCTGTAATTGACAGACGCTGCCTTTCTTTCTTCTCATTTCGACACTCTGCACACCAGTTAGAACAATCTTTTTGATATTTCTTCAGCTCCCGGAAGACCGAACTGACAATAAAAATAATAATTATTACATATTGCATTAATCATGAGTACACGTTGGGGAAAAGCACGACACTTCAAGTTGCCTGAGAATAAGATAAATTATGTAGATACCCTGATCCTAGAACCCAGATTGATCCCAAAGAATTGACTGGATCTCTTTCCACCGTAGATTGTTTCTAATTTGTATCCAAAGGAGAAGAGAGAAAGTTACCTCCTACACCACAAAATCAAGTTCAGCTGATTCCCAGAAGTTGTAGCTTTAACACCATTTCGATGACGACCACAATGAAGAACTGCACGACCAGGAACATGGTCATAATCTAGAGCCTCCTGCAAGTGAATAAAAGCCATAAAAATTATAAGATGGGTAATTGGCTACATTTTCTTTGTTTTCGTAAATTCATCGTTTACATGCATTGACTGTAAGCATTTAACCATTGAGATAGTTGCCAGGATCTTTAGCAATTGTGTAGTTTATCCACTGGACTGAAGCATTCAAACTGAGAACATATGCTACAGTTCACTAGTTAACCTAATGATTCTATAAAGTTCTCCTTCGCAAGAGTTGAAGTCACACAATGGTGAAACATAGTCGATGTTAGTTTTTGCCAGCATGTAATACACTTCCTCCAAAGCCATGCGATTATTGAGTTCAAAAGTTTCTTCAACTCCAACCATATCCTAGTTCTAGACCAGTATATAAATAAACAAATAGTACTAGCATCATTCAATAATTGCTTATGAAAAGAGATCAAGCATTACCCTACCTCTGAATAAGTCTCACTATTAATGTGTTTATCACATCTAATACCCCGAAAGAACAATTCCCCACCATGAAACTGCTTACCCAAGCAAACATTCAAGGTGACTTCAGAGTCATCAACATGAAATCCTACAAAGGAAATAACTGCTTAGAGTTCAAAAAGGTTTACCAAAGCCATAGAATTAACACCATGAAGGTGCAGAAAAATTTTGGGACTATGAACATTACAATAAAACAAGGCCTAAGAATGGGTAAAATTCATTAGAACCTCCTTCGGTACTGATGCTATTTTTAAGAATTCCTGTTGTTTTTTAGATGTCCTTGCAGTTTGTTATTATAAATATGTCCATTTTACAATAATCTTCAACTAATTAAACCTTAATCTTGACCAATTCTGGCAAACAATACTGCTCAATTGCAAAAAATTGCTATTACATTAGCATCTCTACTGACAATTTTTTTAGGATAATGTTACAAAAACAGAGAAAAGTTAACATATTTGACTAACTAAGAGAGTACATGACTTTCAAAGTTAAATTTAAGTAATGACTGTTCACACCTTAAAACATCAATATCACAAGACGAACAAGTGATTCTTACCCATAAAACCAGCTCGCATTCATGTGCACATCAAATGAAAAAGATTTCATATAAAGGAAGCAATAACATTCAATTAAAGATGGAAGTGAGAATCTTGACATTTAAAACATCTCTTTTAAATTCTACCTACTAATGGATGATTAGAGATGGAGATTATAATAGTTTAGTATTACTATTCACTAGCTGATGATCATTGTTAAAAGAAGGTTTATGGAAATACCAAGCTCAACATCCTTATTTGCTCCATATTCTACAACAAAACCATGATGGGAATCCAGAGTTGATCCACCAACCTCAGGAAAGAAAACTGCATAGGAAATCAATCCATTGAACACTAAGTTTTGGTAGTAGTAACAGCAATTTTGTTTGAAGCACAGAGCCTTCAGATTATAGAGATCTCTAACCTCCAGACATAGGCCGTATATAGTGATCCATAAATTGGCCAAGCATAGTTTCCAAACCAAAATCATCAAGCACTACACCATATTTGTTCATAGTGTTTGGACGCATTATTCTCCAATTTGTCCTGCGAACCCATCTTTCAAAGTGTTCTACCTAAGCATCAAAACTGGATAAGAATATATTACTAAAGCACAAATAAATGTACTTTTAAACAGGGTAAAGATAAGAAGAGAAGTGATAATACCTCAGACATCAGCATGTTACAGAAATTTGGTTTAAGCATGTCAAATATGTATACTCCTGCTGTGAGCTCAACCAATATATTTCTAAAACTCTGCTCTTTATTTTCACGGATTGCCTTGAGAAATGACGGAAGAAAAAAGCTCGTAGGGCTCATAGTGTACAGCTCCTTATGCAAAGGCTACAGCTAAAAGCAATTAATACTAATATTCCATAAGATGAAGGCGAAAAAAGATCTCTCTCTACAAAATAATAGCTTTTCTAGTTTCCTTAGATCCTGATTTTTCAGCTAAGAAACTCAAGCAAGCAATTCAATGCGTAAATTTAGAGAGCTAAAAAGTGGAGACTTAGAAACAACAAAGAAACATTTACAATAACTGATACAACGCAACGATACAAACCATAGATCAGGATAAACTAGAAAATTTTTATTCCATACAATAGACTAAGTAAATTCAGTCCCAGAATGTACCTGATAGTTCTTTATGATTCTCTGTCTGTATTCTCTGTGCCTTTGCAGCTGCCAATAAGGAAATAACAATAACAATTTGACCAATTAAAGGAGAAGAGCTAGAACAAAAGGTTTACCTATAGTCAATTTCGCGGCGACATATAAAATTATTATTGAAAATATAGTGATTCTTCACATTTTTCACCCACCGTACTCATAATCAGTTATCGAGATTTACAGTGTTATACATTTAAACAAAAAAGTTTGAACATCGTTGACGTCAGAACAAAGTTTCGCGTAAAACCACATTCATTCTTATGGACATAAGGGTGTTGTGGAAATGCGAAGCTTACGCGAGTGCGTTCACCGTCGGGAGAGTAGCGTGTGAGAATTCTACTCATGAACTGGAATTTATCGTCGCGGGAGGAATTGAGAATGGAGGGAGGCAAGTAGCGCTCGAGAGAGCTAAAAAGTAGAGGACTGAACTCCAGCTGCAGGTCCTCGTAGCTTTCCGGATTGTGATCGGCGTCTGGATTCAGTCTGAGCCTTTGGCCTCTCGTCGCAGCGGTCTTCGGTGTCAGCGCAACGCCGTTGCCATTCGCGATGGGCTTTTTTGATGCGTCAAAGGACATTTGCGAGATCATATAATGTTGGAACACATACAAGAATGAGTATATCTATCGCTGTGGTCGTAACGGTGACGATGACGGTGACTGTGTTGATGGTTGAGGATTGTATTGAAGGTTAGGGTTTGTGGCCTGTGAATAAAATGTTTTTGTTTACCAGGATTCAGGAAGGAGGGACCCACCCAACTTGCTTAATATTTATTTTATTATAATTTTGTGTAATTTAAATAATTAGTTTTGATCATTTGTTATTAGATTAACAAAGCCTATAAATGAATGACTTAGAAGTTTAGACGGGAATTGGAATTTCCATCGGAATTAGCAAATTGATATTTTTTTACGTGGTCACACTAGCTTGGCACGCGTACTCGGATGCCCCTATATTGCCTATGTCCAATCGGCTTTCTCTAAGTGCAGTACATTCAAATATATGCCTGCCCACAATTTTTACCATCCATAAGTGACACGTATGGTTTGAATCTTACCCTACAAGCTACTGAGCATCAGGGAGGATGACCCCTGTGTTGGATATACTAGATCAATTAACATATCTCAACAATTAGCAACCCTATAATATAATGCCTTGCATGCGATTCTCTTTCTGTTTATACTTTATAGCAACGTCACATAGTCATTTTCAACGTTTCAAGATTAGGGATGAAAATGAGCTAACTCATTGGCTCAAATTTATATGTTTTTAATAGATTTGTTTATGGGTCAAGTCTAAGTTTAGACCGACTCAAGACTCAACTAGTCTAAAAAAAGTTGAGCTTTAGATTAACCTCATTTTGAATAGTCCAGCTCAAACTTAATTAAAAAAGATATTATTTTATATTTTTAATTTTAAAAAAAATTATTTTAAAAATTTGACGAAGATGGCCTATGAGCGAGGCCATTGCCATCCCTATTGAAGATTAGTTCATCTATAATATTCAAATAAATATTATTTTAATGTATGATTTTGTTATACTAATTAACTTATTATTATCAAGTTTTTAAAAAAATTCCATTAATATAAGAAATCAAGAAGAAAATGAAAGTAAATCAAGTAAAAGATGCAAAGTAAAAACAAAAGAAAAGAGTGATCAAGTTAAAGTCATGATGATATTTACGAAAATATTTAAATTTATTGGATTGAGAATTGATTATAATAAAAATGAATATTATAAAATAGAGAAGAGCTCAATGTAGGTATGATTTGAACCATGGGGTTAATTGACCTTGATTAACCGTTAACCAAACAATGAAATTATATTTTACCGACTTTTTTGTTGTTTATTAACAATCATATTTTGCTTCAGGAAAATGGAGAAGACTAAAAAAGAGTAGTTTGTTGGGAAGTTTATAGGAGGGTCATTTAAAAGTAAGAGAAGCCATGATCAAGTGAGAATTCCAAACCCCTTCGGTAAAGCAGAGTGGCATTAGGAATCTCACTGTCACTACAAGAATAATATACAATTCGCAACGTTTTATTGAAAAAATGTCCCGAATTGTGAAGACTTTTTGTAACATTTAAAAAACGTCATAAAAAACTTGACTTTTTTGCAACATTTTTCAAAACGTCATAAATTATAACACTTTTTTGCTACGTTTTATTAAACAAAACGTCGCATAAGACGCTTGGCTCTACTTTAATTAAAACATTTTCTTCTCCCACGCGCGTTTCTTCTCTGCTTTCCTCTCCCCGCCTTCTTCCCATCCAAAATTGGTTTCTTCTCTCCGCCTTCTTCTCTCTACAGCAAGCAAAACGCAACGCTGGTTCCTAAAATCCTCAACTGGTTTCTACACACACAAGTAAGCAACTCAAAGCTAGCCCAAACCCTCAACTGTTTCGTCTTCCCCAACGCTGGTTCCTAAAATCCTCGCTATATCAAACCCTAATCCCCTCAAATTTGCAAAACCCTAAATTCCTTTCAAAACCCTAAATCCCTTTCTATCGAAAGTCAACTATACTAGTTTATTAAGCAAATATCAGACTATTCATTATAGCTATGGATCTCCACCGAGCTATACTAGACGAACTCATGGGTGCAGGTATTGACTCAAACTTTTTTTTTGGTTACACACACACGCACAGGGATTGATTTGTGTGTTTCTCCGGTGGAAGCCAAAGCCAATATGGGTGGGTTCGTCAAGGACATGAAGTCGAAGGCGGAGCTTGATAACCGACTCTCTACCGCCGCACTTGTTTTCCTTCACTTCTAGGCGGCGTGGTGTGAGGCCTCTAAGCACATGGACCAACTCTTTTCTCACCTCTCCACTGATTTCCCTCATGCCCACTTCCTTAGGGTCCTTTCTCTTTCTCCCTCTCTGTTTGCATCATTAAATTTTTCTTCTTTTTCTATTCTTGTTGGTTTCATGGCTGATTTTGGTTTTGCAGGTTGAGGCTGAAGACCAACCGGAGATTTCTGAGGCTTTTTCTGTTTCTGCTGTGCCTTTTTTCCTTTTCTTCAAGGTTGTCCTATCTTACATCTTTCCACCTTCTCCAATTTCACTTTTTCTTTCTATCTTTGAGTTTTGTGATGTTGCCTGTTAGTTAATTTATATTTTTTTTAAACTGCTGCGATTGTGTTACCAAGAATTCAATTTTGGTAAACGAAAAGGTCCTAAAGAAATGTAGACTCTGTCTGTGTGATGTGGAACAAAGAGACTAATCAACTAGAGACAGGAATAACATGACATAGGAATACTTGCGGGAATGAGTAGAATTATTGGTTGTAGACGTGTTAACTCTTATTATTGTTATTATGTTTTAATCATGTTCAAACAGTTATGATCCTTATAAGGACGAATTTTGATTTAACCTTGGCGAGATTGCTTTTCTCTTGATAATTTTTTGTATATAGATGAAACAGCTTTATGGCATTTTCTTCATCAGGATGGCAAGGAAATTGATAAACTGGAAGGTGCGGATCCTTCGAGTTTGGCCAACAAAGTTGCTAAAGTTGCTGGGTCAGTTAACCCTGGAGAACCTGCGGTTCCAGCCAGCCTTGGTATGGTTGCTGGGCCCACTGTCCTTGAGACGGTCAAAGAGTTTGCTAAAGAGAATGGTTCTTCCCAACTTGCAAACCAAGTGAAACCCGGTCTCAGTGATGCATTAAGTAAACGATTGAGGCAACTGATTGACTCTCATCCTCTCATGCTATTTATGAAGGGGAATCCTGAAGCACCTAGATGTGGTTTTAGCCGGAAAGTTGTTGATATTATGAAGGGTGAAAATGTTAAATTTGAAACTTTTGATATATTATCAGACAATGAGGTTCGTGAAGGTTTGAAGGTGTTCTCGAACTGGCCAACATATCCGCAGCTTTATTGCAAAGGAGAGCTTATTGGTGGAACTGATATAGTAATATCAATGCATGAGAGTGGTGAATTAAAAGAAATATTCAGGGATCATGGAATTGATTCTATTGGTTCTAATGTATCGAAAGAAAGTTTAGGTGGAAGTGCAAAGGGTGGCATCTCAGAATCCACTGGATTAAGTGTAAGCCTGACTTCTCGACTGGAAGGCCTGATCAATTCTAGCCCAGTTATGTTGTTTATGAAGGGAAAACCTGAAGAACCAAAGTGTGGTTTCAGTGGGAAGGTTGTTGAAATCCTTCGAGAAGAAAAGGTCAACTTCCAGAGTTTTGACATTCTTTCTGATGATGAAGTCCGTCAAGGCCTTAAAGTTTATTCTAACTGGTCTAGCTATCCTCAATTATATATTAAGGGTGAGCTCATTGGCGGATCAGATATTGTGCTCGAGATGCAGAAAAGTGGAGAACTTAGAAGGGTTTTGGTTGAGAAAGGTGTTGTTCCGAAAGAGAATATTGAAGATCGGTTAAGGAGTCTGATTACTTCCTCACCAGTGATGGTCTTTATAAAGGGCACTCCTGATGCTCCTCGATGTGGGTTTAGTTCCCAGGTTGTGAATGCTCTGAGGGAGGAGGGTATAAATTTTGGGTCCTTCGACATTTTAACTGATGAGGAAGTCAGACAGGGTCTAAAGGTCTTCTCAAATTGGCCAACCTATCCTCAGCTTTATTACAAAGGGGAGCTGATAGGAGGTTCCGACATTGTAAAGGATCTCCACAACAATGGAGACCTTAAATCTACCCTCTCTGAATAGGATCACATATTGTGTCAAATAATTCCAGACCCTGAATCTGTGTCATGCCTGTAGTGGCCGTGGATGCATAAACCCTTTAGTTTGCATAATAGTACACTTTCTACTCATCGGCCTCTGCATTTATATGGTTTTGATTGTTTTTTGTTGGGTTACTACTTACCTGGTTATGAGAATGAACGCCCACTTTTGATTAGAATATAGCGGTCAATGTTGGTTGTAGGTTGAGGGTTGCGGAATCCATGGATGGTTAGTAGTGTTCCCCTGTGTCCAAAGTCTCCTCAGCCATTCATTGCAATAAATTCCAAAACGCTCGAAGGTTATCCCTTGCAATATCTCCTTTACATCAAGAATGTGTCATAACCTCAGTTCTCTATCCACTAACAAAAACCAAACATTCTCAAAACCCTGAATGATGGCTCACCAACAATTCTAAAGCCACCCAAGAACCACTAAAAAGCGGATCAAGACTTAAAACCGATTTATGGATTAATAATAACTTTATTTTCTATTTTTCTGTTTTCCTTCTCTTTTAACATTTCTTATTTCTTTCCTTATCTTTTAGTTCTTTTTCTTCTTCGACTTTTTATTTCTCACTCACTGAATCCATGCAATGGAATTATGTTAAATGCTCTGTTGATGGTTTTGTCTCAAGACTAACAATCACCTTTTCCGTTAATTTCCCTATTCAGTTGTTTTCCTTCAACCATCTTCCAATTCTTGTCCTTTCTAATGGAAACCTGATTGAAGAAATTCCTAGTTCATAGGAAATTGTCTCCACTCATCATCTTGGACCTTAGTTCCAATGAGTGCCCTACAAAAATTGGAAAACTATCTAACCAGAGTTAATTACACTTAACTTTCATCTTCAATTCTGTGTGAAATATATGCTCTCTTTACTATTCTTATAAAAGATAAATGTGTATAATCTTGATAGATACTCTTATTGGTTTCCCTTCCTCTCCTTCTTTCAAAAATATTTCTTTTGATGTAAAACTGAAACTATCTCCTTTTCAGTAAAAGTATATCTCAACTTAGATTATAGAGGAAAGTGTAGGGATTATTTACTTTCTTTTAATTTTTATTTAAATTATTTTGTAATGAAAACTAAATTGTACAAGCTTTTGCTCAGTTATATCTTTTTGTTCCTTTGGTTCTTTGTATAAGTTTTGGCTTGTGATTGATTTTGTTGTTTGACACCATAAATGGGTTGTTTTAGAATTTGTTAGTTGGTTATATCTTTTCATTCCTTTAGTTCTTTATATAAGTTTTGGCTTGTGATTGATTTTGTTGTTTGACATTAGAAATAGGTTGTTACAATATGACCCAAAAAAAATCCTTAAGTAAGGCAATATAATTGCCTACAAGATAAGACAACAAAAGGAAACAACTATAGGCACCACTTATGTTTCATCTTAATAGAAAGGATCATTCACCATTTTTTGCTATGAGGTTCGTTTAACCCCTAATGTTCCACACTAGGTCTGCCTTATTTGGAGGAAGCCCCCTGGTATTTGGGAATTTGTTCTCTCTTCTTTACTGATTTCCTTTTTGTAATTTTAGACTGCACACAAAAATCTCCTGAGATGTCAGGGACTTGAGCTGTAGCTAATGGAGAATCACAGTCCTCTACTTGTTCTGCTTTTTGAGAGATAATATCCCCTTTCCCCTGACTTGCCACATAATCATCATTGGATTTTACCATTTTTGTTTGTTGTGCATACTCCAGCCTAGCCTTAGAGGCTTGACGACGATATTCTTAGTTTGCCCAGCAGTGCTAATTGAGTCAACATGTTAGCCCAATCCATCTAACAATGCTCAAAATATTGCGAGATGAAGTCAATCACTCCACTATTCAGACTCTCCACATTGTATGCACTAGAGTTGTCGATAGTTGTTTGTTCTACATTTGTAATATGAGACGGAGATACTTTAGCAGCAATAATTGTAGCTATCTGAACATGTTTTAAAGGAGTCTTCAACTGAGCACAATCCATTTGACAATTTCCCTGGGGCTGGGAATTATTTACAACAATATTTTTAGTCCTCAAACCAACTAATTGATTACCATTGTCTACAACCTGGGCCATTTTTTTAGCCAGAACCTATAGGTTGACTTCACCACCATTAACAACATCGACAACATCATTAAGCACACCCACAGTGACATCACTAGTAGTTTCATCCTCTGCACTACGACTATCTCTAATAGCCTCAACAGGGACTGTATCAGAAACTACACCATTGCACATTCAACAACATCAACCACACTATTAACAACATCCACAATACCACTAAGGTGATTATCTGCCTTCACTAAGGGTGATTCATAGACAGCTCCCCTATCTTCAACTACTGATATGCACCATCCTTATCATCAACTACAACAGAATCTAGTAACTCATTATGCCATCTAGTTTGGAACAACTTACTGGTAGGCTTCTAGACTTTACTATCATTCGTCATTTTCCAGGGATAGGAGAGGGAGATGACAGCCTTTTTCAGTTCACCCATTTCAATCAGCCGAAGAATGGGAAGTGATTCAGGTATGGAGGCCTTTTTAGAAACTTCAACGCACATTTTAGCATAACATATATGTTCCATCTTTGCAGTTTGGGAATCCATACAAATGGGTTTACCTAAAGAGCTAGCCAAGTAGCTAAGACCCTTGATGGTCCAGAACTCCATCGAGACATTATGAAACTGTACCATGTCCATTTCCAGTCCAGGTCTCCATTTTTGGATTAAGAGGGGTTGTTCTCCAACTTGCCACGAGCCCTGCTCCACAATCTCGTCAAGGTTGGTGTTATTGGTAAACTTGAATAGAATGGAGTCATCTTCTCTTAGCATTGCTTTCCCCATCTTGACTTTGCCCAAGCATTAACTGTCAGAAATGCAACACACTTAGACCAGAAGAAACCTAGTAACTTCATGGACCAAGCTCTAGCTCCCTCCATTAATAGTTCGACCAATGGAGATAAGACTTTATCCTTGAGCACATTTTGATAGTGCTTGAGTGTTCCTTTGTGACGGACTGTCTTCAATTTGTTCTTCCATGCTCTGATTAGGTTGGAAGTGGCCAGATCTTTATCTGCAATTTTTGACTATTATGGATTTTACTAATGCGTTCAGCTATCGAGTGAGGCGCTAATGTTTTCTTGGTAAGCACAGGGAAGTTAGCTTTAGATAAGGGGGTTCCCCTTTTTTGATGCCAGAATGGGTGTTGGGACCCGTTTCCGGAACCCAACCTCTTAACAGAAAACCATAACTAACTAACGTCGCTTCAATTTTTTTTATATTCTTATTCATCTTTATTCAAAACCAAAACCGATTTCCCATTTGAAATTCATCAATTCCAATCCCTCAATCCATTTAATTTCTCAAATACAAATCATAACCATCAATTCATCCATAATCAAAGCACTTCTATAATTCTCA
>JANZLC010000002.1:23042942-23062194 GCA_026413385.1 Erythroxylum gracilipes | reverse complement strand
TTCAAATCACGAATTTTCATTTTTCTTTGCACAAGAATAACTCACCACCATTTCAATCTTCCAAGAAAAGATTCGGGATCCAACAATGGGAGACTGGAGCCTCAGTGGCAGGGAGGCTGGGTTAGAGAACGAGTCTAAGGTTGTTTTCAAATGAGATAAAAAAGAAGGGTAACAAGGTAAGTTTAGGTGAAAAAAGAAGAGAGAGGATCAAATTTTTTTGCAATTGTTAATGTTAAGCTTGTTTTAGTATTTATTAGTCAATTTCATATTGTTTTCTACTTAACTGTCCTTAGTTGCAGCAAATTGGAAAAGTGGTTTGGAGTGTTAAACATATAATTTCTAAAAGAACACTAAACTTGGAATCTTCAACAACAACAACATTCTAATAGAAATTCTGTTGAGATGTGGGGTTTGAAAAAGTCCAAAAGTATGCAACCTTACTTTTAAGTAGTAGAGAGACCTTGAAACCAAATATACGATAAAAGAAGCAAGAATATATTTAGGAAGATTCGAATGAAACCAAAGAGATAATATTAAAGGTTTTGTTAAGGAAATTGAGAATTTTAAAGTTAAGGGTAGATAAAATTAGGGGTTTATTAATTAGATGTTTAGTTAATATTAATTAAATTATTTTATTAGTTTAATTAATTTTGTTTATGATGAATTAAACTTAATAAAATATTTTAATTATTTATTTAGTTTTTGATATTTTAAAAAATATGATTGAGTCTCACAAAATTAAATGGTGCATATGTGATATTGTAGGCCCAAATTAATATTAAAATATTATATATTTTTACTGTATTATTGATAACATGATAAAAAACTAATGAAATTAAGTGTCCATTATATTTTTAAATAAGGTTCAACTTAAACGTTTTTAAAATGATCTGACTTAAATTTGAACAATTTTAAATGTTAAAAATTCAACTTGTAATTGTAATTAGATGCAAGTGTTATAGTTAATTCTAATAGAAAAAGTTGTAAGTCTACACTATTATGTCTACAGTTTGATCTTCAGCATTAAAACTTGAAAGTTACATAGAGTTCCATGTTTCTGTTAAAACACTAAGATCGTACATGTTGAGTTGTCAACAATTGTGGCTCATTCCATAATTAATCCCAAATCAAAATTTTGTGCGAATGGTAGAGGTTCCTGAAACTATAAAAGGAGCCTCCCTTACTTAGTTAGATAATCCCAAAATTGTCTATCTTTCCTTAAGGCAAAATTTTCCTCTCTCCTTTTGTAATATTTCACTTGTACTATTTTCTGAAAATAGTGAAATATTAATTTAGTAGTGTTTGAGGAAGTACACATAATTGACTAACCTCATTAAATTCTAGTATTCTTTATTTGTCTATTTAATATTTATTGTTAGGTATAGTTATAGTGAATTATTATGCTATTAAATTACATGTTTAGGAAAATTATGTCTAGGAGGTTGGATTTTATGTGGGACCGTTTGTGACCCCTCTAGTCTTTCTTGGGAATTTAGCTGGTGTGATTTTTTAGTACAATCGTTCACGCTCTATTCACGTAAACAATAGTGCTAAAGGTGAATTTGGTATTATTGGTGGTAATTAACCTGCATTTTGCAACAATTGGTATCAAAGCCAAGGTTTTTTTTCTTAGTATGCTCTATAGTTGCAACATGGTTTGATCTTTCACATCAGAAAAGATTTTTCTTTGGGCTATTGACATTCGGCATTAACAGCTATTGAATAGAAATTTTAGCAGAGATGGCAGCAATTAAAGATACGACTGCACCAACAGCTTTTACCTCGTCTATTCTAGCAAGGACTGTTATGACAAATGCAAAATTTGCAGTGGAGATTTTTGATGGCATGAGTCATTTTGACATGTAGCAAAGTGAGGTTCAAGATGCTCTTTTTTAGCATGGGGCTCTTTTTTAGCATGGGATTGACATTGTCATTGAAGAAAAGAAACTAGATGATGTTAAGGAGAAAATATGGAAGACTATAAATCGTTTGGCATGTGGTACTATTTGATTGTGTCTTTCTAGAGAGTAAAAGTATGCTTTCTTAAAAGAAACTTCTGCATCTAAATTGCGGAACACATTAGAGGAAATTTTTTTAAAGAAAAGCAGTCAGAATAAGCTCCATATGAAGAAGAGACTGTTTTGTTTCTCTTATGTTCTAGGTACCACTATAAATGATCACATCACTAGCTTTAATCAAGTAGTTACTGATTTAATGAATTTGGATGTGACATGCGAAGATGAAGATCTAGCTTTGATGTTGTTGGGATCCCTTCCTGAGGAGTTTGAGTTTCTTGAAACTACTCTACTTTATGGGAAGGTTGTTGTGTCTTTTAGTGAAGTTACAACTGCTTTGTACAATCACAAATTGAGAAGGAACACAAAGGAAAAACATACAAGTGGAGCAACAAAGTTTTGGTGGTCAGGGACCATTTATAGAGCCATACTAAAGGAAAGAAAGGGAGATCAAAGTCGAGCCCCAAACTAAGCAAAGATGAATGTGCCCTTTCTTAGGAAAAAGGGCACTAGAAAAAGGATTTTCTAAAGATGAAGAATAAAAACAAACTTGATAAGGGAAAGGTTGATGCAAATTCAAATGATGCTGAGTGTGAAGACGCAGACTCAGATCTTTCATTAGCTGTTACATCCTCAATAAGCCCTTTTAGTCCATGGCTACTAGATTCAAGCTGTAGCCATCATATGTGTCCCAATCGAGATTGGTTCTTTGATTTTAGAGAGCTAGAATGTAGAGTTGTCTACATAACAAATGACAATCCTTGTACCATAAATAGGATTGGTTCAATTTGCACGAGGAATCATGATGGAACAACCAGGACTCTGGCATATGTTAGATATGTACCAAGTTTTACGAAAAAATCTACTTTATGTGGGAGTCTTATAATCAAAGGGCTACATTGTAAATGTAGCAAATGGAGTAATGAAAGTCATCTCTAGTGCACTTGTGGTAATGAGAGGAATTCGAAGAAAAATAACCTATATTATTACCAAGGTAATGCAGTTATTGGAACAACAATAGTAGCTTCTAATGATGATCAAGAGCTAAAAGCAACGAGGTTGTGACATATGCTCTTGGGACATGTAGGAAAAAAATCCTTAAAGATATTAGTAAATCAAGGATTGTTGAAAGGAGTTTGGGCCTGCAAATTAGACTTCTGTAAGCATTATGTTAAAGGGAAGCAAACAAGAGTGAAATTCAACAATGCAATCTATGATACGAAGGGTATTTTGGATTATGTTCACTCTAATGTATGAGGACCTTCCAAAACAGCTTCTTTAGGAAGAAAACACTATTCTGTGACCTTTGTTGATGATTTTTCTTGGAGAGTATGGCTGTATACTATAAAGACTAAGGATGAAGTACTGGGAGTTTTCCTCAAATGGAAGAAGATGGTGGAAACTCAAACAGGTAGAAGGATCAAACGTCTCCATATAGATAATAGTAGGGAGTACAAGAGTGATCCATTTTTAAAAGTTTGCAAAGATAAAGGTATTGTTATACACTTCACAGTCAGGGATACACTATAACAAAATGGGGTGACAAAACGTATGAACTGTACATTGCTAGAGAAAGTTTGGCGTATGTTGTCCAATGCTAGGTTGAGCAGAGAATTTTAGGCTAAGACTGTTACATATACATGCCATCTCATCAATTGCTTTCCATCAATTGCTATTGGTGGTAAAACATCTTTGAAAAAATGGTTTAGAAAACTTGCTACAGATTATGATTCCTTACATGCATTTGGTTCCACTGTATAATATCATGTTAAGTAGTTAAAGTTGGATCTACGTGCAAAGAAAGTAATTTTCATGGAGATCACCTCTGGTATGGAAGGATATCGTCTTTGGTGCCCAAAATCAAAGAAAATAATTTTCAGCAGGGATGTTACCTTTGATGAATCTACCATGTTAAGAAAGGTGACAACTGAAAATATTGAGCAGACAGCTGGTACTGTAAAACATGTGGAGTTTGAAAGGAGAATTGTTATGCTAGCAAATGATGACGCAAATGCAGAAACTTTTATGGTAAAAAGAAGCTAGATGAAGAAAAGGTTCCAACTCAAGAACCTCAACAGCAACAATTACAAATTGCATTAAGAAAGACAAAAGGGAACATTTAAGTACTTGCTTGTTATGTTAATATGGTGGCTTATGTATCTCCATTTGAAATTGATGGCATTCCTAGCATTTATAAGGAAGCAGTACAAAGTTCAAAAGAAGATAAGTGGAGGATAGTAATGAATGAAGAAATACAATCCCTTCATAAGAATCAGACATGGAAGCTAGCTTGTCTACCAAAGGGAAAGAAGACAATTGGATGCAAATGAGTATATGCAAAGAAAGATGTATTTCTTGACAAGAATAATGTTCGCTACAAAGCAAGGCTAGTGGCCAAAGGCTATGCTCAGACGGAGGGAATTGATTATAATGAAGTTTTTTCTCTAATTGTAAAACATTCATCCATTCGAAATTTGTTGGCTTTGGTAGCATAGTTTGATATAAAACTAGTTCAATTGGATGTAAAAACTGTGTTTTAACTTGGAGACTTAGAGGAGGAAATCTATATTACTCAACTAGGAGGTTTTAAAGTTCCTGGAAAAGAGAATATGGTGTGCAAACTTGAAAAATTGTTATACAAATTGAAGCAATCTCCAAAGCAGTAGTACAATTGGTTTGACAAGTTTATGATGGGACAAAAGTACACAAGAAGCAAATACGATCACTTTGTGTATTTTCATAAACTATAAGATAGATCCTACATCTATCTTATCCTGTATGTTGACGATATGCTGATAGTTTCAAAGAAACTAAAAGAAATTGAGATATTGAAGATTTAGTTGAATCGAGTGTTTGAAATGAAGGATCTAGGTAAAGCTAAGAAGATTCTCAGCATGGAGATAAGCAAAGATAAGGAATTAGGGAGACTTTGTTGGACTCAAAAATAGTATCTGAGAAAAGTACTAAAATGTTTTGGCTTGAATAAAAAGTCAAAGTCTGTTAGTACTCCACTTGCTCCTCATTTCAAGCTCAGTGCATCTTTTACCTTATGCAAATATTGTTGGTAGCTTGATGTATACTATGGTATGTACAAGGCCCGACATTTCACAGGTAATTGGGGTTGGAAGCTGGTATATTCATGATCTTGGAAAGGAGCATTGATAAGCTATGAAATGGATTCTATGGTACATTCTGAACATTGTAGATGTTTGTTTGGTATTTCAGCGGGATAAGCAAGACGGTCAATCTGTAGTTGTATATTGTGATTCTGACTATATTGGTGATTTAGACCCGCGTTGATCAATTATTGGATATATGTTTACTCTTGCGAAGGCATTAGTTAGTTGGACGTCTACCTTACAGTCAACAATTGCTTTGTCGAATATGAAAGCAAAGTATATGGGAGCTACAGAGGTTGTGAAGGAGGCAATTTGACTTCAAGAATTGCTTGGTGATTTAGGGGTTCGACAAAATCACATCAAAGTGCATTGTGATAGTCAGAGTGTTATCCTTTTAGCAAAGAACCAAGTTTTTTTTGGTAAATCATTAGCTTATATAAAATAAGTAAAAGTTATGTACAATCTAGAGAATGCCCATGCTGCAAATCTCTTACCTAAACCAAAAGGGATAACCTAACGTGAATTCATAAGGAACCCTACAAAAATGTTCTTAATGACTATAGACCACAACAGTAAGCCCATACATATCTACCTACCAAGATGACCTTCTATAAAAGGATCATCTTACCAGTAACATAACCATTTCCAGATAAACATTTTACAACAAAAAATTCATTTAGTTAAGCCTTCCTCTACAAAGCTATAACTTCGTGCCAACACATTATAAGTAGAAGAATCCTAGTTTTGTTCTTCTAATTTTCTGAACAATGTGGGATCTACTTTGCTTTGAGTACGGAAGTTGATAAGGGAGAGCCCTTCTCCCTTGCTACTAGCTTTCAACCTGTTCACTGTCGAATTTTTTCTCACCTCTCTCCTCACCTTCCTTGGTAAACCCCTAATGGAGATTCTAGATTTTAAGCAACCAACCATAGGGGTAGGGGATCTCCTACTATTAGAACGTGGAGTTAGCATAACCTTCATTTTAATCCTCTTATTTACTGCGAGGGAGAGTCCATTGTCGAAAGAGTTCCCTCCTGTATCAAGCAACACCGCGCTTCCAAGTCTATTGCTTTAAGGTTTTTTAGAGAACGAAGCATTTCCTAACTCTGATGTCTCCCCTACTGTAGATACCGATGAGGGATTGGATTTCCCTCCATTTTCCTGAGCCTGAAATCAAAACCTGCAGACATTACATTAGAAAAATAAACACTCAAACAATTACCTTCTTTCGATGTTTGAGTTGAGTTGTTCCATAATTTGAAAGATCACTCTAGTGTTGATGCTCCCAACTTTCGAGGTTTTATCTTTGAAGGTTCGAATGTTTCTTTCAGTTCAAAGTTTGTACACAATAACAGAAAGGAGGGTAATAAAAATATTGATGTCATAGTTTTTAAAATTTGGGGGCTGGTTGAACCAATTTAGAATGGAATGAAGGTTTGTCAGGTTAGGAAGATATATTTGAAAGTGGTTAAGGCAGTGTAACCACACTGTTTTAGAGAAAGAACATTCAAAGAATAGGTATTCAATAGTCTCATTGTTCGAGGCACACAAGGAGCAGTGATCTGGGGTGTGAAGGTAAAGGAGTTTATCTCTTGTTTGAAACTTATCAAGAAAGACTAACCACAATATGAAGGAATACCTAGGGCTTTTTCTTTTATACCATACCAGTTATGCCAAGGATCACTCTGGTTAGGGGATCTCATGGAATTGTAGGAAGACGCATTTGTATACGTTTTTGAAAAGTTTGCTAGCCATTCCAAACGATCAGGTCTTGTACAATGTGGTTGATACAGGAGAGGCTCTAGAGTACTTATGGTCTCGACTGTTGCCTCTTACCAGCACCATGCATTATTCCTGATTACATCAAACACCCTTGCAGTCATAGGTAGCTCCAACCTATTGATCACTCTAGGTGTTGATAGATCCTTCAAGATATCTCTAAGATGCCAAGGATCCTACTATAATAAAGTAGAGTTCCCATTTCCTATCCTAAATCTGAATTGGTTCCCAATTTTATCCCTAACATGTAAAATCTTTCTCGAACTTCACGAACTATAGTTGGTAGGTTGGGCAGCCAAAAAAAATTTTCTTCTCAGAATTATAGTGTGCACCCACTTAACCCATATAGCTTCACTATCATTAAACAGAATCTAGATTCTTTTCCCTATCAACACCTTATTCTAAATAGAAAAATGCTTAATACCTAATCCTCCCTCTCGTTTGGGTCTACAAAGATCATTCCATTTAACCTTAGCATGAGCTTTTGTCTCCACCTTACCAGACCACAAGAAATTCGTAAGTTTTGTCTCTATTTCCTTAAAAATAGAAGAACGGAGAATGAAATGACTAGACCAATACACCTGAAAAGTAGAGAGGACAGAAATAACCAATTGAAGTCTACTAGCATAGGAGAGATTTTTATGGGTCCATTTGTTAATTCTGGCATTAATTTTATCCAACAAGGGTAAACAGTCTCTCCTAGACAACCCACTTGTTAAGAGGGGTACCCCCAGATATCGAATGGGAAGGTTGCCTCTTTTAAAATCTGATATGATTTGCATTTGATAGGCCATATGGTCCATTTTAGGAGATAAAAAGAATTGACCCTTGGAAAAGGTCTGCATGCAATTAAGTAAAGTTTGGGCCGAAGCCAAATCAGTATGACAGAACAACAAAAGATCATCAGCAAATAAGAGATGGGTGTGTTTAAGAGCTTTACACCTCCAGTGGTATTTAAAGGAAGTACTAGCATCTATACAATCATTCAGGCTCCTTGAGAGTACCTCCATACAGATAATAAAGAGAAAAGAAGATAAAGGATCCCCTTCTCTTAAGCCTGACTTTCCTCGGAAAAATTTTGAGGACCCATTGATCAATATAGAATAAGAAGGAGAGGTTATACATTCTTTGATCCAACCAATGAACTTAAGAGGAAAGCCTACATCTACTAGTACATTCAAGAGGAAATCCCATTGAATCGAGTCATAGGCCTTTTGTAAATCCACTTTAATAGCACATCTCCTATGGTTATTAGAAAGGTAGTAATTCTTGAAAATCTCTTGAGCCAACAAGATATTATCCCCTATTCGACGGTTCTTAATGAATGCACTTTGATTTGGGCTGATAATGTGAGGGAGTAACTTTCTAAGCCTATTTGTCATGATTTTTGCAATCACCTTATAAATCACGTTACAACAAGATATTGGCCTATAATCAACCACTGTGGAGGGAAGATCTTTCATAGGAACGAGAGAAATAAAAGTGGAGTTAAGCTCTTTGAGTAATCTCCCATGTTGGAAAAAGTCTTGGATGGCTCTAGTAACTTCCTCCCCTGTAATATGCCAAGTATGTTTAAAGAAGAAACCATTAATCCTATCTGGCCCAGGGGCCTTATTCAGTTTGAAAGAGTTTAACACATCCCTAATCTCTTGTGTTGAGACTTTAACAATGAGGTTGTTTGTAAGATTATCGGGTATCGAATGAGGGAAAAGATTTTTCACATACTCTTTAGAGGGGAGAAGGTCTTTTTTATTCCCAATAGTGCTTTGAAAAAAGCCTTTGATTTGTTCTTGAATCTCTTCAAAAGCAACAATCCTATTACCATTACCCATTATTAAAGAGTAGATGTTGTCTCTGTTTCTATTTGACAAGATTGAATTGTGAAAGAATTTGGTATTTTTATCCCTCTCTCTGAGCCATTTAATAAGGGAAGATTGTTTATAGAATGACTCTTGATCATCTAAAGCTCTAATCAATATTAATGGCTTTAGTTTCCTTGGTAACCAGTTGAGGCCTACTAGGCAAGTGTCTCATTTGGTCTTGGATATTATTAAGAAAAACTTGACAATTTCAACTCTAACATTCACATCACTTATCTGATTAGAGTTAAGTAATTTGAGCGCATTTTTAACCAATTTAAGCTTGGACACAATACAGAACATAGAAGTTCCTTAGATATGAGAAGTCCAAGCTTCTTCTACTGTCTGAATGAAATTAGGCTGTGAGGTTAGGAAGTTGGAAAACCTGAATGGAGAAGATCTATTCTACATGTCTAGGAAAATTCTATATAGAAGATTGGGTTTTAAGTAGGACCGTTTGTGATTCCTCCAATCTTTTCTGAGAATTTACCTGGTGTAAGTTTCAGTATAATCGTTTACATTCTATTTACGTAGGTAACAATGCTAAAAGTGAATATATTATTATTGACAAAAATTTGCCCGCATTTCGCAACAGGAGAAGCTAATTCTTGTAATGTGTTTAAACGAGCCACGTACAAGAAGAGGGTATAACAATGGCGTTAACTTATTACGTACCATTAAATACTAGTCTTGTTATGATTGTTCAATTACAAAATGCACTATTGTCAGCCTTTGATAAGTAGAACTGCATTGATTCAATGCACGAACGTCCAACCTTACTTTGGAAAGTATAGATAAACAGGTATGGATCCATGAGAATATGTTACGTGCCATGTTTGTATAGTCCATGTTCAATATGTTTTACACGTTCTTGCATTGTCATATTACCACGTCCAGGCACTGTCAAGTTAGATAGCAATGCCCACAAAGCTAGTCACATACAGATCGTGGGATTTAGTCAGTTAAGAAATTAGTTTAATGGTTGCTATTTTGTAGCACCCAAACGTCCATTAGAGTCCTATATATGTCTACGTCAGATTGTTTAAAGGAATCAGTAAGTTTATCCAGAGTTTATCTCTAATTAGAGGTCGGTTTCCCTCGAATCAAACCAATTCTCAAATTCTTTACTCAACCAAAATCTGTCAAGTCTGTAGCATTCCTCTTAAGATAGGTAAGCACAAGAATTTGAACGCCAAACGTGATCCTACTTCTTCCATAAGACCTGTTACAAGGTCTACAAAGCAACTACCTAACATTGTGGTATCAGAGCCAGCCATGGAAGACCAAGGAATCAGTAGGCTTGAGGCTGACGTTGACTCTTTGAGTAACACACAAGAGAAATTGTTCAAGGAGATGCAGGACATGTTTGCTGCCATGAATGTTCGTCTCGACCAGCTTATGTCTACTTCTATTCGTGAAAAAGGGGAGGGTTCCTCAAATCGTTTGAGGCAACTTAACACACATGGAGCCAATAATGTCATCCCCAAGCTCACTAAGTTGGATTTTCCACGGTTTGACGGTACTGGGGATTCTACTAGCTGGATTTGTCGTGCAGAACAATTTTTTGAGTTCCAACAGACAGCTATGGAAGCTGATGCTCAGTTATGGTATTAACTTGTAAAGGAGGAGCAAGCTTATGTCACTTGGGATGCTTTAAAAGAAGGATTGCATGCTCGTTATGGTCCCACTCAATTTGATGATTTCTTCGGTGACTTGACTAAGCTCAAGCAACAGGGGTCAGTTCGCGAGTATCAAGGCCAATTTGAAAGGTTGTTAAGTAGACGTGGGAAGTTGACACCTTCACAGCAAGTCGGTTGCTTTGTCAGTGGGCTTAAGGATAATATCCGTGTTGATGTATTGGCTTCTCAACCAATAACTCTTTCAGCTGCTGTCAGTTTAGCACGGCTCTACGAGGCTAAATATCGAGCCTCGAGCAAGGTAAATTCTTTAGAAACAAAGAAGGCCCCATCTCCATTCTTAAGCCCCACACGTTCGTTAATTCCTACCATCAAAAGGCTAACACCTATTGAGCTCAAGGAAAGGCGTGACAAAGGCTTATGTTTCAACTGTGATGAAAAATTCAACCCTAGTCAGAAATGCAAGAAGTTATTCTACATTGAAGGATGCTGGTCCGAAGAGGATGGCATTGATGAAGATAATGGAGAAGTAGAAACTACACGATTAAATGAGGAAATTTCAGAAATTTCATTACATGCCATGACGGGGACCCAAACTCCACAAACCATGAAGGTGAAGGGCTACGTGGGAAAGTATGCCATTTATACCTTGATAGACTCAGGTAGTACTCATAATTTCTTGAGTGAAAGGTTAGCCATTAAATTAAGATTACAAGCTAACGGTGCAGGTCATTTCGAAGTAGTCATTGCTAATGGAGAAAAATTAACAAGCCCAGAAAAATGTCAAGTGCCACTGAAGCTTCAGGGTGTGCCAACCAATGTGGAGTTTTTTCTCCTACCTTTAGAAGGATATGATGCTGTGTTGGGGGCTCAATGGCTTAGAACACTTGGTCTCATTCTTTGGGATTTTAGCAGGATGTTGACGCAATTCTCACTTGGTGGGAAAAAAGTTCACTTATGGGGAATTACTACCCTAGTAAACAAGATTATAAGTGAGGAAGAGTTTGCACGTGAGTTTAAAAAGAGAAAGCAGGGAGTTTTGTTGCAATTAAACTCTCTTTCCTTGGCAATTCCTCAACCACCTGAAACTATTGATGAGGGGAACGATCAATTACAACAGTTGTTATCCTCGTATGAAGAATTGTTTGAAGAACCAACAAAGCTGCCACAACCACGATCACATGATCACCGGATACCAT
This sequence comes from Erythroxylum gracilipes, assembly GCA_026413385.1. Lineage (NCBI taxonomy): Eukaryota > Viridiplantae > Streptophyta > Magnoliopsida > Malpighiales > Erythroxylaceae > Erythroxylum > Erythroxylum gracilipes. The sequence continues at coordinate 23,050,586 of JANZLC010000002.1, read as the reverse complement.
TGATTTTGGAAAGCCAACCCATATGTGTTCGTCCATATCGGTATCCACACTTCCAAAAGGTAGAAATCGAAAGAATTGTAACTGAAATGCTTTCTTCAGGTGTGGTACGTCCTAGCAAGAGTCCTTACTCTTCTCCAGTCCTCTTAATCAAGAAGCACGATGGTTCTTGGAGGCTTTGTGTGGATTATCGGGCTTTAAATCAAGTCACTATCAAGGACAAGTTTCCAATTCCTGTCATAGATGAGCTACTTGATGAATTGCATGGAGCCAAATATTTTTCCAAGTTGGACATGCGGTCTGGATATCACCAAATTCGGATGCAAAAGGAGGACATTCCAAAAACTGCATTTCGTACTCATCAAGGGCACTACGAGTTTCTTATAATGTCATTTGGTCTCACAAATGCACCATCAACTTTCCAGTCACTCATGAACGAGATCTTCAAAGAGCAACTCCGTAAGTTTGTTTTAGTATTCTTTGATGGCATTCTCATTTATAGCAAAACATGGAAGGATCATTTGGAGCATGTTGAAATCGTATTGTCCATTCTAAAGTCTAACCAGTTATTTGTTAAGATGGGAAAATGCCAATTTGGCCAAACACAAATTGCATATCTTGGTCATATCATTTCTCAACATGGTGTGGCAGTAGATCAAGATAAAGTGGTAGCCATGACAGATTGGCCAAGACCTATTACAGTTAAATCCCTTCGAGGATTTCTTGGGTTAACAGGGTATTATCGAAAGTTCATTAAAGGGTATGGCACAATAGCAGCTTCTCTCACTGCCTTATTAAAAAAGGATTCTTTCTCATGGAATTCTGCGGCAAAAATAACCTTCGTATAATTAAAGCAAGCAATGATGCAATCGCCGGTCCTAGCACTTCCAGACTTTTCAAGGCCTTTTATTATTGAATGTGATGCTTCAAGCAATGGCATTGGAGGGGTTCTAACCCAAGGACAGCGGCCAATATCTTTTTTCAATCAAGCTTTGCATGGAAAAAATCTGGCATTGTCAACATACGAGAAGGAACTGCTAGCTTTAGTCCTATCAATCCAAAAGTGGCGTCCTTATTTGTTAGGACACAAGTTCATTGTCAGGACTGACCAGCGGAGTTTAAAGCACTTATGGGAGCAAAGGATTACCACCGTAGCACAACAAAAGTGGCTCATTAAGCTGATGGGATTTGATTTCATCGTGGAGTACAAGCGAGGAAGTGAAAACAAAGTGGCTGATGCTTTATCACGTCGTGAAGAGAATGGGGAATTAAATGCCATAACTCAACCTCTTCCAAGCTGGCTGGAGTCCATTAAGGATGAAGTTCAAAGTCATCCTCAATACCAACGATTTACCAAGTTATGCCAAGATGGAGAGCTTTTGGGTCCTTGGGAATTCAAGAAAGGTATTCTGTTTTTCAAAAACAGAATCTACCTATTGCCAGAATCTTCAGTCACGGCCACCATAGTCCAATAAATGCATTCTAGTACTCATGAAGGCTTCCACAAGACACTACAAAGAATCCAATCTATTTTTTATTGGAAGGGCATGCAGCAACAAGTCAAAGACCTCATCAAGCAATGTGATATTTGCCAACGCCATAAGGCTGAAACTGTACAACCAGCCGGATTGCTTCAGCCATTACCAATTCCAACTCAAGTCTGGGCTGACATCTCCATGGATTTCATTGATGGACTACTCATGTCCAAAGGGAAGTCTACTATTTTCGTAGTGGTAGATCGTTTATCAAAATATGCTCACTTCATTCCAATTTCTCATCCTTATATTGCCAAAAGTGTAGCACAAGTGTTCTTTGATCAAGTTTTCAGGTTACATGGCATGCCACAATCAATTGTTTGCGACCAACATCCCACATTCACCGGTGTATTTTGGAGGGAGTTATTTCAATTAAATGGGACGAGTTTCAATTTTAACTCATCCTACTATCCTCAAACCGATGGCCAAACAGAAGTGGTTAATCGTATTGTGGAAATGTACCTGAGATGTTTCACCAGCTCAAGGCCAAGTGATTAGGTGCAGTGGCTTCCATGGACATAATTCTGTTACAATACCAGCTGGCATAGCTCCTTAAAGAAGACTCCATTTGAAGTGGTTTATGGACGCGCACCTCCAACTTTGCTTTCTTATGTTCCAGGAACTGTAAGATCTGAAGCCGTGGATCAAGAGCTGAAAACTCGAGATCAAGTGCTCAAGGAAGTACGAGAAAGTTTGCAAGAAGCTCAAGCACGTATGAAAAGGATATACGATCAACACCATGTGGACAGGGAGTTTGAAGTAGGGGATTGGGTTTACTTAAAACTCCGCCCATATAAGCAAAATTCAGTCTCCTTGCGCAAGAACCTCAAGCTGTCACCCTGAATTTATGGACCTTTGAAGGTGTTACAGCGAATTGGTGCAGTAGCATACAAGCTGGACTTGCCCAGTGACTGTCGGATTCACCCAATTTTTCATGTTTCTTGTTTGAAGAAAAAGCTTGGAGTCAATGAAGTTGTGCTTCCCACCCTTCCACCTTTGCAGCATGGGAAAGACAAGTTGCTGCCAACTCCTCAAGCCATCCTTGACAACAGAAAGGTGAAGAATCGTAAGGAGATCTTGGTCCATTGGCGTGGTCTTTCTCTGGCAGATGCAACTTGGGAAGACTATGAAGACTTTTAACTCCGATACCCAGATGAGGCCCTTGGGGACAAGGGACTTTTTTAGAGGGAGGGAAATTGTTACGTGTCCTGTTTGTATAGTCCATGTTCAGCATGTTTTACACGTTCTTGCATTGTCATATTACCACGTCCAGGCACTGTCAAGTTAGATAGCAATGCCCACAAAGCTAGTCACATAGAGATCGCGGGATTTAGTTAAGAAATTAGTTTAGTGGTTGCTATTTTGTAGCACCCAAAAGTCCATCAGAGTCCTATATATGTCTACGTCATATTGTTTAAAGGCATCAGTAAGTTTATCTAGAGTTTATCTCTAATTGAAGGCTGGTTTCCCTCGAATCAAACCAATTCTCAAATTCTTTACTCCACCAAAATCTGTCGAGTCTGTAGCATTCTTCTTAAGATAAGTAAGCACAAGAATTTAAATGCCAAACGTGATCCTACTTCTTCCACAAGACCTGTTACAAGGTCTGCAAAGCAACTACCTGGCAGAATATGGCGACTAATTTTTTCAAAAGTGCAATCGTTTGATATTCCGAAGGATTTTGTCATTATAAATCCAATAACAACTAAGAATTCCAAAATCCCAACTATAGCGGTGACAAGCTTCTTTCCCTTCCCTTTCTAACTTGTTGATTGTGATACCAAAATTGCCTTGGAAAACCTCTGTTCTATCACTGAATCCCTAACCCCAGATCCCCTTAATTTCCTTAACAATTCATGCTCTAATCCTGCCGACAAATCTGTGGTAAAGACGGATTCTCTGTGCTTACTATCTTCTCTATGTTGTCAAGTTCATAATAACTCAAACAATAGCAACAAAGTTAAATTCCCACCGAGATGTGGATATGAGACAAGTTCATAGCAACTCATTCAACCAAAATAACTTCTACCATTGTTAAAAGATTGACAAATCGAAATCCAAGCGTTAGAAAAGCCAGACAATTGGGATTTATCAGGGTTATATGTGAACCAACAGGGTAAACAAAAGTTAAAGATTTATAAAATAAAATTGATTCTGTTAACATTATCAGACGTTTTTGCCTTCAAATTCCTGAAACAAATACAATTAATTTAAATTTTGATTCCCAGTTACCAAACTGTGAAATTTCTGTTGGTAATAGTAATTTCCTGCTCCTTGATGCAGTCTTTTAATCTCGTCTGAGCAAGAAAATCCAACAGCCTATTTTCTATTGTTTTGAAATGGGCTATTTGCATTTCTAATTCCAGTTTCTCTCTTCTAAGATTTTTGTTCTCTTCCATGAGTGGCGAAAGGATGTTTTCTTCAACAGCAGAACTTGCATTCTCTCGGTAACTAGAAGGCTTGAGGTATGCAGGGAATACACTTGGGCCACATTTCTTTCTGGTGATGTCTACTAACATGTGCCTCTTGCCCTTCAGAAACTTCTCATGCTTGAATTCCCATCTCTTGGAGGATGTTTTCTTGAATCCCTATTTTGAATTGATAAGTATAGATTTGCCAAAACATCAACAAATATAAATACTCAAGTTTTAGTTATCATCATGAAACCATATAGTTCCGAGTACTCACATAGGTGTTAAGTTGGCGAATGAAGCTAGAAAAGTTGTTGTGCTTGAAGTATCGAGGCAGAATGTGGTCCGAGAACTCGGGGGGTGACCATATCACAATTCCATTTCCCTCCGCATTCCACGAAGCAACTCTCTTTCCTTCACCTTTACCTTCGCCTTCTTCCAAAAGATCATACGTCTTGAACAAAAACGGAGCAGGTGTTTGCGATTTGGTTCTTGGAGATAACTTGTAGCTTCCTGTGCCGACCTCATCCTCCACCTCCATCATCGCGTTTCTTAAAGAGCTCAAAGGCAGTGCAGAAATCGAAAGTCTCATTTGGCCAAAAGGAATCGTACGATTTTCTCTTTTGATGTGCCCCCAACGAGAGGATATTTTAGAACTTCCAATTCATATATTACGTAATACATTAGCTAATTAACTTCCATACCAAATAATGCCCACATGTAGGAATGAACTTTCTTCCACCAATTTGAATTTTAATACAAATTTTTTTTCGAATAAAACTGGAGAAATTGAAAGACGAAAGTCTAAATTTAAGTCATCAGGCTTACCCCAGATTTATCAAAAGCATTACAATCATATTTATCTAACAATAAAATAGGAACTAAATAAGAAGGACTAGTTTTTCAATTATAAAGGTTTGTATATAATAACACTATCTAAATTAAAAAGTGAGTCGTCTTATTAACAATCTTTTGTGTCCAATGAAAAGATAAGTGAAAAAAAGTTTCGCTTGAACACTAAACAATCAACAGCCAACAATGCAATGTCTGAAATAAGAAAAGATTTCTTTAGACTTAGTATATTCTGCCGATCAGATTAGTTCATGTTTTTGGTTTCATTCTTTGGACTTAGTATATTCCGCCGATCGGATTAGCTCTTGTGACTTGTGATGAAAAGCACAAAAGAAATACGGCACGAGTAAAGAGGGGCCGATATTTCTGACTTGCTTCCTTTGGAAAGGTCTAGTGTCTGCCATGCCATGTCCGTAATTTTGACCGACTTGCTCACTATCTCATGTCTATTTTTTAGGCCAAAATTATAAATTACACACTAACGTTTTTTATAATGATAAACTAAGTTTTTATCAACATTTATGACATTACATTATACTTTAATTTTTAAAATAATATTAATTATATTTTAGTAATTAAGTTTTAGTCAATTTTCATTGTACTAATTATCAAATTGATTTATATAAGATTACAGTTAAATAATTTAGACTTAGTATATACTAATATCATATTAAAAATAATTTATGTAGATATTAATTAATATATCATTTTCACTTCAATAGTTATTTTTTTTAAATAAGTTAGTACCATTAATTTTGTTACCACTTTTATATTCTAATTTAAAGTGTAATAAGTACAATTTTATAATGTTAAAGTGTAAAATAGAATTAAAATAATGATAAAATTCTGATTAATTTTTTAAATATTAAAATATAACGCTTGTTAAATTTGGTTTTATCCTCTAATGTTGAAATCACTTGAAATTTCCAACTCTCATACTACTAAGCCTACATCTACATAAACAATATCTATTTACAATATTTAATAATTTAACAAAACAATTTTATTTTATGGGTTTGAAATCATTTAAGATATTTTTCTTTTTATATGATTTAGATTCAGTACAAATCCCATAATTAAGATGAGTAAAAAAAGTCTAATTTAGATACTGTTAGACTAAAGCATATAAGAATATAAGCAATAAAACCAATAGCATATAATAATCAAAGGTTAATTACTAAAAAAGCCCAAACTTTCTTTAATTTTTTAATTATAACCTAAACTTTAAAAAGTAGCAGTAAAATCTTCAAACTTTCAATTTGTTTCAATTATAGCCTGACGTTAATCTCATCGTTATCTGTGCTGATGTGGCACAGCAATGTGTCGACGCCCCTCACTAATCAGACACCACAGTTAGTTTAGAGGAAGATTGTCTGATTAGCAAAACAATGTCGTCTAGCTTTGTTAGGAAAATGACGTCGTTTCAACTAAAATTAGATGTCCCTCCCTTCTCCCTATCTTCTTCGTCTCTTCTCTGTCAATCAACACTTAAAACTCTTACTCTGAAATCCCTAATCTGTAACCTAAAATCGCCTAAATCCCCCAATACTCATAAGAAAGTGAATTTGTGTGTTGGTGCTTCTTCTATCGCAAAGTTATTTGCTGCATCAAACCAGCAAATGTTCTCTGTGATTTCGTATGTGGGTGCTTCATAAGAGAGTGATTTCATCAGCGGGTAAAAACTGAAGATTTAGTCGTTGAACTTCCTGTGGCGCTGACTAGGGTATGATTGATCCTTTCTCTCTATTGTTCTTTCCACTTCGATTCTCTTTCTGTATAAAATGGTATGATGTTGTATTAGGGTTTCAAATTGGATTGTGCTAGGGTTCCGAAAGCATAAATCCAATTTGTTATACTAGGGTTTCAAATTGGATTTATGCTTCCAGAAAACTGACTTGTATTATGCTAGGATTCTGAAAGCACAAATCCAATTTGTTGTAATAGGGTTTCAAATTGGATTTGTGCTTCCAAAAAATTGACTTATATTGTGCTAGGGCACTAAGGTTTCAAATTGGATCGTGCTAGGATACAATTTGTTTGTTATTGAAAAGGAGGATTGACTTTTATGTGTACGTAGCAAATGGCACAGTAAAAACCTTAGCTACTCATACACTTGGTTCTTAGTATGAAATGCAAGTCAAATAAAAAATCAAAATAACTGAATGCATGATGGTCGATTCATACTTTGTTTTGTGTTGTATGCAAAATATATACATCTTGGTAATTACTAAAAAATATGACATTGCATAGTCCATAGCCTAAATAGTCAATTATGTGATACTTCATCCTATTTTGTAGGCAAGAAGCTTCCTCTCTTTCATTTTGTAAATGCAATGGTAATTTAGCTAGGATCTTAATATTGGGGATATTATGCTAACATTTTAGAAATTTATTTCTTTGTTGGGTGAATTTATGAAAAGAAATCATAGTAGTGTTACATTTAAGGTAGTAATTAAATATTTGTATGATGATACTGTAACAAGATAACCATTTATGGGCAGAAATAATGTATATGTAGCTTTTGTTGGTTATGCACCTAGAAAATATTTCACATGGGAAGAGTGTCAAGGTGTTGTTAGTGGATTCAAGGGTGTTATTTATTGTTCTTTTAATAGTGTAGTAGAAGCTAGAAGGATATATTCTCAATTTTGTGAAGAGAAAACATAAAGTTCAGCGGTAAAATAAATGTAATATATATTATTTGTTATATGTGATAATTTAATTGGATTCAAATATAATTAATATTGATATTTTTATATATAATACAGATGTTAAATATTAATTTCCCCAATTGTAATGCTTTGATGAAGTTACGGATTTCAAATGCTAAGCCTAACATTGGTCAACAT
>JANZLC010000002.1:23010096-23022151 GCA_026413385.1 Erythroxylum gracilipes | reverse complement strand
TTTTGAAGGAACAAGAGTTGAGCATTACCTTTTAAGTAAAAGGAAATGAGAATGACCTTATCTTCATCAGGTGTTTGTTGATGGCAGAAGAAGTGCTTGCAACAACTTAACCATCCTAAAGGATCATCTTGGCCATTGAAACAAGGGAAATCCAACTTGGTGAACTTGGGAACAATGAAATCACCTCCTAAAGAATCTAAGCTAGATAGGCTTACAACCCCTTTTCCCTTGTGAGTTTGATTGTTACTGCCTTCTTCAATCGAGGTCAATGAGAGTTTGAAAGTAGCCAAATTAGGGGTAAGTTCATCTAGGCAAGTTCATCAAGGCAAGCCAAGAATGCTTCTTCTTAAATGAAGTTATCAACAAACTCCTTTTGGAATAATTGCAACAATTGGCTGAGTTGTTGTTAAATTACATCTTCCATAACCCTAGGCTCTAATACCAAGTTGGTACAGTCCTAGGATACAGATTGACTTATAGGTCAGTTGGAGTTGTGGTTAGTTTCGCTAGGCCCAAAAGCTTTTGAAAAAATAAAAGATCTGATCATAGCCGCATATTGAGCATAACTGATAATAGACTAGGGCTAAGTGAGGGATTGATCCTGAGTAAGGTTTGGCGAGTGAAATGATGATCTTCTTCGGCAAACAATAGTTATAGTCTCACGCTGCTCATAGAGAACCTAAAATCTCTTGACCTTCAAATTCTCAACAATTTGACTAAATTCTATAAAAATTGACTTCTTTATTAACTTGGTCCCCTTCGAATATAAATTGGTGGAACACCTACCATAATAATAGGAAATCATTCGAAAGTGAAAGATAATCTCCATAATATAGAAAGAAAATAACAATTACTAACATGAAAAGAGAAACAAAATTAAAAAGTACGAGGCATAACAGAAGATGCCTACAAACTTAGGAACCATGATCAAATATCTCTTCAGCTTACTGACATGGCTTCAACTTTCTTTAAGAGAATCTTTGGTAGACACTTGGTGTGCTAACAAAGCACAGCGTAGAAGTTACAGCTTCCTGTTTGAATGGCACGGAGACTCAGGAATCATGGCATTGAGTTTTCTCTACAATTGTATTTTGACATTTATCAAAGATTAAGGATTGCTCAAGGGTTTAAAAATTAAAAACCACTGATACAACAATGCAAGATTTGTCTCAACAAATTATCACTTTAAATTGCCATAGCTGTTGGGTCATTTTCTTGTTTGCTACTAATATTATCATCTTACACATGACTGTTTCTTGTTATTTAATCATGTTGGCACCTACTGCTTTTGACAACTCTCCTCACACCCATTACTTCCCATTACTTCACATCCCTGTGGGCGAGGTAAGAGGGTTTAAGTTGCAGAGCGTGAATGTATTCCTTGTAATCAAATTGGGTGTGCTTCGTTTAATCTTGAGCTAAGGCTTTTTGCAAAAGAGAGGATCATCTTCAATCGTACTTTTGATAAGCATTTAATTATATTTTTTAAAAATATTTATTAATCACAAAGTTGATTTAAAGCAATTTGATAGATATGTCGAGAGAAAGTTGTCATAGGCTGCAATTGTCCACGTATATTCTTTCCTTCAGCTTCTTTGATGTGACAAAACCTCTTCGTTTTTGTCAAACAACTGGGCACCGTTTGGTATGCAGCTGCAGCCGTACCTTAAAAGGTCTTGTAGGTTTATAATTTTGATAACCTAATCCACGGTAACTGCTGTGTGCTGTCCCTTTCCCTGGACAACTGAAACAGCTGTTTATGTCTTCCAATAATTGCTTTGCTCCAGCCACCAAAAATGAGAATTGATAAACTTTTTTGTTTTTCTATTTACAGACTACAGGAGAGGAGACGGAACAGATCCTCTGTTACACTTTCTATACCATCCGTGCTGCCCCTTCTCATCTGCAACACATTTCACAAAATAGAACAGGGATGATACAGGGAGTGAAACAAAGTATCTCTCTCCACAGGGAGAGTTGTGTTCTGTTCCTGACTTCAGCAAAATCTAATCCCCAAGTTCTATATGGTAAAAACTTACACTTCTAAAACTCAGAAGCAATACTATCATTCACTTGTAATACAAAACGTACCCTTCTAGTAGTGATATACTAGCTTATCTGCCTGCCTACGGAAAAGAATCACACGAACAAACATGCCGATTGCCTATACAAACTCTACAACCCGCAGCATTTCCCATGTAATAACGTATAAAACTATGTTTTAGTTTAGAATACAACGAGGCACAGAAGAAAGCAACAAAAGAGAAAAATTGAGATTCTGTTCAGTGACTTGTCTGCCTGCATTTCCTGCCTCCTCTGCCGAGGGTTACCGCTTCCCACAAGGTGATATGAGTTGGGGTACGCGTACAAACTCTCAGAATTCCCAAAAACCCTTGCATAAACCATTCCCCCGAACGTTCCTACTAATGGGTGGTGTAAACTTGCGAGTGGAGTGCCTCCAAGATCAACCAATGGAGGTGGTGGCTCTTCAAAATTGTAGTTATGATTTTGGTAAGGATTACGATAAGGAAGCTGCTGACCAGTTTGGGGTGAGTTGGATACTAGAACTTCAGCACCACAAGCAGGTGGTCTGGGGGGTATGACCATCCCCCGATTGGCTATCTTACCTTCATGCTCAGTTTCGGCTGGTGCCTGACCACGTCCATAGAGAGGAACCATGGTTGTATGCGATATATCAGCCTTGCATACTGGGCATTGTGGATGTTCATCTGAGGCTAGGGAAGCACTCTGCACATGGAGCCACTTGTAAATGCATGGCCAGCAGTAGAGGTGGCCACAAAGGGTGACAACTGGCTCGTGCACAAAGTCAAAACAGATATTACAGTCAAAGCAACCACCAAGATCATCAGAGGCAGCTGGTGTGCTGGCCACTGATTTCCATCCCTGCGTGAAATATGGCCCATAGTCCATGATCTGCTATCCAAGTTTGTTTTTGCCCACCAACTTAATGATCTGATATACATAATACAAACAGCAATTAATTAAATATGATTGATTGTCCCTCACTAATCCACTATCATTAGCATTTGAAGCTTTTAGTTGCAGAAAATTGCATACGGAACAAGTCAAGACATCGAATATGCAGAATATATCTAAGTAACTAAGTCGGAACTAGGAAACGCTAACATTCACTTCCAAGTTTTCGAAAAAGTTCAGAGGGAACTAGGAAATGTTAACAATCACTGAAGAAGTTCAGAAAATAGACATAAACAGCAGGCCACAACTCATACTTCAATTTTCAACATTACGAACCATAAAGTCAAGCAGTCCACATTCCAAAAAAAGAAAACTAGAGGTTACCGAGTTAACCTCCATTGCACATTCTCATTCAACACCCTTTGAAAATATTCAATTTCATCTGTCTATGAAAGGCAAGCTGATGCCAGTTACTTCTAATCGTATTCCTAACCTAATACGAATAAACAAAAACTATAAGCTTTGACTGTCAGGTAAACGGTTCTTTCAAAAAAACTTGTTCAATAATGAATATTGGGCTTATTAATCATCAAATTGCAACATATTCTGAATTTTAGGGCAATCACACATATGGAAGATAAAGCACTGAAGTAGTTAGTGAGCAAGGATGAAAAAATTCCACTACAACAAGAGAGTAACAGCATTGATAATAATCTTTTCCAATACCAACATAACATAGACGTAATTGTCCTGGAAAAACAAATTCTAATTGGGTAAGCTATCAGTTTCATTAATTGCAAGGTTCGTGAGGGACAAAACATTTAAGTAGCCATTGCAAAATCAATAGTCAACTCATTAAAGAAAATGTGAGGCCCGGAAGCAGTGATAATTTTTGCTGATTATTTGCAGTACCTTCTAGAATGAAAAACACAGGTCACCTTAGAACATTTGGCTCTTAAGTCAAATATGTCTAGATAACTAACTGAATAATTCAAGGGCAATAATTAAGGTCTGGTCTAACTTTAATTGTTTAAAGATTACATTTAATAGATCCATAAATTGACAATTAATATGAAGCATTCAAGAGCTTTTGTCTGACTAAATTTAGAAAGGATTCGCTAGTTTTCTAACATACAAACATAAGCGGATGAAGAACTATGACATCAGAAAACATTCTGAGAAATACGTATATAGAACTAATACAGTAACATCTTATTAAACTGAGGAAGAACAGACTACTTTTCCAACATACAAACATTAACGGGCTGAAGAATTATGATATCTGAAAGCATTCTGATACATACATAAAGAGAACTACTACATAGCATCATATACTACATAAAATCATAAAATATACAAAAAAATAATTTGCACTCCGCAATTATTAATATTAGAATGGTATCAAATCAGATTTTTGCAATTCAATACACTCACTTGTGCTGATGAAAGTATGAAAAGCAATCAAATTGATAATGAACAAGATGAGTGGAACTCAAGAACTCATTACTTTTTCTCAGAATGTAAATATTTCCTGGTATAGTAACAGATGAGAAAAGATGATCATAAAACGTTTTTGCTTTGGCAAAGTGATAACGACGTTTGAAACGTTCATCTAAAGCAGAGGATCTGTTCCATGGCTGATATAGACATACATCATTTCTTAATTCAGTCGGTATGAGACTCAAAATATGGCCAATGCCTAGGAGCCCACCCTCTGTCACACAACATAGTAGGTTTTTCTGTATCACTAGTGGTTAAGGATAAGAGAGCACTTCTACCACTGACAGCATATACAATCATATCAAAAGGTCTCAACAAGATGCTCAAAAACCATAAACTAATAACCCCAAAACCCAAAACGCAACCCATTTGATTTTTAATACTAACAACAAAGCCATTTAAACAAACCCTCCAGAGCTCAGCATCCATGTTTTGATCCGTTTTCTCTATCATAAATTCCCCACCATTCCCCCATCCTTTTTTCAGAAACTAAAACGAAACAAACATAAACAACAAACACAACAGACCAAACAATTAAGTAAACACAAAAGATGGAATAATTAGGAATCAAAAGACAGAAACAAAGAGCAGGAAGCGTGAGTTAAACATACTCCGAACTGAAAACGGTAACCCAGCACGTGGTAGCTGGCCTTAATTTTGAAAACAAGCGCCTGAATGATGCTCCTCCAATGGAGGTGCTTTTTGCAGAGAGAAAAGTAAGGAGACCAGTTACCAAGGTACAGGCGTAACGCACATTACGGTAATATAGGGTGGGATCGGATAGTGGGGAGAACTTTAAATAATCGGTATTTTTTTTAAGAAGTGGCGTGAGAACTGAGGAGTTAAACAAATGGGGGTCCCACGCCTGTCACTTTCACTTACCTGGCTGCTGCCGCCATCGTTTCACTTATATTTAATAATAAAGATTATTATTTTTATCACGTTAAACAAAATTAATAAAAGTATATGAAGGTAACAAAACAAAATGCAATTAGTTAAAAGGGCCCGGTCGGTGCAATGGACAGAATAAATTATGCTGAAACTAAACAATGGGACGTACGCCTTGTGTTATTGCCCATGCCTTATTCCTTCCCTGTTTCTAACTACAAGTATTATTCCAGCCGGCTTGAATTAATTTGGGTAAAAAAAATTTAAATTTTTGGTAATTCAAGTATTACCTAAATTATTTTCGAGCCAACCTAATTACTTGAATTAGATTATAAAAATATAAAATTTTGGGTTTTTTAAAAAAATTATCAAAAAAAACAACTTCGGGTAATTTTGGTAAAGCCCAACAAAATTTCGGGTAATTTGGATAAAACCGAACAAAATTTCAAGTAATTCAGGTCTAGTAAGTTCGGGTAAGAAAAAATAAAAATTCGAGCCGGATGAGATGAAAAAAATTCGAATAATTCGGTCCGAACTCGAACAGTAAAATTTCGACCCGAATTACCCAAATGGTCACCCCTATTTCTAACAGCCTTTGCCCTTTCACATTCCACCGTCACAACTCACAACCCTCCGTGTGTTGCAGTGTGTCGTTCTTCTAGAAGGAAGATCGTACATTTAAAAATAATGTTGATAACGTGATTCTTCAAAGTGAAGCAAGATATCCTAAAAACGATATCATAAGTTTCCAAAAAGTTTATCCCAGATTTGTCTCTTTTAATATACAAAAGCTAATGGAAATTATTGAATTTTCTAGTAATTTGAGAAGACTATTACTATTTATTTAGAGGCTGAAGTTCGTAATTATTCGATTATTATTATTTAGATTAGAAAAGGGGATAAATACCAGTTGACTAAGGCTCGTTTGACCATTTAAATTATTATCTTCAATTGTTCTTTCCTTAATTCCAAAACTAACATAAACAAAGGTAGGTAAACTTAACTCGGTCAAAATTTGGAAACAAAACATTAAGAACGTGCCAAAGAGAGCTTAGTAAACAAAAGTCTGCCCAAGGTTGCAACTACTTCCAACGACAAACTAATTGTTCTATAAAACTTAATTGTTTTCTCTATAATTAAACTAGAAGTATTGATTTTTACAAAGAAAGTGTTGACAAGGTGTAAGGTCTTCTATGAAATGAGATCTTGATCACCATCTAGCTTCTTTTATTGGCTATTTTGTCTCATGCACAAATTAAGAATGACACCTAATCCAAAATCAACGTGGTAAGTATGGATGGATAGAATTTTGGGTCAAACTTGATCCAAAAAATCAATACAACAATAACAATAATAACATCTTTATAGAGAGTTCCGCTGAGACACAAAGTTTAAGAAAGTTCAGAAATATGTAATCTTATTTATAACTAGTAGAAAAATTGTTTCCAACAAATCCACACAAAAAAAAAAGAAAAAAGAAAAAATTGGTAACTGTTTGAAGAAAACAAAAGCAAAAAAAAAGAAATAACTATATAAAAATAATAATAAAATATGAATAAAAATAAATTTTCAAAAATCAAGTTAAAAAGATACATAAATACAATAACAATAATAAATAACATACAAATAAAGATAATAAAATAAAGATAAAAAGGTAAATAAAAGATAAATAAGTAAATAATAAACAGAAAAGAAAGAAAATAAATAAATAAATAAAACATGCAATTGTAAGAGATAAGAAAAAAAATATTTGACTAATTAAAATGACTGAGGGGTAGATACTTATGATATAATAGTTTAGGCTAAATATAAGACAAAAGAATCAAAGGAAAAACAACTTAATTATGTCAATCTCAAATAAACAGAATGACCACATCTTCAAATCTCAACCTTCTGGTACACTGGAGATTGACACTGATGCACTAATTACTCTATATTGGTCTGATAATTATTCAGACGCTTGAGAGTCACTCCCTCCAGATCATGATAACATTTTAGAAAGACTGAACCACTCTTCCTCTTTACTGGAGAATTCTGAGTATAGTGAGAATCATAATACTGCATCTCCTGCTAAGGAAGATTCTTTTAAGTTGAATGATCAGACTATTAGGAAAGTTAATTAGAGTAGCATCACTCGCCATACTTAGCAACCTACTAATAGTGCCAGAAGGAAATCAGCTCGTAAGAAGAATAACATTACTCCCAGAGGGGATACCCCTATATGACGATGCTTATCTAGAATGTACGAGGGCTTAATGACCTTCATAAACAGGCTATGGTTAAAGATATAGTTTTGCTTAAATAGCCTTATATAGTTGGTTTATTAAAAACGAAAATCAGAGCTTCAAGACTTTCTCAAATCTCTAAGATTTTGGGAACTTATTGGTCTATCATTACCAACTTATCTTCTCACTATAATGGCAGAATTTTGTGCTACTACAACATGAATCATGTTTCTGTCCAGTCAATTTTAAAGAGACTTGTTATGGAACTCTATTCAACAACTGAAAAGAAATATCACAGGCCCTTGGCTAGTGGCTGGTGATTTCAACTGCATCAAGTCCACTACAAAAACTAAAGGAGGGTAAGGCCCACAATCAATCACAAGTAAAGAGTTGGAATCTTTTCTCCAAAGAGTCCACCTAATAGACCTATGTTGTAACATTAGACTTCTTACCTGGACCAACAACTAGCAAGGGTCTTATTTAATTCGTAGGAAGCTAGACAGGGTCATGGTTAATCCAAGCTAGTTATCTACTTTTCCTGAATCTTTTGCACATTTTGGTGATAATCTTCTATTTAATCATTCAAGTATCATGATTCACAATATGTCCCGACCTGTATTCAGAGGAACAACGTTCAGATTTTTTAGTGGTCTCAAAAATCAAGAAAGTTTTATGGGCCTAGTCATGAACTGTAGGCAAATCAATGATGAAGGGTACAAGTCCTTCCAACTTATGCAGAAATTACGAAGAGTAAAAACATCACTAAAAAGCTTTTCTTCTCAATTTTTTCGACAAATCCAAGAGTGTAAAACAAAGCTCCAACTAGTTCAATAAGAATGTTATCTATTTCCTCACGATTCTCAACTCAGGACCTTAGAAAAATTGCAACTTAAGGAGTATTAGCTAGCTTTCTCTTTGAAGCAATCCAGACTTCAACAAAAGGCAAGGATGACTTGGTTGAAGGAAGGGGATTAGAACACAAAATATTTCCATGCTTCCTTACTTGCAAGAAGAAATAGCAATCAAATTGTGTAGCTTACTGATGAGCATGGCATCCAATACTATGGTCAACAATCCCTTATGCTATCACTTATGAGTACTTTATTCAATTGCTGGGAAGTCCACACCAGACCAATCATCTACTAGATTTGAGTTGTTATATTGATGACCTTATTAGTCAACATACAAAAGACTTCCTTATAGCCCCTTTATCAGAGGTAGAGATTAGAGAAGTTCTTTTCTCAATGAATCCATTGAAATCTCCTAGCCCTGATGGTTTCACGACTCATTTCTTTTAACAGACTTCGACCATCACTGGACAATATTCACACAAGCTATCCTGGAAACATTGCGTTCAGGTAAGATGTTGCGAGAATTCAATCACATTATCATATGCCTAGTACCAAAAAAGTTAATTCCTAGCTCCCTATTAGATTATAGACCTATTTCATATTGCAATACCATTTACAAGGCCATTGCCAAGATTTTAGCTAAAAGATTGAAAAAAGTCTTGAAGGACATTATTGTTCATACTCAAGGAGCCTTTATAGAGGGTTTTTCTATTGGAGACAATATAATGCTCATGCAAGAACTACTTAAGGAGTATCAATCTGGGAAAAAATTAAAGAGTTGCATCTAGAAAATAGATTTTTGTAAGGCATTTGACACAATTAGCTGGACATTTATAAAAAACATACCTTGATGGTTTACAAATCCTAATCCAATTTATGGAATGGATTATGTTATGTCTTCAAACCTCATCAGCAAGCATCATTGTCAATGGAAGCCCCACTAAACCACTGAAATGTGAGAGGGGGATTAGATAAGATAATCCTCTCTCACCTTATCTTTTTGCTCTAGTTACGGAGGGGTTGTCGCGAATTATTGGAAAGCTGACTTCACACAATGGTTACTTATGTTACCATCATAAATTTTGTGCTCTTAAAGTCACAAATATAATGCTTGCGATTTAATCCTATTGTATGGAGTAGACAGGTTTTCCATAAACAAGTTATGGTTAAAGATATAGTTATGCTTAAATAGCCTTATATAGTAGGTTTACTAGAAACGAAAATCAAAGCTTCAAGACTTTCTCAAATCTCTAAGATTTTGGGAACGAACTAGTCTATCATTACCAACTTATCTTCTCACTATAATGGCAGAATTCTGTGCTACTACAATATGAAACATGTTTCTGTCTAGTCAATTTTAAAGAGACTTGTTATGGAGCTCTATTCAACAATTGAAAACGAATATCATAGACCCTTGGCTAGTGGCTGGTGATTTCAACTGCATCAAGTCTACTACAGAAACTAAAGGAGGGCAAGGCCCACAATCAATCACAGGTAAAGAGCTGGAATCATTTCTCCAAAGAGTCCACCTAACAAACCTATGTTGTAACAGTAGACTTCTTAACTGGACCAACAACCAACAAGGCTCTTATTTAATTTGTAGGAAGCTAGATAGGGCCATGGTTAATCAAAGCTGGTTATCTACTTTTCCTGAATCTTTTTGCACATTTTGGTGATAATCTTCTATCTAATCGTTCAAGTATCATGATTCACAATATGTCCCAACCTGTATTTAGAGGAACACCATTCGGATTTTTTAATGGCCTTCAAACGCAAGAAAGTTTTATGGACCTAGTCATGAACTGTTGGAAAATCAATGATGAAGGATACAAGTCCTTCCAGCTTATGCAGAAATTACGAAGAGTAAAAACATCACTAAAAAGATTTTCTTCTCAATTTTCTTGACAGATCTAAGAGTGCAAAACAAGCCTCTAGCTAGTTTAAGAAGAATGTTATCTATTTCCTTGCGATTCTCAACTCAGGACCTTAGAAAAATTACAACTTAAGGAGTATCAGCTAGCTCTCTCTTTGAATCAGTCCATACTTCAACAAAAGGCAATGATGACTTGGTTGAAGGAAGGGATTAGAACACAAAATATTTCCATGCTTCCTTACTTGAAAGAAGAAATAGCAATCGAATTGTGTAGATTACTGATGAGCATGGCATCCAATACTATGATCAACAATCCCTTATGACTATCACTTGTGAGTACTTTATTCAAGTGCTAGGAAGTCCACACTAGACCAATTATCTACCATATTTGAGTTGTTATTTTCATGACCCTATTAGTCAACACACAAAAGACTTCCTTATAGCCCCTTTCTCAGAGGCAGAGATTAGAGAAGTTCTTTTCTCAATGAATCCATCGAAATTTCCTAGCCCTGATGGTTTCACGACTCATTTCTTTCAACAGACTTCAACCACCGCTGGATAATATCCACACAAGCTATACTGGAAACATTGCGTTTAGGTAATATGTTGCGAGAAATCAATCACACTTTCATATGCCTAGTACCAAAGAAGTTACTTCCTAGCTCCCTATCGGATTATAGACCTATTTCATATTACAATACCGTTTACAAGGCCATTGCCAAGCTTTTAGCTAGAAAATTGAAAAAAGTCTTAAAGGACATTGTCATTCATACTCAAAGAGCTTTTATAGAGGGTCGTTCTATTGGAGACAATATAATGCTCATGCAAGAACTACTTAAAGAGTATCAATCTGGAAAAAATCTGAAGAGCTGCATCTAGAAAATAGATTTTTATAAGGCATTTGACACAATTAGCTGGATATTTATAAAAGCATACCTTGATACTTTACAATTCCCAATCCAATTTACGAAATAGATTATGTTATGTCTTCAAGCCTCATAAGCAAGCATCATTATCAGTGGAAGCCCCACTAAACCATTGAAATGTGAGAGGGGGGTTAGGCAAGGTAATCCCCTCTCACCTGAGGCGTTATGAATTATTGGAAAGCTGACTTCACACAATGGTTACTTCTGTTACCATCATAAATGTCGTGCTCTTAAACTCACAAATATAATGCTTGCTGACAATCTAATCCTATTGTCTATAGTGGATAGGTTTTCCATAAATATTCTTAAAGAAATCCTTGCCCGATTCTCAAGCTGGTCTAGGCTGAGAATAAATATCCAGAAATGCAGTTTTTATTAATAAATATCTAGAAATGTAGCTTTTATTACTCATTGGATGTGTAAAATGCTCTCGAGCTTGCTAGTTTCTTGGGAATGGAGCTAAGCACATCACCGTTCAAATACCTGGGATGTAACACCCCACTCCCACGTGACCCGAACCCGATATCATTGGTGATCTCCGAGTCCGTGTCTCGCGAGGGTGGCGTACTACATCAGTCAGTAAAACTCAGTATATAATTTTTTTAAAAATACATTTCACGTTAAAAGGAAGCAGTTTCAGTTATTACACATTCACGAGGAATAAGCAGTAAACAGTAGTAAATCTTTGCAGTTATAGTTATTACTCTCATTTAGTAATACTTTACAATCACCATAAAATACAAATACAAATCAGTTTACAACGATTGCGAAATACAAATATGAGACACTAATGCAGACGCGAACTGATCCCGACCCCTATCCTTCACTTGCCTACAGTAGACATACTCCCGTGTC
>JANZLC010000002.1:22988569-23009996 GCA_026413385.1 Erythroxylum gracilipes | reverse complement strand
CGAAAACCGGGAATGTCATGTATGCATGTACAGTTATTTCATGTGCACAAATGTTACTGTGTACCAATTCTAGTATGTATGAACAGTCCTATATAATCCCAATCACTCTCATCCTATGCCAATTTACTATTCTACCATTCTAGTAGGGGGTGGGATGTTACATGGGAGTTCCCATATCTCATGCTAAACTCACCTATTCTGATTGTCTTCCATATTTGGAGCGATGTAAATTAAAATTTTTAGCTTGGTATAATCGTTTTCTTTCTATGGCTGCAAGGGTCACACTTATTATCTCAGTTCTCACTAGCTTACACATTCATTGGATAAACAACTTAATTCTACCTAAGAAAGTGATCAAAGAGCTAGACAGAACTATTAAAACTTTCCTCTAATTTGGTTCTACAAATATTGCCAAGAAAGCAAAAGTGAAGTGGGGAGAGGTGACAACTACCAAGCAACAAAGAGGCCTAGGCGTACTCTCTATAACTACTATGGAAAAGTTTCTTCTTTGCAAAAAAAGTATGGAGGTTACTAACGGATAAAAACTCAATCTGAATTAAGTGGATTCATGAAACATGCATCCTTTCTCAAAGTTTCTGGCAACTACCTATCATCAAGAGTGGTTCTTGGATCTTTTATCATATGCTGAAAATGAGAGATATTATTTATCTGTATATTCATTATCAACTAATGATGGTGATTTCATATGGGTTTGGAATGATAATTAGACTAAATTCAGTCCTCTAATATGAAGAAATGATCTAATGTAATTTAGACGACGCATCCCTCACAATGCAAAAGTCGCATCACTCATCTCTGAAGGCCAGTGGTCTGGATAATTCAAAGGATTTCATATACTCTGTCAGTTTTTCCTTTGTCTCTAAAACAGAAGCAATGAGGATAAAATTGTGTGGAAACTCCACTCCAACGAATCTTTTACAAACAAGTCATGCTATAACATCCTCGAAACTAGTTACTCAATTGTTCCCTAATACTCTCTTCTTCGGCAGTAATGCATCAGCCCCAAAGCTTCAATGTTTATGTGGTTAGCAATCAAGAACAAACTAAGCACCAAAGATATATGGCACAGGACTTTCTATCCCATAAGTGAATTATGCAAGACACTAGCAGAAGACATGAACCATTTATTTTTTAATTGTATCTACTCCATTACTATATGGAGTCAGCTTCTTCATAAGCTTGCAGAGTATAGCAATGCATATGACTGGACTAATACACTCTAATGGATCATCAACATACCTAGCTCTTAAAGGACGAATAATTTGCTTTTCAAAACAACATTTACGCTTACAATTTATAATATATGGAGGGAGAGGAATAGCAAGATTTATAGACAGGAGCAAACTAGCCTTTACCAACTAGCTGAAGAGATCATTAACAAGATTTGTGGCCTTGTGATAGCCAAAGACGTCACTCACAAGCTATCCGATTGTATGAAAGCAAGGTAGTTTCTATAATTTAGTTTCTTAGGTTCATATAATTTAGTTTCTTAGGTTCATAACAACTAGCTTTTATGGCTTTGCCATTGTAGAAAGTTCTTTTTGGAATTTTATATGGGAAACCCCATTGTAGTAACGTTGTAAATAGTTTCACTATAGCTAATGAAAATTCCTTAAATTTAAAAAAATCAAAAGAACTATAAGAAAGAGAAGGACCTCTTTATGAAAAATCTTTTACTCGTATCCTATTTTGTCAAAATTTCTTATTGAGGGTCAAACCTTTGATAAGTTTTAATAGAGTTATATCATTTTTATCACCTGTCCCTAGTTCTTCTTAGCTATTTCTCTTTTTATGATCAATGATTACTCTATCAACCACTGTAAGAATCTATTTCACAAATATGTGGCATATCTCAATTTTCATTCAAACATGGGCTTGATTAACACTCCATGGTTATATGAGAGAAAGAAAACAACTTTTACTAGTTAGTCTCGGTAAAGCCCCCCCTCTATTCAATCCTAAGCATAATGGGTATAAGAGCCTTAAAAAATTCTTTTTTTCTTAATGAAAAAAATTGCAAAAAACTAAACAATTAATGGAGGATAATTATTCCAAAAAAAACTATCAATTTAGCAAAAAAACTACCCATGCCAAGAAGTCGATGACTATAGTAAACCAAAGTTGTCTTAATATGTTCGAACTACCTAAGCCTCTTAACACAATAGCTCAAATCCCTCTTCCAAAACATTGCCATTTTGGTTTTAACTATTTAAAATGACTTCGTTTTAGTTTGTAAGTGACGAGGCATTTGAATTCTTAGACAAAATATGATATTTACTATCACATTATCTCATTTTATCCAACATCCCTTTCTTCATTTCTTTCTCTTTGGGCAGGATGGTATAATGACTAGCATATGATCACACCTTATCAAGCATTCTTCTTTGAATTTCTTTACGATTGGGCATAATAGAATATTGACTAGTACGTAATCACCCCTTATTTAACATCCTTCTCTATATGATTTTGAATAATTTCCTATTTTAATTTTATTTTATTTTAAATTTTACTCAATCTCTTTGACTCCTTTTTATTTTATCTAGAATTCTTCCTAAGATAAATTAAAGTTTTCTATTTTTTTAGAAGTCTTCCTAAGATAAATTAGAATTTCCTATTTCTTTTAAAAGTCTTATTAAAATTTAGAGTTTCCTATTTTATTATAATTCTTCCTAAGATTAATTAGGTTTTTTTGTAAACCTATTTAAACAACTTTCAAGAGAGATTAACATAATTGTCTATTTTAAAACCATTTTTAGTATCTCATCAATTTTTTCTTATGAAAAAAAGAGAAAAAAATTTGTGACTAAGTGAGCATAAAATAAATTCACTTTGCTAGCTTCAAACCAAGGAAAAAGGTTAAAGCTAAAAATGATGTTAGTAGTCATTTGAAACGGTGACGTAATTGAGCAACTATGAGTAAGTATGACATGGTGTTTAATTTTCATGTCAAAAGGTTAGGTAACTTTTTAACAAGCCTCTATGATCTGGTGTTGATTTAAAGTCAGTATTGTACTTTTCTATCAATAAGGGTTATGGAGATGTTCGAAACTTGAAGCATCTTTCTTATATATGTTCATTTAAGCATTAAGTTAAATTTTATGTAATGAGTTAAAATTTGAAAGATTTTGGACTTAAATTGAATTAATTTATGACTTGATGTAAGTAGCTAATATGCATGAAAAATTAATAAACTTTGCAATTAAATAAATAATGGAGAGTCTTAATTGTTCTGATTGACTTATTAAATTCTTTCTTGGAGTTGCCCTTTATTTAAGTTAAAAGTAATGAAATTGATTTACTTAAGGACAAATAACTGCTTAGGTGTGAAGAAATTTTATATGTATTAATTAAACTATGATCTTAATATGATTTTGAGAGTGTTTTGTTTGTATTTTGATAATTTTATAGGTTTCAGTACTTAATTTAGCTTATACTTTATCTTCAAACCTTGTTTTAGCTAGCCAATGAAGAAGGAATCAATTTACATAAAGTTAAGTCAAGTTAGAGAAATTTTGGCATAATTTTATAGGAAAGATATAGAATATGATTTAAGACACAAAACTGTGTCCAATTGATGTTGGTTTTATCTTTTTGTATTCAAGATAAACTTGTGTACTTAAAGGATTAATTGATGAGCAATTTTTGCTTAGAATAAAACCCCTAATATCCGCAAGTATACGGATCATAAACTTGTAGTATTAAAGGTGTCGATTCCACGAGAAAATAGTTAGAACTAAGTGAACCTAACTTTGTTTGAGGTATCAGGATATGAATTGAATGAAAATAAAATATCAAAATTTTAAAACAATTAAATAAAAGTAAGCAAATAATCAAATAACAAATGAGCTACCACAAATATGTTAGGAACATTAAGGATGAAGCTTAGGATTTATTCTATCGTTATTTTGCTCCCTAACTGTTATTGATTCAATTATGTGTTGATTCTAGATCTTCTAAGGGATTGAATACTCTTTCTCAAGACCTAATCAATTAAACCTAATTGATTAACTCTAATTGATTACAAAATTCCGTATTTTGCAACCTCTCGATTCATAAAATATACCTAACATTTTCAACTAGTTCTTAAGTGATCTATCGAATAATCAGGTTTTCACACAAGATCTCTCTTCATATGATTACCAATTTGATATTTGGGAGATTTATTGGGTCACTAAATCTCATTATCCAACCTAATCAGATTACTTTCGACTCACTCTCTCGATTTATTATCGAAGTATTAGCATACCCAAGCATCACAACACTAGAAAATTGAATTGAAATCAACAACAATCAAGTCATAAAACAACTCAAGAACAAATTCAAATCTAATAATTAGAGCATCCTAAGCGTAAATAACATATTCGAATCCAACTTACACATCAAGTTTAATGAAATAAACGAAGGAAAGAAAGAAAGAACTTGATTTGAACTCAAACTTGAAATTTGAAATTTCTGGATTGTTCTTCTTGCTCTCTCACTTTGGAAGATGGTGGCTCCTCTTTTTTTTTAATGTTTTTAAATATTTCTTGAGGCTTCTAGGGTTCTTTCTAGGGTTTATCCACTTAATTTGGTTTCAAAAATAACCCCAAAACATTAAAATTACAAAAAGAGTCGCTTGCTAAAAAAGCTGGTTGTCTACCTACTTCCATACTTATAATTCCTCTCTTTTCTTCAATTTCTTGTTTCCATACACTCAAACACACATCAAACACCTCTTGAAATATAAAATTAAGATCAAATCATGCTCAAAACCATATAAACACTTAGAATATAAACAAACACTAATAATAACATAATTCTAAGCCTATATGCATGATAATCATCTAAGAGATACTCAAAAGTACACTTAAACATCTATGAAAACATAGTATAATTTACACTTATCATTAATGAGGTAGGGTTTGATCGTCAAGCAATTAAATAACATATATCTAAGAAGAATCTGCGTTGGTAGTGTTTTTACAAAGTTGGGTCTATATTGACTTTAATATCACCAATTTCTAATGTTTTTAGAGAACAAAAGAAAGCAAAACCAGTATGACCATATAAAAATGTAAGCATATTATTAGAGACCAATTAAAGTATCTTGAGATAGAAATGAGCAACTTTGGACATAAAAAAGATGATTTATATCACGATTCAATTGAAGAACTTCAAGATTTCAAGATCTATGAGAACAAATTATTTTGTTTTGCATTCTTTCTTGATTTTACTAGTTTTCTTTATCTTAATATGAACTAAATTAGGATAGATCTAGATGAGATGAACACTTTTGAATTGATTCTTTGATTTATTGAAAGATCCAATTTTTCTTGTGAACTATTCATGATTTTTTTTTGTTTTTGAATTGAAATTTGCTAGTATTTTAATTCAATTTCATATATCATATATAGGTGTGTGTTGTTTGCTGATGAGATTGTTTTAGTGGATGAGACAAAAGAGAGTATCAATGTCAAGCATGAACTTTGATGGTATACATTAGAGTCGAAGGCCTTTAGATTGAGTAGGACTAACACTGAGTATGTGGAATTTAACTTTTTGGTGTATAAGGTGGCTGTCGATATGGAGGTAAAGATTGGTTCAAAAGTTATACTAAAAAATGATTGTTTTTAAGTATCAAGGATTGATCATCCATAACAATAGAGATATTGATAAAGGTATAGTTCATTGAATCATTTTTAGGGTCACTTAAATAAAGAAGTGCATCAGGAGTTTTTTGTGATAAGAAGATACTACTCAAGCTAAAGGTAAATTATATTGTTTAGAGATTAGTTTTGCCATACTCTATGGGGCGGCGTGTTGGTTATCAAACAGATGCATAGTCATAAGCTAATGGTGACGAAAATAAGAATACTCCGTTAAATGTGTAACCAAACTAGAAGAGATAAAGTCAAGAATATAATGGTAAGAGATAAATTAAATGTGATTAATATTATTGAAAAATTAAGAAAGGCAAGGCTTAGGTTGCTTGGACATGCTACGAGGAGGCACCCAAATGCTATAGTGAGAAGATGTGAGAAGATTATATTTTGAGATTATAATAGAGAAAAAAGAAAGGCATAAGAAGAATTGAGGTAATGTGATCAAGAATAATATAATATTGTTGGAACTTACTGAGAATATTGACCTGCAACAGAAAACTTTAATGTACTAGGATATCGATAAAAGATGTCTCGTTAGGAATAAGATTGTATATTATTGGATCTTCCCAAACCTTGTATTTCAGCTAATTTCTTACTGTTTTGTTGTTTTCATATATCACATATAGGAATTGATAAATTCATATATATGAATAGATCTTTGTGTGAATGATAAGAGTTGCATCGTGTTCTAAAGATATAGTCACAAAAATTTTGTAGGTTAGAATTAAATCTAACAGAAAGTTTTGTAGAATAAGTTAATTCATTTTAAAGAGAAAAATATTTTAATAAATCAACTTAAGGATAAGATTTGTATTTCTTGAAAAAGTATAAAATTATAATTTTAAAATTTCTATATATATATATTTATAAAACAATCAAATGATAGTTAATAATATAAAATCTATATATATATTATATTTATAAAACAATCAGATGATAATTAAGAATATAAATCATCTGATTGTTTCATTCTTTTTGTCTGCTTTTATTTGTTATTTATATTTTAAGAATTAGTTCATCTATATATATATATATATAGATTTTTTATTCTTAATTATCATTTGATTGTTTCATTCTTTTTGTCTGCTTTTGTTTGTTATTTATAATTTAAGAACTAGTTCTTTTAAGTCAATCATGCATTTTGTGAGATTAAACAATCGAAAGATAATTACTCCGATGCTTATTACTGTGCAGGTTTGAAGAGTGAGAAATTCTAGAGTTGAAAAAAATGCACTATCCATTAACCGAAAGTGAAAAGGAAAAGGTGAGAGAGTAAGGAAAAATGAGCCATAAGGAATAGGTGAGCGCATGAAAGGCGTGTGATACGTCTGCAAAAATATAGAACTGAACTGAGAGACCGAGAGAGAGTCGGTGGGGTGGTGGAGAAAGCAACGGCATTATTTTCAGCTTACAATTTTGACTAGACTTTTGTATGTCATGACTCATGATTGTATGTTCGGCTCTCCTTGCAGCTTGTGAAGGGAAA
Source organism: Erythroxylum gracilipes (assembly GCA_026413385.1). NCBI lineage: Eukaryota > Viridiplantae > Streptophyta > Magnoliopsida > Malpighiales > Erythroxylaceae > Erythroxylum > Erythroxylum gracilipes. The sequence goes on along the minus strand of JANZLC010000002.1, from coordinate 23,002,847 downwards.
TGGTCATGGTGCCGCGTGGCAATCCACTATTTGCTCAACCGGAAGAATTAGCATCTACTATCTAGTATACGCTGCACAAGATCATTACCAACATATTAAAATAGCTCAACCAAAAATTTGAATATCAGGAACATTAGTAGTTGAAAAAGCGCGCCAAAAACACTTTACCTTCAATGTCCCCGCCCAGAAGAAGCTCCAAGAAACGGATCGCCGAGTTGGTGATCGGAAATTCGGCATCCAAATTCTGTATCCAAGACGGTGTAGATATCGATGTCGATCTCTCCAGGTTCTTCTTCTGATCATAGTGACCTTTCTCATCTTTTCCCGTACGTTAAATGAACAGCGAGATGATATTGCAGTGATATAAAGGGGATAATGTCGGCGCTGCACCAGATCAGAGAGAGAGCGCAGAAGAACGGTCAAAAGAAGAACGAGGAAACGATTTTTAGGTGAGCTGACTCGGTTCTGATCAGATCTGACTCCTGTGATTCGGTTCTCAGTTGATTTAGTGTCATTTTCCGAGACTAGATGGATTTTCTAGGCTTTGATTTTTTTACCGATGGGTGTGTAAACTCTTGAGTGTATATATTGATGCGATGGGAAATGATTTTGTTAAGGCTCCACAGGAAATTAAAATTTGTATATAAATATGCATTATTATCTTATGGCAAGAAATTGCAATTTGGTGGCAGTGTAGCGTCTGAGATAAAGTTAATGATTGCCGACTTGAAGTCAAAAATAGAGAAGGAAAGGTAAACTAGTAACTAGATAGATGTTCTTGCATGGTTTTTCCCATATTATCTGGTCATTACGTTTCTGTTACTTTTAATTGCCAGGCAAAGTTTTGCCAAGGCGCTTTTAAAGAGCTCAAAGGAGGTTTGTAGAGAAGCATGTGAAAGTCGAACATAATCGGGTGCTTAATGGATTAAATATTTATTTCAATTTTTAACAACTAATTGGTCAACCTTTTTTGTTAGTGCAGTGTGAAAATTGTTTAAAGAACGAGACTGCTAAGCTTAAAGAGAAATATGAGAAGTTTTGCCAGGACAAAGAAGCTCATCTGGTGGGCCTAAAAGGTGCTTTTGCCCAGCTCCATGTCCTATGATTTACAACTTTTACTGTTAATGATCAACTATGATCATTTTGGTGGTCTTCAGTAAATCTGGTCATTTACTCTTTTATCATACTTTTGGAGTGGTTAGCTGTCGAGTCGCATCTGCCTATTGGAGCACCTGTAGAAAATTAACTTTCACTGGCTACAGCTGTCAATAGTTATGTTGACGCCCATTTAACAATTTCAGCGTGGAATCTGTACTCTTAGAGGTTCATTAAAAAAAAAAAAGAACTCTTTTTACTAGAAATACTCAAGAATGGGAACTATGCCATTATTCATACATTGTCCTTTTAGATTGATGTCAACTTCTACTGCATTTGATGTGAGTGCTGTTTGATGATTTTAATCTTAATTGTACATCCATCAACAGATATTCTTGGCAAATTCGAGGAAGACAAGGAAAGAATGTTGATGCGTTATGAACAATTAAGTGAGTGCTGTACAACTAGACCCTTATTTTACTGTGGTGAAAATAATTGCGTCAATCTTTTGGGGGCCAGGGAAAAAAGAGAAAAGCATGATATCTGAGCATGAGAAAGCATACGCTGATAGAATTGCTAATTTGAAGGAGTCATTGAGCAAGAGAAAGCAGGTAAACTGGATTATTAAACTGACTCCCAAGTTCGAAATCGTATTTTTATTTACTTGTGTTATTAAAACACAGGATGATAAAACTTTTAGCATTTTGAGGAAAACGGTTGGTTGCTTTCTTGAAAATGCCTCGGATGAGGACTTCCCTCCAGATGATTGAAGATTGCATCAACAGAAATATGCTGCGTGCTTACAGTCGTGTAAAATCCCTATACCACCGTTTCTCTACAAGAAAAGAAACCTGTATACATTTCTTTCTACATCTTGTCTCTTTTGCATCTCTTTCTCAATAACTGTTGTTATCTTGCTTCATGGTTTGCATGTGACTCTTACTATGGAAGAAATTCATGATCTTTATGGGCTGATGAACCTATCTTGTTCATCGGGTGTTACTTTACATTTATTATTTTCTGAAGCCATATGTCTGACCAAGAGTGTGCAGAGGTGGGAGTGTTAGGCTCCTCTCACAAAGTAGTTCTCTAATAGTCGACGCAAGGAAGATTTGTCATTCTAAATGCCAATGGTTACATGTGCAAAATAACTTATTACTCATCCACAACGATCAAAATAGAATGTTCAGTTTAATGTTAGAAATTTTCTGAATATTGGACAATAATTAATTACATTTTCATGGTTTTAAAAAATTCACGGTTAAGGGAATCGAATTTGATCCGATTAAAGATAATAAAGTAGTTCAGTAAAAGATTTGAGTTAATGGGTTGAAGTTTGACGAAGAAAATAGACCTTAATCAGTGCGGCAAGGACTTATATTGGGCTTGTGATGGGGAAGCTCAATATAAAAGCTATATATATAAGGTTAAGGTCTTCTGCAAGTGTTTAACCAAATTGTGAACGTTCAAATTCTCCCCATCAAGAGATTCGTGTATTAAGAAAGTTGTAGAAAGATGTTAACGACATCTTGGTGATCAACTTTTGTAATGGTTGTCGAGAAAAAGGGACTGTTTTGGGTTTGAAAAGCTTAATTGAAGTTATGGGTTCGAAAAGCTCGATTGAAGTTATGAAAGCAAAATTAGTATTTTTCTTGTTCTCTTTGTTTCTTCCCTTTCATGTTCGATCCTGGGTGTGTAACTAACACTCGTGTTATGCATTACACTTGGTATCAGAGCAATTACATAATTGACTGAGCGTAAATGCAAATTTTTCAAAATTTCTCCATAAGGATATTAGAGAAATCAACCCATTTTTGTGTTTTTAATTGCGTATTGATGCATGAATTAAGGTGAATTGAGTATAGCATTGAAAAACGAGTTAAAACAAGCTTTGGAGTGTGAAAATCGCACCCAAAACTCATTGGAAATTTCCATTTTTTAGTGAGGGGAGAGAAAACCATCTGGCACATGTGGCACATGTGCTAGCGTCGGTAGGCCCATCTGCGCTTATGACATGTGCACCACAAGCACCATGAACGTTGGGCGTGCGTTTGTGCAAGTGAGGCGGGTGCGTCTCACGCACCATACCAAAATGGAGATGCGTCGTGACAGGCGTGTGTAATGCACTTTCCATCCTCCGCCATGCACAATGCTAATGGCGCCAAAACTTGTTGAATGTAAACCAAACTACTAGTTTTACGCTCAAAACTGCAAGTATACGAGTCGTAATTTGTAAAAAGCGGATGTCGATCCCACAAGGATTGTGCTTAGGCACCACTTAATTCAGGTTTTTTTTGTTTAAGAAACCAATTCAATCAAATTTAAAAAGATAAGTAAAATAAAGACAAACTAAAGGTAAAAGGAAACAACACAGCCTAAACCAAAATCGTAAACTTAAACTTGGAGAAAATCAAGATTAAGAATTATGACTTGTCATTATCTCTATTTGCTTTCCTTTGGTTAATTGATTCAATTTATGCTTGGCCCAAGATTTCCTAAAATTTTAGCTACCCTCTCTCAAGGTGCAACTAAATGTCACTAGTTAAATAAATTAAGATTAACTTTGGGATCTCTTGATACGCAAAGCTTTTCCTAAACATTCAACTAGATATGAAGCTATCCTATAGGTAGTGTATCAATCTATTGAAATCTCTTCCTAATATATCGATAACTTGTTATTTATAGGACTATTAAATGTCAACTCTCATTGTACATTTAACACAGATCACCAAGCTCAGTCTCTCGATTTGTTGTAAAGTTTGAGCTCAATAAATAACACAAACAATTGTATTATTGAATCAACAACAGAAGGTTCACAAATAGTTCAAACAACAAACCCTAAAAAATTATTCTAACTAATCATAATGTCATTAACATCCCCAACAACCAAACAATCTATAATAAACATGATAGAAGAGAAAAAAATCGAAATAAGAACTAGATAGGTCGAGCTCCTCCTCTTTTTTGCTCGAATCTGGAAAATCTGGATGACGGAATGCTCTTTGCTCAATTGAGAATAAAAACCTTGATTCTCTACCTATATCTAAGCTCTCAATCTATTTTTTTAGCTCCCGGAGGCTAGTTTCCACGATACCCTTCAGCCTTAGGAATTTGTGACATTATATATATCATAAAACCCTAAAAAAAAAGTGAAACCCACGTGACTCCTCGGGTTAAGCATCCCACAATCGTGGGAATTATCCTTGTGATTCCCACAATCATGGGTTAACGTGACCCACAATCGTGGGTTAACGTGATAGAAACTTTCTCCATAGATTTCCCATAATCGTGGGAAACATGCCCTTTCCCAGGGTCATGGGTTCTTGTTCTTCAGCAGCTCCACTTCTCTTCTCTTCTTTTGGTCCTTAGCTTAATCACAAAGGTGTCCACCCTCCATTCTTACACCAAAATGATCAATTATTACTCTAAACCAACATCAAACACAAAAGAACAACTATGAAGATCAAACTAAACAAAAACACACAAAACAAGTCTTAAAACATAATAATACAACCTATTATGCAAGAAACACATGCCAAATACTTAAAAACACACACACTTTGGAATGTTAGAAGATTAAGGATGCATGACAATGTCTACTAAGGGTTAAAAAAAAAATTTAACGGCCAATTAGGGTTTAAGATGTTCATGTTTCATGTTTATGATTCAAGAGTTAGGTTCCGGTAACGGGGGCCAACAAACTAATGCATAATTATCAACTTCCCCACATTAAATCTTTACTTGTCCTCAAGCAAAATCAAACACAACCAATCAATTCCATTACTTCATTTTCACGAAAATCAAAGCCTGCAATCCCTCAAAGTTTGGCCAACTTAAATGTCAAGCTATTACACATATCTTGACTACTTTTCATTAGTGTATATAAACAAACGTAATTTATGGCACCATCACTCAAAGATCAGTATAAACGCACAATGAATCTTCCTCACGGTTTCACTCATTTCTCTCAATTGTTTGATGGTTAGTGTTTCGCTCAAGCTCCCATAGGAAACTACACTACCATAGGCTTGCTAATACACCAATTCTTCTCTACAATGATTACATGCATAAATAGATAAAAAGGACTTGTTTCGGGTTGTAATGTGGTAAGGGTTAAGGTAGGTCAAAAAGGATAAAGGGTTTAACACAAGCATTCATAAAGTAATAAGTGAACAAAGGGATAATAAAACATATTTCTGAGATACAAATGAAAATAAACTACTACTCTGCACTTATTGATGCTACCAAAACATTCTTCCTTTTTCTTTTCTTTTATTTTTCTATTTTCTTTTATTTTTTAACACTAATTGAAGAAACAATAAACAAAATAGCAACTAAATACAATGTGATCCAAGAGTAGAAGTATCACTCAACTCATCTCGGAAAAAAATTCTAGCAAAAATCCCAAATTAATGCATCGCTTAATACTCTACTAAGCTTGTGAATGGGTAGGCTAATGGGGTTTCAAGTTTTAAAATATGGGGTGTTTTCAAGAAATAAAAGGGTTAAGGCTTAACGAGGGTAGCAAGGGATAATAAAAAGGCATGTCATTTAAGCCAAGAGATATCACAAAAAAGGGCCTTAATCATCTCTATTAAGTATGCATCTAGTAGACTCAAACCGAGTTAAAGCAAGTTCTGAAGGTAGTAACCTAAGGAAGCATCACACAATCAAAGAAAAAAAATGACTATAGATGGAGTCATATAGGCTCAATCCTCACATTGGCTCACATGAAAATTCATTATGTATCTCTCCACTACCTCATTTCTCAAGTGTCAAATTTTGAGTAAGCTTATGCAACCAACTACTTTTTATCACTCAACATGATTCACTCTCTACTCAAGTAGCCTAATCTGAGTTCAAGCATGGATTTAATCTCATTCCAACTAGCATGATAGAATCTCATGTCAAAATACATCAAAATGATTCAAGTTTGGTTCCATTGCTTAACACAAAACAACGTAAAACAACAACCAAATATGCCTAAAACATGCATCCTAATTAACAAAATGCAAGCAGTAAATAAAATAAACTAAAACAATGCAATTGACAAAAATGTCACCTCCCTATGCTTAGACAACACATTGTCCTCAATGTGACAAGGCAACTATAAAAGGAAATCAAAACATCAAACACAACATCAATCAAGCAAACAAGTAACACACCTAACAAAGTAAATAAAACAATATAAAAAGTGAAGGGTAAGAAAGCTCATGGAGATTGCGGTGGCTAGGGTATAGGAGAGGGGACTTCAATGTTCTTCACCTGGATGAACTTGAGGAATTTCTTCTTGATGTACTGTTGCTCCTTGTGTACTTGTCGCATTTAATTGCCAAGCTCATTGATTTGCAGCATTATTTGTTGATGATTTACGACCATTTGGTTAAGAACTTGCTGAAACCTATCAACATCTGTTGCATCCCAAATTAATGCATCGTTTAATACTCTACTAAGCTTGTGAATAGGTAGGCTAATGGAGTTTCAGGTTTTAAAATATGGGGTGTTTTCAAGAAATAAAAGGGTTAAGGCTCAACGAGGGTAGCAAGGGATAATAAAAAAGGCATGTCATTTAAGCCAAGAGATATCACAAAAAAGGGCCTTAATCATCTCTATTAAGCATGCATCCAGTAGACTCAAACCAATTTAAAACAAGTTCTGAAGGTAGTAACCTATGGAAGCATCGCACAATCAAAGAAATAAAATGACTATAGATGGAGTCATATAGGCTCAATCCTCACATTGGCTTAAATGAAAATTCATTTTGTATCTCTCCACTACCTCATTTCTCAAGTGTCAAATTTTGAGTAAGCTTATGCAACCAACTACTTTTTATCACTCAATATGATTCACTCTCTACTCAAGTAGCCTAATCCGAGTTTAAGCATGCATTTAATCTCATTCCAACTAGCATGATAGAATCTCATGTCAAAACACATCAAAATGATTCAAGTGTGGTTCCATTGCTTAACACAAAACAACATAAAACAACAACCAAATATGCCTAAAACATGCATCCTAATTAACAAAATGCAAACAGTAAATAAAACAAACTAAAACAATGCAATTGAAAAAGCAAATGTCACCTCCCTACACTTAGACATCACATTGTCCTCAATATGACAAGGAAACCATAAAAGGAAATCAAAACATCAAACACAACATCAATCAAGCAAACAAGAAACACACCTAACAAAGTAAATAAAATAATATAAAAAGTAAAGGGTAAGAAGGCTCATGGGGATTGCGGTGGCCAGGGCATAAGAGGGGGGACTTCGATGTTCTTCACCTGGATAAACTTGAGGAATTTCTTCTTGATGTACCGCTGCTTCTTGTGTACTTATCGCATTTGATTGCCAAGCTTATTGATTTGCAGCATTATTTGTTGATGATTTATGACCATTTGGCTAAGAACTTGCTGAAACCTATCAACATCTGCTGCTACTGTTGGTTCCTCTTCGACTGCTTCTTCTTGGGACTCTGGGGGCGCCTGAGAGGTGGATGGTTGAGACATGGCTATGCTCTTACCCTTCCTGTTCTTAATAGCAGTACGCGTATGAGGATTTCAGAGCTTTATAGAATAGAGCTCCAAAATTTCAAAGCGTCTTAAATATGATACATCAAACACATCAGGGTTAGCAGTGCGCACACTATCCACATCAAGATTGTAAAATCAAGCCAAAGCAGTAACAATGTACGCCATACCAAAATATAAGTTTGTCTTATTAATACAACTCATAATAGACCTAAAAATGCGATACAGGGTATTTACTTTAACTTTGTGATCCATACACCAAGGAAAGAAAAGTTCTTTAGCCGAACATTTATTGCTTTTAGTTTTATTAAAAACAATTAAGCACATAAATTCGTGAAGTAGTAAGTGCTCAGTGCTTCGAATTAAAGTGTTAGGTGCATTCCTAGAATCAAAAGAGTTTTCACTTTAGGTGCATTTCTAGAATCAAAAGGGTTTTCACCCGTAAGGCTTTTCCAATAATCATCCACAAAAAATTCATCATGGTCATCTAAAACTTTCGTGTTAGACTAGTCAAAAACACACGAATGACAGTATATTCAAGCTTATATGCATGACCACCTATTCTAAACTAGGAAGTGTCCATTTTAGGATTGTAGCACACAATGGTGAAAAATCCTATTGTCATCATTGCGTATATCGGTACATCACAACGAATTAGATGACCCCAACCAATGTTCACAACTAATCGTTCAATGTTACGCCTCAAACCTAGAGTTTCTAAACAATTCAAAATCAAAGTATCTAGGAGGCAATAATTCTCTATCTTTAAAATCCTGAAATCTCATACCTTCTTCTTTTGAAAAAATTAGGAATGTGGCACGAAAATTAGCTGCCATATCGATTTTACCTTATCCGAAGACTTGAAGGCGCAATTGGTCGATTGGTTTCCGGGCGACAAGCTTCTTTGGAGCCATTAAAGAAGAAAAATCTGCAAAAATAGGCAAAAGAGAGGTGAGCATGTTTTAGAGAGAGAGAAAAAAGCTCACCAAATCCTTGTATTCTTAAATGACTAATGTGAAATAAATGTATAAAAAGTGATTAATGATGGAAAAATGGAAAAAATACGAAGGTTTGTGAGAAAAATGAAAGATTTTCAAAGCTAGGGTTAGTGAGAGTCGGCTACAAAAAGAGAGAGTGTGAGAAAGTGAAGAAAGAAGAAAGAAAAGAGAGTTTTTAAAATCTTTTGTCGAAGCATCCCACGATTGTGGAAATCCTTGTGATTGCCATGATCTTGGGTTAAGGCTCCAGAGGGTTTCTAGAAAACCTTCCCACACTCGTGGGAAATATGCCCATTCCAACGATCGTGGGTTAAAGCTCCAAAAAGTTTCTGAAGAGCCTTCCCACGTTCATGGGAAACAACCTAATTCCCACGATCGTGGATTATACAACTTTTCCAACTTCTTAGCCTTCTTCTAAGCTTAGCATGCATTCCCAATATTCTATCAACCTACCAACACATCAAAATCAACTAACCAACAAGAAATTTGAAAAGAAAACAGTTAAAACTCAAACAAAATTCAAACCAAACATAATCAAAACCAAACAAATCAAACAAACAAGTAAACAAAGACAAGCAAAAGAAAGATAAACATGCTAAGTTAAAGTCATTAGCTTGACTATTTCCTATGCATTCATGAAGGAGTAAAAGAAAGGAAAGAGATGACTTCCCTTCTTGTGAGTATGTCCCTCCATAGTATGGCTTGCAGCTATGCCCATTGACCTTGAATGCTTCACCCTTGTCATTTTCCAATTCCAAAGCTCTATGGGGAAACACTTGAATAACCTTGAAGGGTCCACTCCATCTTGACTTGAGTTTTCCAAGAAATAATTGAAGTCGTGAATTGAACAAAAGCACCAAGTCCTCACTCTTGAACTCCTTGATATGAGCATCATGTCATTTCTTTATCCTTTCCTTGTAAAACTTGGCATTTTTATAAGCATCAAACCTCAACTCTTTCAATTTGTCAAGTTGTAACAATCTCTTCTCACCTGCTAGCTTCCAATCCATATTCAACTTCCTAACATCCCAATGCTCCAACTCCAAAGGTAAATGACATGCCTTGCCATACACAAGTCTATATAGAGTAGTTCCTATGGGTGTTTTGAAAGCTGTCTTGTAATCCCATAAGGTGTCATCTAGCTTCAACGCCCAATCCTTTCTTGAGGTGCTCATTACCTTCTCCAAAATCTTCTTCAACTCTCTGTTCACCACCTCCACTTGGCCACTGGTTTGGGGGTGGTAAGGAGTTGCCACTCTATGATGAAAATTGTATCTTTTCAGAAAAGCCTCAAATGGTTTGTTGCAAAAATGGCTCCCTCCATCTTTTATAATTGCTTTGGCCACCCCAAATCTCGTAAAGATCTTTTTGATGAACTTTTGAACCACCTTGCCATCATTAGTTGGAGTAGCAATGGCCTCAACTCACTTGGAAACATAGTCAACTCCAACCAATATGTAGGTGTTACCTATGGAGGATGGGAATGGTCCCATGAAGTCCAAGCCCCACACATCGAATATCTCCACCTCCATGATATTTGAAAGCAACATCTCATCCTTTTTCAAAATGTTGCCCACTATTTGACACCTATCACACTTCAGCACAAAATATCGAGCATCCTTGAACATGGTTGGCCAATAGAATCCACACTCAAAGATCTGAGTTGTAATCTTGTTAGCTCTATAATGCCCTACATAAAGTGAGCTATGACATTGGATCAAAATTTCAAGCATCTCATCTTTGGGGACACACTTGCAAATCACATTGTTCGCCCATATCTTATACAGTACAGGTTCACCCCAAATATAATGAGAACATTGAAACACAAACTGCTTCTTTTGTTGATAAGAGAGATTGGAAGGAAGAATACCACCTGAGAGGTAGTTTGCAATATCTGCAAACCAAGGATGAAAAGGATTTCCTACCATCATTAAAGCCTCAAACGGAAAGCTCTCCTCGATTTCCTCTTCTTCTTCATGGCGCCCTCCTTCAAGTCTCGAGAGGTGGTCCGCTACAACATTTTCTACTCCCTTCTTGTCTTTAATCTCAATGTCAAATTCTTAGAGCAAAAGCACCCACCAAATAAGCCGAGCCTTGACATCCTTCTTGGCAAAAAGATATCAATGATATATGATCTGTAAAAATAATAATATACGAGCCTAACAGATAAGAACGAAATTTCTCAAATGCAAATACCACAGCAAGTAACTCTTTTTCCGTAGTTGTGTAATTTAGTTGTGCTCCCGTCAAGGTCTGGCTTGCATAGTAGATGAAGTGCAACCTCTTTTCCTTCCGCTGGCCAAGGACAACCAATGTAATGATCGCTTGCATCACACATAATCTCGAAGGGATGAAACCAATTCAGCGACGTCAGAATGGGTGTTGTTGTAATTGCCTTCTTCAACCTGTTAAAAGTATCTAAACAAGTATTATCAAATACAAAAGGCACATCTTTAACTAATAAATGAGTTAAGGGTTTAGCGATAAGAGAAAAATCCTTGATGAACTGTCTATAGAACCCTGCATGACCAAGGAAGGCTCGGATGCCCTTGATGTTGGTGGGAGGTGGTAGCTTTTCAATTACTTCAGTCTTAGCTCGATGCACCTCAATCCCCTTGCACGAGATCTTATAACCCAACACAATTCCCTCTTGGACTATGAAGCGACACTTCTCCCAGTTCAAGACTAGATGAGACTCCTCACATCTTTGAAGCACTCTGTCTAAATTAAATAAAAAATGATCAAAAGAATCTCCAAAGACAGAGAAGTCATCCATAAATATCTCCATGAAGTTTTCATTCATGCCCGCGAATATGGCCATCATGCACCTTTGGAATATGATAGGGGCATTGCATAAACCGAAAGGCATCCTTTGATAAGTAAATGTCTCATAAAGACAAGTGAAAGTGGTCTTCTCTTGATCCTGTGAGTATATAACCACCTGATTGTATCCTGAGTATCCATCAAGAAAACAGTAAAATGCATGGCCAACCAACCTCTCAATCATTTGGTCCATAAAAGGTAAAGGAAAGTGATCTTTTTTGGTGGCTAAATTGAGCTTCTGGTAATCAATACATACTCTCCAACCTGTGATGGTCCTAGTAGAAATCTTTCACCTTTTTCATTTTCCATCATTGTTATGCCTCCCTTCTTAAGCACATACTATATTGGACTCACCCACTCACTATCTGAGATGGGATAAATAATCCCCACATCTAACAACTTTACTACCTCCTTCTTCACAACCTCTTGCATATTTGAATTTAACCTTCTCTATCACTTCCTCACAATTTTACATCCTTGTTTCTAAGTTAATCATATGCATCACCACATTGGGGCTAATCCCCCTAATATCGAAAATTTGCCACCCCATAGCTCTTATCCTCTTCCTAATGGTCTCCACCACTTTCTCTTCTTACTCATAATCCATTTGGTTCTAGATAATGATGGGCAGGGAATGGTTCTTACATAAAAAGGTGCTTCTTAAATGAGAAGGTAAGGGTTTAAGCTCTAAAGTGGGGGGTTTAACAATGGAAGGTGGTGTAGGCGTATCTGTTCTCTCCAACTTCTCTAACTCGACTTTCTCACATAATTCTTCTTCTCTCACACTCTTATCCCTATGCACTTCAGTAACTTCATTAACTTCCTCTTCAACCTCCTTTTCACATTCATCCAAAACATCAATCTTCATACATCCTTTACCATCCATCGGTTTCTTCAAAGCTTTAGACATGTTAAATTCAACCTGCTCATCATCAATTCTCAAAACAAGTTTTTCCTTATGTGTATCAACTAATGCCTTACCAGTATTCATAAAGGGTCTACCCAAAATCGATGGACAATTTTTATCAGCTTCAAAATCCACCATAACAAAATCAACACGAATAATAAATTTATCCACTTTTACAAACACATCTTCTACAGCTCCATATGGCCTCTTGATGAATTAATGTGCAAGTTGAATTAGCATGAATGTTGGCTTGACCTCTCCTAGTCCCAGTTTCATGAAAACAGACAAAGGCATCAAGTTAATGCTTGCACCTAAATCACATAAGCATTTAGAAAATTCAAAGTCTCCAACAACACATAGAATCGTAAAACTCCCAGGATCTTATAGTTTTGAAGGCATCGTGCTTGAAATAATCAAACTACAATTCTATGTCAAAGTGACCGTCTGATTGTCCTACCAAGTGCATTTGTGTGTCAGTATGTCCTTAAGAAACTTCGCATACTTGGGCATGCACTCCAAAGCTTCCATCAATGACAAGTTGTTCTGAAGCTTCTTCAATTTCTCCAAAAACTTGGAAAAATGAGTGTCCACCTGATGTTGTCTCACCCTTTGTGGATACAGAAGTTTAGGCTTGTAGGGTGGTGGTGGCTCATAAGGCCTCTCTTCTTCTTTCTCTTCTTGAATCTCCTTGCCTTTTCCCTTTTCTTGGCTATCCTTTTTCATACTTGGTTCCTCCATCTGCTTGCCACTTCGAAGTGTGATAGCCTGATTTGTTCCCTTAGGTTGGCCTTAGTATTGCTTCGTAGGCTACCTGCACTTCTAGATGATAAAGTGTTAATAAGTTAACCAACCTGTACCTCCAAGTTGTGGATGGATGAGGCATGGTTCTTCACGATCTGATCAAACTTTGCCTCCATCCTCTTTTAAGTTTCCTTTCTAGCTCGAAAACATCCTCTTTTGGTTCTCTTCTTGATTTACCAGTCTTGTAATAGCCGATTTTTCAAATTAAGGGATTAGGACCTAGACTATTGCATAGAAGCTATATCATTGAAAATTCATGAATTGCATTTCAGTCACATACATAATGATAGCATACACACATGAATTATGGCTTAGTACATATTGCAAAGAATGTATATGCACTCAATTGACTCATTCGGGGGTATGAAAGGTTTAAAATGATCATGATGTGAATTGTGTATTGTTTGTGCCTTGCATTTTCCTTTGATTGATTACAAGTAGTAAATTTGGAATTAATTGGTACAATTGGAAAATTGATGAATTTAAATGTACATTTAAATTAGGAAAAATACCAAGTGGCAAGACAAGTTGACACATGGAAAATTAGGATGACTAAACCTATAATTGAGTGACATTTGACATAGATAAATGAGTGACATTTGACATAGCTACTTAATTGACAAATGGCATTGATTATATAGCTACTTAATTAACAAATGGCATTGATTATGGAGTGACAAATGGACTAATAACTAGGTGACATCTGGGCAACTTAAGGAAGGGAAAAATGACTTACATGCTTAGGGACATATGTCAACTTAATTTGGTGACACCTAGCATTTGATGAGTCATGCTATGCAGGAGTCATTTCAGTTTGCTCATTCTCCTCTTCTTTCTTGCTTCTCACCACCAAAACCCTCCCAACTTTTGTATCTTGCTTCAATTTCGTACATACTCACTACAAGATCCATACAAGAAAATATGCTCAAAGATAGCTAAAATCTGCTAACATCATTTTACCTTTGCTGAAAACATCCTACTTTCATCTTGTACTTGGATGATCTCGCATGCATGGTGAGCTAGATAGACTTGTTGAATTGAGCTGGACTTGGAAGCTAAATAAGTAAGTAAAGTGTTGCTCTTATGGCATGTTATAATAGAAATCCTAGAATGAATGAATTG
>JANZLC010000002.1:22966186-22977823 GCA_026413385.1 Erythroxylum gracilipes | reverse complement strand
AGATTCAAACCTGAGTCCTTGACCTCAGTTACCCTCCCAAGAAACCAACTGGGCTACCCATGCGGGTACATTATTCTTAACATTGTCTGTAGGATACAGCGAGGTCCATCAAGAAACCAAAAAAGATCCATAATAAGACGATCAACCGCACAAATTGAAGATTTCAAACTCATCTCTAAATATTTCCAAATAAAGGCTTTATTTGACTATCAACAAATTACTTTAGCGTTAGTTGATTCTATTAACTGATAATGAATTAATATAGCTGATTTGACTAGCGAATAATATTAACTGTTTATTAAAAATATTTAATAAAATTAACTGTTTATTATAATTTATTTGTGTAAAATGATTTATAAAAACATGACTTATAAGAACAAAACAATATTACATATTTTTTATAAAAAATACATTTTTATTATCTTTTTCTACAAACAACCAAGATATAAACAAATGCAGATCATAATTTTTTTCAATAACAATGCACATTACATTGCATTTCCAAAGTTTGATATGGAATATTTCATGAACAAATGGAAGATTTATGTTCATGACTAAGTTGCTTTATCAAAAATTACACGAGGCAGGTAAGAAGCATATATTTTTAACCATGAACGAAAGAGAACAATATTGTTGTCAAGAAAGAAAAATTGTGCATAACAATATTATTCCATATAACTGGAGAAGTTAAAGAACAAAAGACAAAAAGACCTTTAGCTTTCCTCCACCGAGACGTCAACATCTGATGTGGGTAGCCTACTTAGCTTTTTTTATTGATGGGTCTCTTTGATTATTGTTTCCAACGCTAAGACACCGACAAACTAGAGAGAAAAGAGAGAGGGCACAATAATCATTAAAGCATAATTTTTCATCAGACAACACCAAAATGTTCATATTGGACATATTTAATAACTGTTTGATATAATCAAACAACTAAAATTCTTCAATCACTTAAAAAATGGCTGAAAGGGCCAAAATTGAAATGAAATATCTAATAATATTTTCTGTCTTGGACAATCTATACTAGCCCGAGACACGTTCACATGTGGCTGTGAAGTCCTAACATGAAGTGACTTCCGGACCCAAAAGTTGTTCCATTTTGGTTAGGTTAACTTCCTAACGATTCAGACAGACAACGCTGGTCTTCGAGAGAATTTCTGCAAAGTGCTGAAGCAATACGCTTCAGACTAATATGCAAACAGACACAATATGTATTCAACTATGCAATACATAGTGATTGGTTGGAACACAACACAATACATAGTGAATAGCGATAACCTTGCTTTGAGAAGATCACAAAGCTTGAGGGAAATGAATATTTAACGTTTATGTATTCATCTGCATGGGGACATGTCTGGAGCACACATCCGCAAAAGTAAATGTCTTTCTTGATGGCACCGGAAGCTTTCTTGAAAATAGGAAAACACCATGAAGATTACTCAGCGAACATGGTTGGTAGGTGGCGAATGGTACCCCTGTATTACAGACCAAGGTGGTCGTCTATTGTGTTCCTGCAAGTGAATCATTTAGAAACAGACTGTTATGTTCGTGCAAGTCAATCATTTAGCAACAGACGTACATGCCTAACAAGAAAATGAAACAAATATACATATGTATGTTGCCTTCAAAAGTGATTTTTTGCAAGAATCCTCTGGCAATTTCATGGAACCTTTCAATGTTTATTGTAATTAATTTTCTCAATCTTGCCAAATTTCAGGATAAAAATCAAAGACATGTACGTTTAGTTGATGTCTACAAATCTTGAAGAAAATCAGATGGAAAAGTAATTCTTTCTTCATCTTTCAATGAAAAGTACAGAGAATATATAAGAAAGTATGATCCTGAACATCTCCTTAAATCAAGGAAAATTTATTTATTTCTCTAAATAATAAAATTCAATTAATTCAGCTACTAATTTCTAACTTTAAACCGACTAATTATCTCCAGAATTTCAACACTCCCTCTCAAGTTGATGCATAAATATTGATCATGTCCAACTTGCTTACAAAGAACTCAAAATTTTGCCTCAATAGACCTTTAGTGAAGACATCAACAACTTGTGTTGTAGATACAAATGGTACGAGTCCACTTTCAACTTACTTTTTATAAAACGCTTGTTAATTTCCATATGTTTTGTCAGATTATGCTGAACTGGATTAGTGACAATATTGGTAGTTGCTTTATTATCACATAACAACTTCATTAGGACCTCCACCAGTTTCTTAAGTTCTTCCATTACTAAGTCAGATTATTTCACAAATTTATTAAGCTATTGTCCGTATTCTACCTTCGCACTACTCCTGGCCACCACACTTTGCTTTTACTCCTCCAGGTTACTAGATTTCCTTATAAAAATGTACAATACCTAGAAGTAGACCTTCTGTCGCTAATAGACCCTATCCAGCTTGCATTAGTGTAGACTTCAACTCTTTTTTTTTATCACTTTTTCTTGAAGAATAATCCTTTTCCTAGAACTCCTTCCTTCTCTTCCCCAAGCTTTAAAATAAATTCCGTAAGAGTATCTAATGGTTTAAATCCACTCACCCCAGTTTCTTCTAAAAGATACAAGATATAATTCCAGTGGGTGACTACTATGCCTTCTTAAATCTAGTAATTTCCATCTTGAGAAAATATCAAAGAGATCACAAGTATTTAATTTCAAACTTGTTTAAGAGATTCTGTTTCAAATTTTTCATTTCCTCGTAATCATCACCAGTGAGGATAATGTTGTTTATATACACAATCAGAACTGCAATCCTCCCTTCTGCAGAAATTTTTATGAATAGAATATGACCAGACTACTCTTGTAAGAAACCTTAAGATTATACAAATCTTGTGAATCTGTCAAATCAGGCCCTCGGTGATTGTTTTAGCCTATATAAAGATTTTCTTAGCTTATCTATCCTTTTTCCAGAGCTTTCACTAAATCCTGTACACCTTTTCTTTAAAATTAAAAGGTGTTGTTGACATCCAGCTGATTTAGAAACCAATCTAGATTAACTACAATGGAATTGCCATTCGGACATTGCCATTCTTCTTCATAATATAGGTCCAATTCCTACCATAAGGTTACAGGTTAGTTATGAAACAAAGGAACATCGTGATCTCCTTGCTTGGCCTTCCACAACTTTGTTTTTAGTTCAAAAAATTGAGAAGAATTCTCAATATCCAAATACCTCCCTCAAGCCGCATCTCATACATCTTTTGTTATTGGGAAAACATATGGGGTTTTCCAATTGCAAGTTCCATTGAATTAATCAACCAAGCTGTAACCAAAGAATTTCTAGACCTCCATGTTGCCATATTTGGATCATCTAAAGTTGGCCATGTTATCTCTCCAATCAAATGGCCAATTTTTCCTCTGCCATCAATGACCAATTTTATTGTTTGCACCCATTCTAGGTAATTCTCGCCATTCAACTTGTGATCTCGTCAATTGAAAGAGCAAAATCGAGCCAAAAAGATCACCACTGCATTGTGTGTTTCACATTTTAGCACCGAGATTAGTCACAATCGAATTGCTGAAATCATTGCTAGAGGACGAGGAGTTTGTTTCTCTAATCAATCATCACCAAACAACAGCCTATTTATGACTAATTTGAATGGGGAAAAAAAAGTGAGAGCGATGACTCTTATACCATGAAGAAAATCAAAGGGAAAAATAATTCTTTCTTGATCTTTTATGAATAGTAGAGAATATATAAGAAAGTACAACCCTAATCATCTCCTTAAATCAAATAAAATCCATTTATTCTCTAAGCAATAAAATCCCATTAATTCAGCCACTAATTTCTAGCCTTAGACCAGCTAATTATCTCTAAAATATCAACAAATTATCTCTAGGATATCAACAAATCCAAACACATATCTTCAGTATAGTTTCTATAAAATGTAGACCTATATATTGGAGTAGTAAACTGTGCCTCAAAAAGGGACCTCTTCCCTATTATGAAACACAAGTTGTGAGTTTGCTTTATCCCAACGGTTAATAACAAAACTAAGCAAGCATCATCTACATACATCTATGTGGTTAGTCGCAACAAAAATCTCTACCTAACAATTATTATCATGTGATTAGATGCTGTGGAAAAGCTGGACATAATGAAACTAGATCTTTACAAGATTCTTCTGTTAATCAGGGGCAGATTCTTAGGAATAATTTTTCAGTTTGTAACCTCCTTAGTTAAAGGCAGTTTGTTGAAATTCAATTCAGGAAAATCTTCTTTTAATCAAGTAGATAATCTTAATTGATTTAGGTCTATCTTTTAAAGAACCCTCAGGTATGTATCAAGGCACTGCTTAAATACCCGACTAAAGTAGTTGTTTAAATAAGTTTTTATAAGAATAAAAGCTCTCAATAAATTTCCACATGGTATCAGAGCAAATCTGAACCAATCCCTATCACATTCTTGTTATCATACATCGATGACAAAATTTATCAAGTCTGCCCTAGCAAGTGAATAAAGTGACACATCCAACCCAAACTCTGGCCAAATGGCCATACCTACGCATTCTACAAGTGTTTCTGAAAATATTTTGATGCAGATTATTGGGCATAAACTTAATAACCAAAATTTAAGCTTGTGGTCTCAATAAGTAATGATTTTCATGTGTGGAAAAGGAAAAGTAGACTATTTTACCAGTGTTGTCGTCCAATCGGATAAAAACAGCCTTGCCTATCGAATCTGGAAGGTGGAAAATAATCTAGTGATGTCCTAGCTGCTAAATTCCATAACCAATGAGACAGGTGAAAACTTCATGTATTACAAGACAGTGAAACAAATCTAGGAAGAAACCCATGACATGTATTCAAATAAAGACTACTTCTCCTGTGTTCGAATTTAAAGGAACTCTAGGTGATTTGAGACAAAGTAAGTCATCACTCATGGAATATTTTAATCAATTAATTCGGTATTGGCAACAATTAGATATGTTGGAGGATGTCTCGTGGAACTGTGCAGAGGATGGCAAACAATATAGAAAGATCCAAGAGAGGGAGAGAGTTGACAAGTTTTTATTAGGACTAAAAGTGGTTCGTGGACGGATTCTTAGCACCAAGCCTATGCCCAAGCGTTCGTGAAGCTTTTGCAGAAGTATGAAGAGAGGAGACTCAGAGGAAAGTGATGTTGGGAACATCAACAACACAGCCCAACCTAGAAGGGTCTACACTTGCAGTAAAGTGGCAATTCTCAAACTCTTCTCATGGTGAACAACTAAATAAATCAGGCAGCAAGAATACCCAGGGGTAGAACAGTTGCCCTTGGTGTTATCATTGCAAAAAACTAGGGCATACGAAGGAAACATGATGGAAAATACATGGAAAACCAACAAATTGGCAGCCTTCCTCTCGATCATTTCAAACAAGCCATAGGAATATTACAGTGGCAAAAAATCGAAAATTTGAAGAAACCAACCCATTCAACCTAAACCAAATAGAAGCCTTGCAGAAAATGATACAAAGCTCAATCTAGAGAACACACAATCCTAATGAAAGCAATATAGTAACTATGGCACAAAAAGGTAACTCCTACACTGCTCTAAGTGCAAAGAAAAATTCTACATAGTAGGTTGTTGATTCTGGAGAATCCAACCACATGACGGGAGATATTTCCATATCTAATCAATAAAAATCCATCTTTCTTTTAATGTGAAGTCTATCAATTATCTAAGGATCCCAGTTCCTTTCCTATTCAGCCATACAAAAAATCCCATCTGTTTTATATGATCCATAGTGACATTTAGGGACCATCCAAGGTAAAAAAAACATTTTACGACATAGGTGGTTTGTCACATTCATTGATGACCATACTCGAATCATCTGACACTTATTAATGAAGGAGAAGTCAGAGGTAGGACAAATATTTTAACTTTTTCACAAGAAGATTGAAAACCAGTTTCGAACCAAAGTCCAAATTCTCAAAACTGATAATGCAAGCGTATTCTTTCACTCAGTTCTTGGAAGATATCTTAATGAACATGATATTATCGTCTTAGTTCTTGTGTTGATACACCATAACAAAATGGTATAGAAGAATGAAAAAACAATCACCTATTGGACGTTGCAAGTTCACTAATGTTGACAGCTCATGTTCCAAAATTTTTTTTGAGAGGTAGCAATTATGACTGTTACATATTTAATTAACCGAATGTCGTGTCATGTCCTAAACTTTCAAACTCCATATTAGTCTGTCATCACCACATATCCCCACATTCGGTTCATGACCAATTTACCTCTAAAAATCTTTGGTTGTACATCCTTTGTCCATATTCATCATCAAAATCATAGCATGTTTGATTATAGGTCCATTAAGTGTATTTTCTTAGGATATTCCTCAAATCAAAGTGGGTATAAATTTTACTCTCTAGTCACAAAAAAAGTTCTGTGATACTATGCATGTTACATTATTTGAAGAGCAACCATTCTACTCCAAATCCAGAATTTAGGGCAAGACTTCTACAAATGAATATCAGATTTGGTCTATAGATTCTAGTGTGCCTATGCTCAGTCTGGTTACTCCAAGCGTCTCCAGTCCAGTTGCTACAAATGTGCCCAATTCAATTGCTCCAAGTTTAATGACAGTCCCTAGTATGCCTAGCCCTATTATGCCTAGTCCTAGTCCTTCTATTCCTGATGTCCGAAAGAATACAAAAGAGAAAGAGCTAATTGTCTATTCCAGAAGGCAGAAAGAAAAAAAGGAGACTAAAT
The DNA here is from genome assembly GCA_026413385.1 of Erythroxylum gracilipes. Taxonomy (NCBI): domain Eukaryota; kingdom Viridiplantae; phylum Streptophyta; class Magnoliopsida; order Malpighiales; family Erythroxylaceae; genus Erythroxylum; species Erythroxylum gracilipes. The sequence continues at coordinate 22,971,117 of JANZLC010000002.1, read as the reverse complement.
ATTCAGTCATCCACAACATTGTCAAGAAGCCATCCCGAGCCCTCAACACCACACAAGTAATGGTTCTACCATATCATATTGTTCTAGTGATTTGAATGATTTATTACTCTAAATAAAGAAAAATGAGCATGCACTTTATATCCGATTAGAAACTTCGTGTCTTATGACAACTTGTCTCCTAACTACAGGGCATTTTCTACTTCTCTGAGTGAAATACAGATTCCCAGAAATGTTTAGGAAGCTCTTGAACAACCTGGATGGAAGGAAGCAGTTATGGAGGAAGTGAATGCTCTAAAGAAGAACCAGATTTAGGACTACATGGAACTAACCACTAAAAAGAAGGTAATTGGCTGCAAATGGGAGTTTGCAGTCAAGTACAACATGGATGGAAGCATAAATCAATTCAAGGCTAGCCTGGTTGCCAAGGGATTTACACAGTCCTATAATATTGATTATGAGGAGACTTTCGCTCCTGTTGCAAAACTCAACTCTATTCGTGTTCCTCTCCCTTACAGCTAATCTGGGATGGCCATTGCATCAATTAGACATAAAGAATGCCTTCTTAAATGGTAACCTAGAAGCAGAAGTATACATGGAAGTTCCTCCTAGTCTTGATACACATGAAGGTTTTGAAAAGGTCTACAGGCTAAGGAAATCGTTGTATGGGCTCAAACAATCACCTCGGGCATGGTTTGAAAAATTAAATGGAGTTGTAAAAAGGTACGGGTTCACTCAATGTCAAACATATCACACTATGTTTATCAACTTCAATCTTGAAGGAAGGAAAGCAATCATGATAGCATATGTAGATCAAGTGATCACTCAGAAGAAATCAAGTTTCTAAAAGATGTTCTAGCTGATAAATTTGAAATCAAAGACTTAGGAAAACTTAAATATTTTCCGGGGATGGAAATAATTCGCTCACAACAGCGAATTTCAATCTCACAACAGAAATATATATGGATCTACTGAAAGAGACAGGCATGTTAGATTGCAAACCAGCTCTTACTCCTACGAGCCTTTTGGTGAAGCACCTGATGGAAAAGGAAGGAAGTTTGATAGAGGGAGATACCAAAAACTAGTGGGAACTCTAATCTACCTTCCACATACTAGGCCATATATAAGTTTTGTTGTAGGAATGGTGAGCAGATACATGAATCATCCAACAGAGAAACACTTGGAGGCTGCTTTTCACATCCTAAGATACCTAAATCAAAGTCCAGGAAAAGCTCTTTTCTTTGGAAAAACTACAGATCAAGAAGTAAATATTTTCACCAATGCAGATTGAGCAAGTTCATTAACAGATCGCAGATCTACTACAGAGTACTGCACATATGTCTGGGGTAACATGGTTTCATGGAGAAGTAAAAAACAAGCTGTAGTTGCAAGGAGTAGCACAGAGGTAGAATTCAGGACAATGTGTCATGGGATTTATGAAGGAATTTGGCTTGAGAGGATGCTAGAGGAATTGAAAGCAATTAACTCGATTCAAATAACATTGCAGATTGACAAGAAAGATACCATCGAAATAGCAAGGAATCTAGTTTATAATGATAAAACAAAGCATGTCAAGACCGACCGACATTTTCTCAAAGAAAAAATCGAGCAAGGCATACTTAAGCTCTTCTATGTTCCTACTAACCAGTAGACAGCAGTATATTCACAAAAGCACTACTCAGATATAGTTTTAACAACTTGAGATCCAATCTGGGTATGATCGACATCCATAACCCAGCTTGAGGGGGAGTGTGGAAAAGCTAGACAAAATGAATCCAGGTCTTTGCGAGATTTATCTGTTAATTAGGAGCAGATTCTTAGGGATAATTTTTATATTTGTAACCTCCTTAGTTAAAGGCAGTTTGTTTAGTTAAAGGCAGTTTGTTCTAATTCAGTTGAGGAAAATCTTCATGTAATCAAAGAGATAATCTTAACTGATTTAGATGTATCTTTTAAAGAATCATGGAGTATGCCTCAAGGTTCTGCTTAAATACCCAAATAGAGTAGCTGTTTGGATAAGTTTCTATAAGAAAAAAACTCTCAACAAATTTCTACAAATGCATTTTCCTTTCAATGCTATTTAGTTCTTGTTAATGACGTTAACATCATTTACAAATCCAAAGTTGTAGCTTTATGAATGCACGATCTAAAAGCCAGGTGTCTAAACTTGCAAAGGCATGATTAAGGCAAACACAACAATTCTGAAATGCAAAAGTGCATGGAAATACACGTAGGGTACAAATAAAAGCATACATGAGGAGAGATTCACTCACTCCTATTTCTGTCACAAAATGGCATGAAGAGCAACGAACCGATGAAGCTCCATATGGATACATCAGCAATACAGTACAACCACCACAGTTAACTTGCCCAACTTCATGAGCTGCAAGTGATGATTAAATGAAATTTCACTAATTTGGCAATCATGTCAATGTTTTAGAACGTAAGGCTTAGCAAAATGACTCTTCAACATTTCGTAGAAATATTCTATTGGTGAAAAAGCATACAAGGGAGAAAGTTAAACAAACAAGACAAGCTATAACACCCTTTGTGAGTGAATATGTCCACGTTAGAGTAAAACTTCAACCTTGCAATACTACTCCATCTATATCCTCCCTATAGACCAAAGTGCACATCTTACTTATAGTATGGGCAGAGACTAAATGGGACCTTACATTTAGAGTGCCTAAGTCATGCCTCTAAATACATGATTAATAAAAGCCCTTAATCAAGATACATCTATGTGACATTAAAATTTTAAGACAAACCTGGCAGCTAATAAGAAACCCAAAGAACTTCCTTTTTAGCTTAAGCTAAAACACAACCATCAACTTGTTAAACCAAAGACCAGGACACCAACTCCAACACCCACCAAGAGAAAAGAAGAATGAAAGAACCTTCAAGCACATAGTTGCTGGTCTGACAACAAGAGCATTGGACATGTCTGACTCCTTTTGGATATGAAAGCAGCTTTCGGCAAGATCCACATACCATTTGACTCTGTTCTGCACCTAAAAAGAACCCACAAAATTAGAAGCTGTTTCACATATGAAACTACTTAAATTACGTTCAGAAAAAAACAAGCATGTTAGATTGTAATAGTTGTATTGAGGAAAAAGATTTTTCTTTTCACTTTATTTGTTCCTTCAATCTCAATGAGAAAAAAAAAAATTATAGTCTTTATGCCTCCTACTTGAACTTTTGTTATTTAAGTCATTCTCTACATGATATCATTTAAATCCAATGGGGTTTTCAGTGTCGATAAAATTAGAATTATGTCTAAAATAATAACAAACATACTTAGAACTATAATTATTCATGAAAAGGTGTACCAAATATCAATTCAGACTGTCAACATAAGTGGTTATAGTCTACATCAACAATTACAAAATTTAGATTTTTCTCCTAGAGTACAAAAGCACTACCAAGTAGCTCCTTGCGACGTACAATATAGAGCACTATAGAATTGCTGTATAAAAAGTAAGTCAATAAAAAGCACGGCGATTCACCTGAAGAAGATGACGCCGGCGTAGGAAGATGTGAAACTGGAGGAGGTGGGGCCGGAGGGATGGCTTGCCAACCTGGCGGTGGGCCCTCTTCCACATCATCTTCCATCTCCATAGCTGCTGCTGCTTCTATCCTATCTGTAACAGATTCTGTCTCGTAACCAAAGTGGGTTTTCAAAAATGAATGTCTCTCGTTAACCACCCGACCGGCCTCACCGGCTTAAGATGGGTATGGATGTGGTCATGTCAACAAGACGAAACTCCAGAGATAGACGGTGCCGTACCAGCTTAAACATAATTTAGTCATAATGATAGTTTGGTTAAACACATATATATATTTCGATTTTAAAAATAAAGAAACGACAACTATTTTATGAAAACGTAATAATAATATTTTTTTTGATTTCTGAAAACAAGTTTTCATAAACGTTTTTTCACATTAAAAAAAACATATTGAGGTTTTTCTCTCATCTGCGTTGTCTTTTGCGTCTTCACCGGTGTTGCAATATCTCTAAGTTTATTTTCATATCTATTTGTTGCTTTTGCGATTTCTCGTCTCCTTTGTCCATAACATCAGACCCATAACAAAATAGAGAAACTAGGCATAATGAAGGAGAGATATGAAAATCGTGAAAAGAAAAAGAGATATGAAAAAAATAATAGTATTATAGATGTAGCCATACTTACTAATTAGATGATGCATTCTCGTTCTTCCTCTGAACAACAATTTTTCTAATTAGAATAAGTTTTCGTGTGACGTGTTTCAGCTCTTCAGTTTTTGCTTCCCCTCCTCTATTAAACATAACGACTACTTCATCTGATTTTTTATAAAGAACCAACACAGATCGTGAACAGCTATGAAATAACTTTATTAAAAGTGAAGGCTATAGCTTTTTTCTTGATCCTCATGTCATTTTAAATCCGAGACAGCTATACTTGTTTTCTTCTTCCTCACGTCTTTGCAGCTGCTTTATTCTTGGACTTTACGTTATTCTTTCTCCTTGTCCTCACGTCTTTATAGCTATTTTCTTCTTATCCTCGAGTCTTTAGCATAGTGTGGAGCACAAGTGGTATAGAGTGGAGCAGGCGAAACTTATTATGTCTTCACATCATTTAATGCTATTTAATGTAGCTGCGGCTTTATCCTTACAAAAATGAAACCTAGTTTTCATATCATTTAATGTGGCAAAGGCTGTAACGCCCCAAATTCGGGGTTAGAATATTAAAGAAATTTAATACGTTTTATGTTGCTATTCGAATATTTGCTAAATTGTGCATAAATATTTTGGCATTCATTCATGACATTTTTCGGGTAAATCGGTTTAATGAGATTTCTGAATTGTTCGGACAATATTAATATAATTTTAGTAATTTTTGTATACTTCGAATATTTTTAGAAATTGTTGGTGAATTATTTATTTTTTGAAA
>JANZLC010000002.1:22946284-22966086 GCA_026413385.1 Erythroxylum gracilipes | reverse complement strand
AAAGTGGGTTTTCAAAAATGAATGTCTCTCGTTAACCACCCGACCGGCCTCACCGGCTTAAGATGGGTATGGATGTGCTCATGTCAACAAGACGAAACTCCAGAGATAGACGGTGCCGTACCAGCTTAAAATTTGAAAAGTGCAGAGGGTAATTTAGTCATAATGATCAAGATGAACGAAATGATAGTTTTTCTTTCCACGATTTTAAAAAGAAAAAGAAAAAAAAAATTTTGGAAAATTTTCACGCCAAATCGAGTAAGCTCAGGTTAAGCTTAGACTACAAGCCCGATTAGGCTCCATCTAGGCTCAAATGTTTCAAAATCGAGCCCAACCTATCTCATCCTCTAATCTTACATTCCAAGCTGGGCATCAATATGGGCATACTCTGTTTGTTTTTCAATCCCTAAATCACTTACAATTAGCCTGAGTACTGTTTTTATTTCGTCTCTCCATTTAGATCTCTAACTGTTCAGTGATTGTCATTCCATTTATTGTCGGCATTAATTGTCTCTCTATCATCTCTGTCGCACGCCTTCATATGCATTGCCTCCTCTAACGATTGCAAACTTTTTTATAGGTATCTTTCTAACTCCATCTAATCATATTCTTTGGGCACTCTCATATAATTAAAGAGAAGATGTTACTGATATGTGAAATTTATTGTTTGTTCTTAACAAATTAGAGTTTGATAATGCATTTGGTATTGCAGGTATCTCATTGTTTACTTGAGATTCATCGTTATAATTGGGTTTTAGAAAATGTTTTGTGGTTTGGACTATGGAATTTATAACATCTAGTTATTACATTTGCAATAATATATATAAAAAAAAACTTTACTTATGTGGGATAGATGCTTCTTTAAGGACTTTATGGTTGTTGTAGCTTGTAATTGTCTTGAAGTGATGTTAGATTTTCCTTTGAACTTAATACATCTTAGTTTAAAAGATAATTCGAAAGATCTTGGATCAACATATCCATATTTGCTTTTATTTGTTTGCGTAAAACTATAAATTTGTGACAAACTTGTGAACATAACATTGGTTAATAAATAGGAGTTTGTATATATTAAACTCACATTTTTTGCATTGTTGACTAAGTATATATTCTTGATTAGTAGATAAATATGTTGTGAAGGCCAATATGTTAAAACATAATTTGCTTATTATCAATTTAAGCAACATACTTCATGTAATCATATTATTATAAAAGAAAGTAATTTTTTAATTTGTAAATGTGTCTCTACTTATGCTAGTCTTACAACTATTGTTTCTTCAGTTGCTTGTCTTACTGTTACTTTTCCAATTGTGTCCCCTCTGTTATTGATACTCCTTTAGCTAATGACCTAAAAGTTGCTAATGTTAAGACCTGTAAATAATATGCATCATGTTAACGTCACAACAAAAATAAAAACAAGTGATTAATTTGAATGCAATGTCAAACAATGAAAGGAATAATTTTGCATATATTAATTAACTACAAAATGCTAGTGAATGAAAACTCTAAACCCATAGCATTTTATAACAAAATAATAAGATCAAAGATCATATTAGGGTTTCTCACTATGTTTTTGCATACAAGGTTTGAGAAAAGGCGTAATATATAAATTAGAGATGCATTATGGAATAAATAAAATAGATTATGTATGCATTCTCGTTGTTGCTCCTAAATAGCTTCATTAGCATCATAACTAAATTGAAACGATAGTTAGCGTGGCAATAGGGTCCAGATTGATCCAACATCGAGCCTAATTTTTTCAAAAATTCATGCCTCAAGCAGGGCTCAGGCTCGGACTGCCTAGGCCTAGCCTGGCTAGAATCTCGACACAAACAACTTCGTTTTGACATTTTATTTTTTAAAAAATTAATTCAGCCTAGGCCCAACTTGCTATCTCAATTCTAATCAAGTTTTGGTTTAGGTTAGAGCTCAAGGCAGCAGGCCCGAGCCCAGCCTAGCCCATTGTCATCCATAAATGATAGCTAAAATATAATTATTAATGGGTTGTTCATTATACTTTCTTACATTGCACCTTGTACTATTGTGTCAACAGGCTCCATATTTTCTATATTTTTTCACTTAACACTTTTCCTGTAGCAATAGGAATGCATACACAACCTAATTTATTTATTGCATAATACATCTCTAATTTATTAAAATAATTGCTAAACTATCAATTACTTATATTGACGGGTTATTCAATAGGCTTTGTTACATTTCACATTTTACTAATGTGTCAAGAGGCTCCACATTTCTATATATTTTTTCATTTGGCTCTTTTCCATATTCTTTTTTGATGTGTCTACTCAAGAACTTGGCTAATACCATTTTAGGTTTATTAATTGCAGACATGTAGGCTCAGGCCTATACGTCTTAATTTTGGAACATTTTTCATTATTATCATATGATGCATATAGTTGCATCTTTTATCTTTCAATGCATCCTACTCAGATTCACTTGTTTTCATCTGACATTAAATCTTATAGTTACTAAGTAATCAACAAAGTCAACTTTGAATTATTTGGTATTGGCAAATCTCATACCCAATGTCCACCATAATGGTCCACTACGTAGTTGATGTCTAAAACTTATATTAGGCCTTCTTAGTGGCCCTCTAAGCTCCTATATACTAGGGTATTAATCACTATCAAGAAAAAAATTTATAGTTAATTGAATAAACCTCTATTAATTGGTGGCCATATGGAATTGACTCATCAAATGTATTTTACCCTCCTTCATCTTCATTATGATCTTTATCATGTGAACTACTACTGTCAATTCAATTATTGTCATTATTATCATTATTTTCAAAACTAGTTTTATTTTCATGACTATCTACATATTAACACATACATCCTAAAAAAAATACTTTGTGAGTTTACTTCATCGGGCATAATATCACCATCAAGCCCAACATCATTTCTAGCAAAAGTTGAAACTTCTAAAACAAAAGTTAGAGTGTCTACCTTATGTGTACTATACACATCAATTATCTTGTGCACTTTTAACAAGTTAATTAACTTAAATACGAAATTCATTTGATTTAATGAGTCTTTAAAACTCATTAAGTCTGAAAATTGGAACTCTCTAATAAACCTTGTCAATTTGTTGATACCTAAGATCCTTTCTGATTCACGAATTTACATATAAATCATAAAATCAAGGTTAACTTTATTTGTTAAAAAAAGCGTAATGACCATTCCTTGTAACTTAATTCAAGGATTTAACTTAAAGTGCCTACCATAAATAACCTCGAGCTTACATATTGAGACATTATAATCCTAAAAAATCGTAAGTACATAATATATGCAATCATAAATAGAGATCACATTGAAATAAAAAAGACACAAGTATACAACGAAGATACAATATATAGTATGACATATATCTTTTTCCTATTAAATCAACATTATCACAAATTTCATCTTATAAATCTAAAGCCCCAAAAGAAGTGAATTAAAATAATATTGTTAATTGAGGTTAACTAAGTTTTTTTTTTCTTTCAAAATGCAGTATTAGACAATAGGATATAGGTGTGTAGTAATTATCAATTAATTATTAAAATAGTATTATTATCCTGTGGAAACTATTATACAAACTTGAACTTAACAGTAATTAAATACGTTAAACTTAGGTTAAAGTTTACACTTGCTTATTGGCTTAATGGTCTTATAGACACCACCTGATATCAAATTTATGATTAGTTATTTATCTTAAGATAAAGGTAAGAATATTAATCAACATACTTACCACATGGTAACTATTACACAAGACTTTATAAGGAACTCCAAGTTCACAACTAAATACACCTAAATTTAAGTACATTAGTTGAACTCTAACAATTCAACCCAACCTTCTGGATTCCTTCGTGTTTAAAATATTTCTTATAATAATTTAAGCAAACTAATGTGATTAACTTATCCAACACAAATGGACAACACTAAGAAGAAAATTATGTACAAATCGTGCAACAAAATTATCAGCCTTTATAAACTTTTACAATAGTTACAAAAGGTATAGAGCTTTAACTATTTCTATATGAAGCCTTTACTCGAGCTATTTATAAACATTTGGAGACTTGTAAGGTAAGAATACAAGAAATTAGATAATAAGGCCATTAAATCACTTAGTGGTTGAGATCACCAATTACTTTAGACACTATTTTAGTGTGTAGTTTACATCTCCACTATCTAAGAAAAATAAACATGTGAAAATGAAGCTAAAGACACACCATTCCACTTTACCATGTCCTCACACTATATTCATGCTTTAACCTACTAACTTTGTCATATTACCTATAATATTCATTCAAAAGTGAAGCTTAGTCAAGTTCCAAGCTAACTTGCACATTCTCAAATTGATGCACACTCATGGTCTAGTCAATTCATTTATGATTCATCATTTGAGCACCATTTTATCCTTAATAACATGAACATCTAAGGCAAGTCTAACTTACCCAAGCAAATCAACAGCTCATTGTCCATTAGCTAATTATAAAGCTCAAACCTTGCTTGATCCAACTTAGTTAAGTCATCCTGGTTCATTTGGCATACTTAAGTCATGATAGTATTTGATATAGGCTCAGCAACAACTAGCAAAAATTGACCTACAACATTAAAAAACTAATAAATCAACGGTAAATCTAATTTTGTCATTGGAACAAATTAAAGGTGAGTATTTACCTAATCTTCTAATTTCCACAAGGTTGTGCCTTTTTCCTATGTAGTTTCCATTAACTAAATCAAGAACTTTGTTTTTTTATTACTTCTTATGTTGTCCCATTATTCGATGATCCAAAATCTTCTTAATTTGATCATCAAAATTTTTTCTTACAATTGGTGGAGATCTTTTTACTTGACTCCTATTTGGTTTTGTTACTCCTTAATTATAACGTTTTAAAAAAACTAACATGTAAAGTTGGATGTATCCTTAATCATTTCAGCAACTTAAGTTGATATGCCATATTTTTATCTTTTTTAGGATCTCAAATGGCTAATCATATTTTGGAGCTAATGTTCAACGTACCTGTTAGTTACTAATATTCTTCTAAATTTAAGGAGTTAGTTTTTAAAAAGGATCTTATCCTCAGATGTTAAATTCAGGAGGCCTCCTTCGTTGATTCGCTTATTTTTTCATCTATTCAGAAGCTTTTGAAATAGTATCCATTGCTTTATCCAATAGCTACTATTTTTCCTTGTAAATTGATAAATAGTTGTGCATTTTCTCTTAAATTTTTTTGAGTTATTTCAAGAGGAGTAAGAGGCTATTTTCCAAACATAGGTTTGAAGGGACTCTTCTCTGTAGTCAAGGATATATTCAAGTTACAATGAAACAATACATTATCAAGTAAAATTAGTCAATTTCGTTGACTTACATAATGACAAAAATTGTGTTGAACTACATAATTTCATAAATATTCTTCTAGCAAGTCATTGATCACGACCATTTAGCTATTCGTGTTGTAGGTGATGTGTAGTAAAAAAAATTGAGATCAATTCCTATCATATTGAAAAGATAGGTGTAAAATTGACCAGTAAATCACGCATCTTAATCATTTATAATGTCCATCCAAACTTCAAAATGCTTCACCACATTCTTGTAAAAGGTTTTCTTTTGACATGAAGCTAGAGTCTACACAAAGAATGCATACTTGGAAAATCTATTAATCATCACTATGATTGAAGTCATGTTGTCCACTTTTGGGAATCTACTATTGAAGTACATCAAGACTGACATCTACAATATTTCTAGAATTGGTAGGGGGCTACAAGAATCTTACCCCCTCCTTCCTTACAAGATTATCTAATTCGAAAATAAGGCAAGTTTTGAAAAATACCTTAATATTGATGACCATCTTTGACTAATAATAAGAATGAGAAAGGAGAGCTAACATTTGTTGTACTTTTAGGTGACCAACTTACTGTGAGCATACTTCACTTGTATAATTTGACAATATATATTGTTAAGTAGAGTTACTACTATAATTCAATTTGAAAAGTCCGATTTAAGTCAAATAATGGTATATAAGTTGTAAATACTTCCTTCTGACTTAATGTGTCAGCCACATTGTTGTACCCCATTAGTTCATGCTTCCACATAAAATCATATTTGACATGAAATTCCTACCACTAGATTTGTTTCATGAATAACTTCTTTTGTGTCTTAAAAAAGTATTAGCAATATTATTTGCATAGATAATAAACTTTACGTAAACCCGTCAAACATCAAGGTAATGCACTACTGTCAATATCTCCTTCTTATGGGTCAAGTATCGCTAATCAACACTATAGAGTACAGATGACAATAGGTCGAGCTAGGCCCAACAGGACTAACACAGCCAGCTCAAACTATTTTTTAAATTAAAAATGCAAAAATGACATCATTTTTAGCAAAACGCAAAAAAGTCATCTTTTTGCTTATAAGCATTGGGCCTCAAGCCTGGTCAACAAGGCCAGGATGGGTTTAGTTAGGCTTGGGGTCAATTGCCATCTCTACTATTGAGTTTATGACTTTTGAATGGAATTAGAGGGCCTTTTGCCCCACGACTCCACCTAATATTTTTGTTCAAAAGATGCATATGTACCTGAAAAAGGAGATCAAATGGGATAGCTTTAGTATAAGTTTAATTAGAATAGTTGATTTTAACTTTTTGAAAGCTTCTTGGCATACTTTATACCAGCACAAAATACATTATTTTCTTCAAATAGTCCATAATAAATCGATGGTAATAGTTCGCTAAGATAAGAAAGTTGAAAAGTTCATGCACCATCTTAATGATCCACTAATCAACAATTGCTTATGCCGTTTTAGGATTTGCTCTTACTTGGATCCTACTCACAAAGTGTTTCGAAGGCTTGATCTTAGAATGAGCAAATTCACACTCCTCCATCCTTACAAAAAGTTTGTGTTGTTAAAATTGGTCAAATATTTTCCTTAAGAGTTACGTATGTTCTACTAAGTTAGTGATATAGACCATAATATCATCCAAATAGACCACTATAAAGTTATCCAAGAAGTCATATAATACATCATTTATTAACTTCTAAAATGTAGCAGGGGCATTTGTAAAATTAAATGGCATGACTAAAAATTTATATGATCTATACTGAGTTACACAAGTTGCTTGTACTCATCTCCCTCGATAATATACAATTAATAATACTCACTCTAGAAGTTGAGCTTTCTGAACATCATAGCCATTGATAATGTATCCATCAAGTATTTAACTAAATGAATATTTGTTCTTGATAGTTACCTTATTTAAGGCTCGATAGTCCACATACATCTATAATGTTCTTCCTTACTTCTTTTGAAAAAAACACTTAGATGTATCCCATTTCCAACAATTCATAAGTTAATTTCATAATTTCACCAACTCTAATTGGGACATTCAATAAGGGGCATAGTTAGAAGGAATCATACTTAACATTAGCTCAATCTTATGCTCAATTGCTCAATAAAGGGGAAGAAGACTTTCTAACTTCTTAGGCATTATATCTTTCCAAAAATATTAGGAACTTCCACTACATAGTCTTTAATAATTTCCTATATGACCATCAGGTAAGTCTTCATCCCTTTTTAAGACTTTTTTGATATTCATGGTTAAAACATGTGCCACTGTTTTTGTGTTGTCCATCTTCCACATGAATTTTCTCATTTATAAATATCATAATTCTAAGATGTGGATATAACACCACTTTTACTTCCTTAAGAAAGATGACTACCAAAAATTAATTCAAAATCATCAGAACGTTTAGCCATCATATTACACTTCCCACACTAATTTCCAACATTCAATGGAAGGTAGTGTATAACTCCTACAAATGCTTATGCTTTTGTCAAAGGAGTCTTCATTTTTACTAAGTTCTTACTCAATTTTAACGTTAACTTCCGCACCATTTATTCTATCACAGAGGAATGACTTACACTTGTATCCAACATAGTTGTGAGTTCCTTCTTATTGACCTATATTTTCACATAAATCAATCACTCAAAGGGACTAACTTCAATACTCAATATATTAAGCAAGCAAATGAGATTAAGTCCAACTTTTAGATGGTCACTTTCTTCTTCACCGTCCATTATTAAAGCATTAAATTTCTCCTTCCTTAGACAATCTCAAATATAATGAAGGTCATTACATAAGAAAAAACCATGATTTTTCTTTAATGTTTTCTTACCTTGTTTGTGTTGTTCATTTTAGTTAGACTTTCTTTTGTGATCATGCTTCTTTTAGCCACCATAGTCTTTCTACTTTTTTCCCTTTGCACTTATCTTGGTAATTACTACATTTTAACTTTTGAGGAGAAGAGGACACTTTTATCTCCTTTGGCACTTTAAAATCTATCAAAACATATGCAACTTATAATAGTACGCAAAACATCCTTGAGTTTTATCGACGTAATTCTATTTGTTCCCAAGGTTGTAACTCATATATGAAGTTGAAGAGTTTGTCCTTGTTTGACATTTTTCAATATGTAGTATTAAGGAAATAAAATGCTTAACATTATCTCTTATCGAGACATCTTGCTTTAACCGCTTCAAGGCATCGTTAGAAAGCTAATAAGCCTTGTTAGGAAGAAATTAATCTTTAACTACTTCTTCATCTTCTCATATATGTTTATAGGAGTGCAAGCAACATTTGTTTTCCACTATAGTTTTATATCTCTATTAAGATACATTACTAGACGTTAACTCTCATCATATCCAACAATTTAGCTACTATAGAGTAATGTTCCATATCTCATAAGAAGTTATCAAGTTGCTCAACATTTCAAATTCCCTAAAAAAAAACTTTTGGTGTACACACCTTAAGTGAAGTGCTTTCAACTTGACCAATATCTCAATTAATAATAGCATGCTTAAAGATTGTTACTTTGAAATAGCTTCCTTTAGCACCTCCATTAAGGCAGATACTTGATCTTCCAATTCTTGGATTTTTCAAATTAAAATGCATAAGAAGAGGCTTTTTCCTCATATATAGATAAAGGACCAATAAACTCATCCATCAAGTAATGACTTATTAAGATTACTGCCTCCTACTACTGAATTAATAATATAGGTACAGTTATAATTGTTACAAAGACTTCGTAAGGAACTTCACACCAAAATGCTCCAAATTCTAAGTACGGTAGTTGAACTCCCACGATTTAACTCATCCTTTCCAATTCCCTTATGTTTAAAGTGTTTCCCACAATAGCTTAAGCAAACTAATACAATTAACTTAGCTAACATAAATAGAAAGTAGTAAGAAAAGAAATATGCACAAAGTTTATAGTAAAAATGCCAACATTTATGAACTCTCACAATAGTTGCAAGGGGTACAAAGCTCCAACTCTCTCTATGATAAAGCCTTTGCTTTAATTGACTATTTATAGGTATTTGGAGATTTGTTAAGAAAAAAATACATGAAAGTGGGTAATAAAACCAATCACTGACTTAGTTGGTAATTGATATCTCTAACTATTTTAGGCACTACTTTAACGGGTGGTTTACATCTTTCACCACTTTTCTATTACCTAAGTAAAAAAAAAAGTGAAAATGTATCTAAAGACACATCTCCATGCTTTAACCATGTAACTTTGCCACATTATCTATGATCATCATCCAAAGGTGAAGGTTAGCTAAGTTTCAATCCAATCTGCACATGGTCTAATCAATACATGCCATCTAGTATGTCCATCCATAATTTATTATTGAGCATCATTTCATCCTTAGTCTAAACAAGAACATCTAAGTCTAAGTCCAACTTACTTAAGCTGATCGATACTCTAAGATCCATCGAAGGCAATCGAAGCTTGAAATATAATTATCCCATCTTATTTTCTCACTTCAGTTTTTTTTTGCCTCATGCCTAAGCTAGCTAATCTTTGGCTAAGACTGACCAATGAGTAGGAATGTTAAGGGCCTAACAATAACATTAACAAAACCCAAAGATGAGAGAATGGAACTATAAAAGTGTTATGAAAAACTAAACCTTGACTCTAAACAAAACAAAGGAGGCCCAATATGTTATAGACAACGAAGAATTATATTTAACTAACAAAAATTCGAAATACACTTCAAAATAATTATAGGTGAATTGATTTATCTATGTGAGCTAAATTAGTGCAACAAAGACAATAATCAACGCCAATGACTATAGAGAAGCATCCATCGAACAATTTAAGATGGAGATGAAAAGTCAAGCACAATCAACCAAATTTAGGAGTGATTTAAATCAATCAGGCAAATGAAAAATTGGAATATAAACTCATATTATCAAATCGGGTAATGTGTAACCCATTTAAATAATAAAACTACCAACATATCTTTTCATTTATACTTCGTCAATTTAAATATAAACCCATATTTGCAACGGGGTAATGTCGTTTGTACTTCATCAATTTAAATATAAGCCCGTATTATCTACTGGGTAAAGTATAGCCTATATGAATAATAAAAACTACTAACATGTCTTCTCGTTCGAACACCATAATTTAAATATTAACATTTTTATAGTATTATAATTTTTTTTGAACATTATCAAATATTAGAATTTAAGTTGGACATTCGTGAAAATATTTTTATAAAAATATCTTTTTTGCCTATCCGTAACTAAAACTACCTTATTGTTTATGACCAACATTATCAGGTATTAAGATGAGAGACCCACTTCCATTATACAAAATTTGAAGACTATACTGAAAACCAATGTTTTAAAAGTCGAACCGGACATCGAACCGGTCAAAGAAAAGGTTTAATGTTTAAAATTTTAGCCGGTATTAAATCTCTATAAAACCGATATATAAATAAGAAGTTAAAATTATAAGAATAAGTAAAAATATAGTATAAGTATTGAAATAAAAATGAACTAATAATGCCTATTAATATATATAATAAACTAATAATAAATCTAATAATTTACATTAAGATTGAATATAACATAAAATTTTAAAAAATAAAATTGTATTTCCATATTATCATTTATTTAAAGACTCATAAAAGTTAAAGCATTTCCAAAAAAAGTTGATAGAAATGATTCTAACTTTATTTTAATTTTTTTTAATGTCCTTTAAACATACTTGTGTATAGTTTAAATATTATTTTAAACATATTCTTAAATTATCTTAAGCAAAATTAATTATATATAATATTTAATAATTCAATTTAAATAATAATTAATTTTCAACAATAATAATTTAAAATTTTCAATCAAAGAGATAAATAAAGAACTTAAATTTAGATAAATGCAATTTATTAGTGAAATTAAATAAATTTAGTATTTTTAAAAATAAAAATAAAAATTTATTTTTAACAATAAGTTAAAACAATTTTTAATCAAAATATAAAGAGAAATAAGTAATATAAATTTTGAAAAATATAAAGTATAAGTTGAATTGTGTGATAGAAAAAAAAATAATTAATTGAAAATTTAAAAGATGATTGAAGTAATTCCGTTAAAAATCTTAATTTTTGTACCAATCTTCATTTGCATTAATGATGATTAAAAGATGCCGGAGGAACATGAGTTAGTGTGCAAAAGTGCCCCCCATGCTTGACAGATTATCACTTTTATTGCCACCGATTAATCCGCCAGTTTTTTGGGTTATAAACACAAACCAGGAAATCATGCCAGTTGCCGGTCCGATCTGATCCGGTTTAAAAATCATCACTGAAAACAAAATTAGATCCACAATCGGTATCATAGGCTTCTACTTTTTCAGATAGTAACTAAACTCTAAGCTCATATTATTACATTATACAGACATCTAAGACACCAAAGATACAACAATTTATCTCATCTCATTTCTCAATCGGTAAATGGACGTTGAATCCTCTCTTGATGATTTTCCGCACAAGTAACACTAATCAACACTATTAAACTTACAAATTGAGCGTCAGAAATTGCCTGGGTTCTTTGTGCTCGGCTTGTTGTGTAGAGACTGTTACCAAAATACCATAAAAGCCTTTCAGTATACGGGTAACTGCGAAGTGAAATTGGCACTCATAAGAAGGTTTGTCTAGGCTCCTTTCCTCTTCTGGTCTTTGGCTGACTTGATGTCTTTGGTGAGCATTCTCGGTGCTATGGCCATGGCCATAAGCTCTTGAAAGAGCAGCTTACATGCATAAGGAATATGAACCTGCATTTTCATTGAATGGCCTCAATTGCAAATATGTACCTCAATTGCAACTGTATCCAAGGCAATAAGTACTGCAACACCAAAAATAAATGAAGAAAAAAAAAGCTAACCTGGACAATGTCGGTTTTGTTCTTGCAACCTCTACATTCAAAAGAATTCTTCTTCAGATTTGCAATAGCTATCAAACCACAGCGCTCACAGACATGAACCCTATATGCATCACTTTGGTCAAACAACCTCTCCTTGAGAAAGTGTGCAGCACCGTGAGCTATCATGCAATCTCTTTCCATTTCACCAAAGCGGAGGCCTCCATCGCGTGACCGCCCTTCAGCAGGTTGCCTTGTGAGGATCTGCACAGGACCCCTTCCTCGTGAATGTATCTTGTCATCCACCATGTGTTTCAGTCTTTGATAGTACGTGGGCCCAAGGAAAATCATAGCTGTGAGCCGTCGGCCTGTGTGACCATTATACATGGTCTCAAACCCTCGCATTTGATACCCACATTTGTGAAGAGCTTTGCTGATATTATCCACCTAAAACAACACCGAAAGACAATTAGAAACCAAAAATAATAAGGCGTACTTCTGTACTTTATATTAACTATCAGCAAGGTGCTTAGTAATAATATCAGTTTAATCATTAAAGATTACCGTGAAATAAACGAAAAGAAACATCCATGATGTTGATATTAAAAATATGACATATGTTATTCCTATGGGCCACAACTACTAACAATCTCATAAACAAATAGTCAGTCTAGTAACTAGTAGAACATAAAAAAAGAGAAGATTGAATGATAAAATTTCAGAACCCAGAAACATTTTACAACTTACAGTGACATCAGTAAATGGAGTTGCATCTCCTTCTTTTCCCATATGGGCAGCAACCTTCCCCATAATACATTCAATAAGCTGGCCAATAGTCATTCGAGAAGGAATAGCATGCGGATTTACAATAATATCAGGAGTAATGCCTTCCATAGTCCAGGGCATGTCTTCTTGAGTGTAAGTCATTCCTACAGTTCCCTTTTGACCATGCCTACTGCTGAATTTATCTCCAATCTGCGGGATCCGAACAGATCTTACTCTGACTTTCACAAACCTTAACCCATCCGCATTGGTTGTCAGCAGAACCTACAAGAACCCAAATTGTAAGGAAAAGAAGATAGGTTCCCAGAAACTCCAATAGTTAGTCATGATTTTATTTTTTTCTCTCACACACACAAGTAGACCAGAGTTTATCTGATACCGTTGTAATGTCACTAGTGAATATCACAACCGATGAGCTCTGGTCAATAATTGTCAGAAAGGCAAACTCAATGCAAGCCATCTTACTTGATCCACTATCCCTGTTTCACTGTGACGTAAGCTTATGCTATGGTCACGCCTTGTATAACGCGCAGCCTGACCCTGAGCTTCTTCCTGAGCAATGGGAGTGGTCTTTCCAATGATAACATCTTCACCTGATACTCTTGTACCCTAACAATATAAAATATTTTTCAGAATATACCACCAATGTTGATTTATAATGCTGACCCAAGAAAAATAGAAGAAAAAGAAAGAAGGCGATCAAAACAAAGTGGATATACTGACAGGAGGTGCAAGACCATCATCATCCAGTTTATCATAAGAGCCATGACGCATGCCCTGTAAAACAAGTTCACAGTTGAATGCTTAACATTTATTAAGGTAACAAAACATAAACCAAATTGATACAAGTTATCACCATAGTATTAGCCCTGTCTGGACGCCCAAAATCCTCCTTGACAAGTGTACCCATCTTTTTCTCCTCATCCCTGTAAAAGTTGCAAGGATTGTTATTATATTGATGAAAACGGAGTGTGGCATGGACCAAAACAGCATCATGCTCACCTATATGAACGAAAGAAAAGAGACCTAAAGAACCCTCTATCAATGGATGATTGGTTCATAATGACAGAATCTTCTTGGTTGTACCCAGAATAGCATGCAATAGCAACAATAGCATTCTGAGGCAAAAATGAAGAGCAACAGAGAAATTACAAATGTTATTTTAAAAGTAAAACCAAAAAAGATATTGAAGATGTAGTTACAATGCCAGCAGGAAGCTGCCTAAAGTGAAGGTGCTCCATGGCTCTTGTGGTAACAAGAGGTTTTTGGGGATAGTAAAGAACATAAGCCAGTGTATCCTGTATAAAACAATTAAATTGAAGTAAGAAGTTGCACAAAATGAAGATCAGAGCACAATAGAGCTAAGCGTCACAAACAAACCATTCGGAATTGGTAGTTGGTAACGTATATTCCCATGGCTTGCTTTCCCATAGCTGATTGATATGTGTTACGAGGGGACTACATAAACCAATGACAAAGAAGTTGAATTCAATGAAAGTAAATAAAACAAGAAGCAAAACTCCTGAAAATAACAAATATTACCTGGTTGTGATCGGGAAACGGAATAATTGAAGCACAAACACCTAAAATCAATGATGGGTGAATCTCACAGTGTGTATAAGTATCAGAATAGGCTTCCTTAGGATTGACCCTTGCTTGTACCAAATCCTGGAACCAATTTAGCAACCATCATAGTGCCATTTATCACAGCCCATCAATAAAGGTATAAAGGTTGGATTAAATACTATTTCTTACATGAATAGTCATGGATATCATAGTAGTCTCTTCTTCTTCTGTATCAATATACTCGATGAATCCCTTGGCCACAAGATCATGCCAGCCACCATCTTCCGGTGATTCCTGGGAGAAAAGAATGGTAATGATCTCCCATTGGAAACAAAAGGTTGTTAAAAACATAAAAATCTATTGGCTCACCCTCTGTTGCAGAGCAAAAATGTCCTTCTTCTTAATAAGAAGTCTTTGATTCTCCACGATAAATAAAGGTCGACTGCAACGGCCATAGTCAGTGTAGATTCGCAGCTCCTTTAATCGGATATCTCTAACAACCCCAACTTCAGTATTGACATCAACCTGTGCAGGTGAAGATAGATAACATCAGACTTAACCATACGTTTTACAGTACAAGCAGGCCAAAATGTTGTAACATACTCAACTAGTAAGATCTCAATATATAACGGTCAAATGAAAACTGGAATAACCCACTTCAATTCAGTACTTACTAAGTAAATAACTGAAAGTCTTTGTCACTATTAGGTCTCAAAAGCATTTAGCTCTTAGACCTGTGCCTGATACTTCTTTGAGAAATTGAATAACCACCAATTTGTAATCGGTTCAGGTGCAACAAAATCCAGAATTATAAAAATTTATTGGTGTCTTCCTGATTGATCTTGTTAAATTTACAAATTAAAGGTAACATAATTCACATAAGGATGTTTATAGCTCATTAGCAAAGAGCAAAAGTCTTTCTAGTCACAAACCACTGGCATACTTATTTAATTTGTCTCTGTTTAATGGTTTGTTTGACATACAAAAAAAGATGGACAACAAACAGCTTAGATCTAAAGTCCACTTTGCAACATAACAGAAAGCAAATGCTTGCAAAAAATCCACACATGTGAGTCTCATCAAATGAACTTTCTATATACTTGCCAAAATCTGAAAAATGTCATAAAATTGGATACTCACGCGTCTCCTCAGCTTTCTCAATGTCTTCACCAACATATCAGGATTACGATGAATACCCACCCAGCAACCATTCACAAATATCTTTGTAGCTTGGGGAATAACTGCTGGTGATATTTCCTGCAAGTAAAGGGAAATATCAAACCACGTGAGAAAACAAATATCATCATCAGTTTGCTGAAAGTTCCAAGATATGCACCTCAAAATTCTCAGTACCCCATTCTTCCAAGAACTCCAAAATGGGATATGCTGCTGAGCCAACAGTTATATAGACCATTAATGCAAGATTTTTCACCAGTCCACATGCCTAATGTTAGACCAAAATGATTCCATTAGATCAAAGAATATTGTCATCATACTTAAAGATGTTAGACAACAAACAAGACAGAATATCTACTTGTCCTTCAGGTGTTTCGGCTGGACACATCATTCCCCATTGTGAATTGTGCAATTGCCTTGGTTTAGCCAACTTCCCTGATTAAGAATTGGACAATTATTTAAGAGACAACACAATGAAAGAAAAAACTTATGACGGTATCATGCTTAAACATACCTTCACGTCCAATTGGAGAATTTAATCTTCGCAAGTGTGACAAGGTAGAGGCATATGTTAAACGATTTAAGACCTGCAACAGGAAATTTAATACAGAGGAAAACATTTTAATAGAGATGAGGGTTAATACCACAGTACTATAATAATAATAATGATGATGATGATTTAAACCTGTGACACTCCAGCTCTAGTCCCAGCTGCATTTGCTTGGCCCCAATTCCCAGTCGCAAGTGAGTATTTAAGGCCACTGGTAATGGTTTTTGCTTTAATGGCAAATTGCAGGTTAACATCCTTCCCATTGTCAACACACTGCCCTCCATGGAAAATGTTGATAAACAAAACAATGGAAGAACTAACTCATGCTATTGTAAAAAAAAGAAGAAGGCTTTTTGGGGCAAATACCTTCTGCACATAAGACCTGACATCCCTAGTCAACTTTCTGAATAACTGTAACCACCATAACAAAAAAGTTAGTCATATAGTTGGTGTAGCAATATCAAGTACTGTCCAATATAGCACAAACCATTCTGAACAGGCCTCCAAGTAGAGGGCCAGCAAGGTCAAGCCTCTTATTGCCATAATGATCCCTATCATCTTCAGCTCGACGGCCAAGTGCACAAAGAAGAAGTCGGTGAATAATATACCTGATGAGAAAAGAATATGTTAGTGGAAGAAGTATTGTTTCAACATCTAATAGAATCTATACATACCCAAAATAGTAAGCTTTTTTGGTCTCGCAATATTCTCCAACACCAACATGGGGAAGCATTTCCTTTTGAAGAATCTCTTTGGCATACCTAAGATATTGTGCCAAGAAAATCCATGATGAGACCCTGGTAAATAAAAACTAAAAAAATCTTGCAGATCCAGAACATTTTGCCAGAAAGCACATACTTGATCCTCTTCTCTCTAGTTACACCAACAGTTGCTCCACGCTTGCCAATGTAATCTAGTGCAACCTGCAGTAAATTATAAGTTCGTCGGTAAGGATCAATTACTAAGGTAGAAAGAAAGAACACTACATATTAGAGAACAAGACGTGAAGATCATTCTGGGAAAAATTGGGATAAGTTCCATTTACGTAGTCCAACATGCTTACTGAAACCCTGACCTAAATTGAAGGAAGCCACTGCATAACACAGAAGTTGAACTAGTCGCTAGACGACTATCCTCAGTTAATATGAATGACAAGAAGGTAAGAATAGAGAAGCTGCAATGTGCATTGAAAGTATGCGAAAGGTTGAGCAAATATAAGTGCCAATTTAATGATAGAGTATTCTCATCCTACCATAATGTTCATCACCAATAAAACAAATATAAAAGCAACTCCAATCATAATCTACCACAGAAACACAAGTGGCACCTGTTGATTTTGAATAACAAATGCCTCTTCAAGAGAGGGCCGGAGCAACTCCATCATTTGGGTATCAGAAAAGTCATAGCATATGTGCTCTAATATGTCCTTATCAGCAACAAATCCCAAAGCCCGAAACACAATAATAATTGGAATCTCAGTTCGAATATATGGCAGAGTAGCACGAATATACTGTCCTGAAGAGCCCTGCAGTAACATAAATCATGTACATGCAGAATGAGATACATATACGGAATAGTATTCATTTCTTCCATGAGAAGATAAGAACTAAACAGGAAGCCCTTATGAAACAGTTGCTCCTATTACCCCTTTGGCACTGGTTCGAGAAAGCATCCGGACAAACATGGTACTGGGTGGCCGGTTCTGAGATTCTGCCATGGAACGAACTTCTCCCACAAAGGCATATTTGTTTGGCTGCCTCTTCTTGAAAACATAGACATGATTGGTACTCATCTTCTCTTGAGCAATTAAAACCTTTTCACTTCCATTTATGATAAAATACCCGCCCTGATCATAGGGACACTCCCCAAGTTCTGTCAAATCTTTCTCGGAATTCTGGAATAGTGTGCAATAACTTGATCGAAGCATTATTGGGACCTGTAAATACAAGACAACAATTTCAAAAGATGCCAGAAAGCAGTACAATCATAAGTTTCCAGTGAAAGATTCATATCACACCTTCCCTATAAAAACTTTGGTGAAATCCTGGGTTTCAGTGATTTCTTCACCATCATGACCTTTCCTTATAACCCTCTTGGTAACATCAACATACAAAGGAGCTGAGTATGTTAGGTTCCTCAACCTTGAAGCTTTAGGGAACAAAGTAGCATTTTCTCCATCAGACTCCGTCATCATTGGTTTACTTAAGTAAATCTGACCAAAGGTGATCTTATAGACAGTCTGCAAGTGAAGACAATTGCGTCCACTATTAGAAGCTAACCACAAAAAGTACAATTAAATCCACCTATCTAGTCATTAATCAAAGCAAAATTCTATCATTGGATTCCAGTTGTCCGGCCTCAAATGAGCTTGAACGTCAAAAGCCTACTTCTAGATAAGTACTTAGACCATATTGGAAACTACCAGGAGCAAAATTAATTAGAACGTTACGAATCAACTAGGGCTTCTTTCCTAAAATCCATGGTATTCCAGTTCGCACAAACGCCAAATTCCATTTTCACAGGCAACACTGAAGAATCTCCAAATCTCAGTGTCTAGAAAACGAAAAAATTTTATCCGTAAAAGGAAACTGTATAGTACCTCGGCAACATCAGACTGGTGACCCGGATTGTGTTGACTCTCGGGTCGAATCTCGATGTCAGCCGACTCGTCAACGATTTCCTGCATTGTGTTTTGGATGAACTCGTCGAAGGAATCAAGCTGTTGTCGCACCAAACCCTTCTCTTCGAAGTAGGCGGAGATGACAGCCCAAGCATCCTCCTGTGTAATATCCTCCTCACCGTCTTCCTCCTCATCGTTCATATTCTGATCATACTCCTGATCGTCCTCCATTGAAATGAACTCAAATTCAACTATGAAATCCTAGGGTTCGGCTTCACGCTGGAATTTTTTTTTCAGATGCTAATAATTTGAAATTGGTAATGAAGTTGAAGCTTTAATTGTATTGAATTAGGGTTTCAGTTCAA
The DNA here is from genome assembly GCA_026413385.1 of Erythroxylum gracilipes. Classification (NCBI taxonomy): domain Eukaryota; kingdom Viridiplantae; phylum Streptophyta; class Magnoliopsida; order Malpighiales; family Erythroxylaceae; genus Erythroxylum; species Erythroxylum gracilipes. The sequence goes on along the minus strand of JANZLC010000002.1, from coordinate 22,946,824 downwards.
AATTCAGATAATTTAATAGCGCCCAGTGAGTCTGAACCCTAGAAAGGTTTTCGAGTTCTAGCAAGTTACACAGTTCGGCTATTGACCAAGAATTAGGAGTCGCGCGTCGTTACAGGCCTTTAATTACGACGAAAGTGGCTGGTTGGCCTTTTTGCCTTTTATAGGCTGCTCTTTTCTTATTTCCTTTTTCTTTTTCCTTTTCAAATTTATGCATTATGGTCATTTATTAAAAAGGTGTGGATTAATTTTAAGGATGTTAATTTTGACCCGCCCGAGCTACCGGAAGGTTATAGATCAAAAGTCGTCGGCCTGACCCAGCCCTGCTTACAGGGGCAGATCTAGAAATTTTTTTAAGTGGAGGCAAAATTTTAATAGGGATAAAATTTTATTTTTAATAGGGGCAAAATTTTAATAGGAGTAAAATTTTATTTTTTATGGGGGCAAAATTTTAAAAATAATTTTTTTTAAAGAAATCTATTGGAGGCAGTAGGGGCAAGTGCCCCCACTTGCCCCCATGGTAGATCCGCCACTGCCTGCCTG
>JANZLC010000002.1:22887500-22914496 GCA_026413385.1 Erythroxylum gracilipes | reverse complement strand
TAGGAAATTATGAAGGATGAGAAATTGTGTTAAGTAAGGAACCACGTGTACGTTTAGCGGTATTTTGTCAAGTGGTTAAATCCGAGGTTGAGTTCCAAAAACGGAATCCAACACCGGCCCCACCATAGGCTGACTGGCCCGTGACCTGCCATATATATATTTTAAAGAAAAAAGTAAAAAACAACGTCGATTTTTAAAGAATAGTCAGGCTAGACCTACCCGTGGCCCTCCTGTGATCGACCCATGGTCGACTAGTGGCCTGTCCGTAACTTATTCAAACCTGGCCAAAATTAGGCCAAGCTGAGCCAAGCCAGACCGAGCGAGCCGATTTTGTCATCCCTAATTTTATATTTCATATAAATTAATTAACAATTTAACAATTTAATAAAATAATAAAATAATTTTGATCACATTTTTATGATTACTAAAATAACAAATAATATAAAATGTTCTTTCATAATATATGTGCAATATTATTTTGATCTTTTTTTTAATGAATTCACAATGCTTAAATATTATGTAAATGAACAAGTCAACAAGAGAACGACCAATTCCAACTATTTTATAATTCATTCACAATTCACACAAAGGTTAACCAAAACAAAATACAATTGCAATATGAAGCAGAAACACACAACCTAAAACACACAAAAAATCAGACAAATTGTAATTAAGCTAATAAGTTTCTTGGGTCAAGTCAGGTCGATGTCGTTTGATTCAACCAGAAGCAGATGAATATGGATTCTGCAATTTGCTCCGGGGAGTCAAAGACTGGCTGATTGGAGAATTGGACACAGAGAAGAGCAACAGCCAACGTGCAGCGACGGTGGAGACTAGAGATCAGCGATAGCGAGCAATCCCAAGCGCCCAACGATACGCGTGTGTAGAGGAAGCGAGGTTATGGAGGGTGTACATGGGAGACTGGAAGGATGGCGACAGGCGTGCGTGGGTGACTCCAAGGGCAAAGACGTGAAGACTGAAGAAGAGGGAGGACGGAAGTATGAACAGTGAAAGTTACAGGGTTTTGTAACTGAAGTAGACAATGAAGAACAGTGAACAAAAGTTTGGTGTCTTTAGGGTTTTTTTTTTTCTTAATTCAGTCCATAACTTTTTAAAATTGCCAGTTAGTCTATGAAATTTCTCAATATTTTGGTCGGTGCCACCCAACTAACCAAAATATAGTATGTTACTAACATTTTAAGTACCGATACCGCATAAGAAGCTCCTTTCGAGTTCGAGTTCTAACAAAGGTAAAGCAAGAGTTTCATCCAATATAATAATTCTTTGTGCGTATTAAATATTATGCCACATTTTTAAAGAGTTGAATGATATTAAATCAGAATTTATTCCCTCATTACTCTATCAGCCAAAGTCTGAGATGCCTAAAATAGGTGATTCTACCTTTTAAGTGCAAGAGTTACTTAAACCTGCAATTCTCTAGAAGGCAACATTTAGTACCACTCACATCCCAGGTCTATTTTAACTGAATAGCATTCCAAGAAAGAATTGTATTATATATGTAAATGTTTCTTGTGATTCTACAGCTGGCAGGTTTGCCCGAGAGGTTAAGGGGGAAGACTTAAGATCTTCTGCACATAAGTGCGCGTGGGTTCGAACCCCACAGCCTGCAAATCTGAGATATGATATTTTAAATTTTTTAAAAGATTTAGTTTGTTTATCAAGTGCATTTCAAATGAAAATAAATTCGATTACAAATGCAATCGAGACGGTGCGTTTTCAGCTCTACCAACGTCACTCCTGCGTGCCAATTGCCAAAGCACCAAGCACTGGTTTGTATCTTTCAAGCTCCCAAGCTGTCATGGCAAACTTACATGGAAACCAAACACATTCACTCACCAGCCTACCATTACCTTCTTCGCGCAGGCCCACGTCTTAAACCTCTCCAACAAGTCCACGCCTACATTATCCTCTCGGGCTCTGGTCAAAACCGTTCTCTTCTGACCAAGCTCCTCACTTTGGCTTGCGCTGCCGGCTCAATTCACTACACGCGCCGAATCTTTTTCTCGGTTTCGAACCCTGATTCGTTCCTCTTTAATACCCTGATCAGGACTACCTCCAAAGTTAACGCCCTGACCATTTATTCGCTTTACTTCTATTGTCGCATGCTTCTTTCTAGTGTTTCCCCTTCAAATTATACTTTCACGTCTGTTATTAAGGCTTGTGTCGGTTTATCTGCTTCAAAACATGGTAGAATTGTTCATGGGCAGGTTTTGGTTAGTGGGTATGGGCTGGATGTGTACGTACAGGCTGCTTTGGTGTCTTTTTATGCCAAGTCTTGTGATTTGGGGCATGCGAGGAAGGTGTTTGATAAAATGCAGGAGAGAAGTGTCGTTGCTTGGAATTCGATTATTTCGGGGTACGAGCAAAATGGGCTTGCCAAAAAGGCCCTTGGATTGTTTGATAAGATGAGGGAAGCGGGTTTTCAGCCGGATTTAGCTACGTTTGTCAGTGTGTTATCGGCGTGTGCTCAGGTGGGAGCAGTTGGTCTGGGGAGTTGGGTCCATGAGCATGTTATTGGGAATGGTTTTGGTTTGAATGTAATGATTGGGACTTCGTTAATTAATATGTATGCAAGGTGTGGCAACGTGAAGAAAGCAAGAGAAGTTTTTGATTCAATGAAAGAAAAGAATGTGGTTGCTTGGACGGCTATGATTTCTGGGTACGGCGTGAATGGTTATGGTGTCCAAGCAGTCGAGTTGTTTCATCAAATGAGACGGAGTCAAGCAATCCCCAACCATGTTACATTCATTGCTATTTTGTCTGCCTGCGCTCATTCGGGACTAGTAAATGATGGGCGTCAAGCATTTTCTAGTATGAGAGAATATCACTTGGTGCCAGGAGTAGAGCATCACGTTTGTATGGTGGATATGCTTGGTCGAGCAGGGCTTCTCGATGAAGCATATGAATTCATCAAAGAAACAGTTTCTAAAGAGGTAGCTCCGGCTATCTGGACTGCTATGCTTGGGGCTTGCAAAATGCATAAGAATTTTGATCTTGGAGTTGAAGTTGCTGAGCGTCTCATTGCTGTTGAGCCAGAAAATCCAGGTCATTATGTGATGCTTTCCAATATATGTGCTTTGGCAGGTAGAATGGATCGAGTAGAGGTGATTAGAAACACTATGATACGAAAACGTTTAAAGAAGCAAGTTGGGTATAGCACAATTGAAATTGATCAAAAGACTTATTTGTTTAGCATGGGTGATATATGTCACCCTGAGACGAGCAAAATTTATCAGTATTTAGATGAGTTGATGTGGCAGTGTAGAGAAGCAGGTTATGTAGCTGTAGCTGATTCAGTCATGCACGAATTGGAAGAGGAAGAGAGAGAATATGCACTTAGATATCACAGCGAGAAGCTTGCAATAGCATTTGGGTTACTGAAAACCATCTCCGGAACAACCCTTAAAATAGTAAAGAACCTTCGAATGTGTGAAGACTGTCATTCAGCAATTAAGTGCATCTCAGTTGTTACTAACAGAGAAATTGTTGTCCGAGACAAGCTTCGATTTCATCACTTTAGGAATGGTTCATGTTCTTGTCAAGACTATTGGTAACAGATTCCATTCCATCAGCTATTTCACATGATAACAATTTTCATGTTTTGCTATACCACTGCATAGGTTAATTCTTTTGAAAATCAACAATCATTGACTTGTAGGTGCATCTTAGATATCTTAAATAAACCGGACCCTAAATTTGCAGTTCCTAGAATTGACACTTCTGATAACTTGAATGTGCTCAACTTACAACTTCAACTGTTTTTCAAATATTGGAACTTTCAATCACACTTTCTTATCTTATGCACATTGGAGTAAGGGGTGGCTTTATTGGAACCGATCTTCTGTTCCCAGATTTCTGTTCCTTCTGTGGCCGAAGTCCTCTATAAATTTGATAGCTCAGAAGCTTTTAGACACAGGAAAAACATGGATTTAGAAACAGAAGAACTAATCCCGGCTTTATTACAGCCGCCTTAGACGTTTTAAGTAACGACGTATAGATGTCAGTAACAACTTAAATCTTGCGAAAGCAATTTAAGGGCAGGCTTCATACACGATGACTTTGACGTGATCTTGAAAGACCTTTCGCCGATCTCAGCAATTAAAAAATGTTGTCTGAAGTTAGAAACTGACAAAAAAGTGTTACACAACTAAAGTTAAAACTCCACGAAAAGTAGTTGTGCCTTCATGTGAGAAGAGATACCAACATTTGGAAATGATCTGCAATTTTCACCTACGTAACCATGGGTAGCGTGCAAAGTTCAAACTTATCTAACATATAGCCAGAAAAAGATGCTTTTTCCCGAGCGAAAATCAACTATATTCCTCAATATGGAAAAGTTGAATCAAACCTTTGTGGTTTATTCATTCACGGTAAACAGCATCAGGACAGAAAAGTGGTTTACTTGCAACAAGTAAAAATCAAAACAATACATGGCCTGTGATGCCCGTACCCTCTCCTTCACGTTTATGCAATGAGATAACCTACTTGAGCCATCCGCAATCAGTCCTTGGAACCTCTGACAGGTGCACCTTCATAAGTTGAAAAGGATCAAAAGCACCAGAACCAGAAGGAAATAATTCAGAAAATGATTATATACATAGAATAAAGAACCCTTGTCTTTTCTTCAGTTTACTTTTCTCTCAAACTCTCTTAACAAATCGCAATATATATGCTGAGAAGGATAACAGGACCAAAAATGCAAAAGATGCATTGGCAACGATCAACATTTATATGCTAACAGTTTTCTCAATAAAAATGACTTGCAAAAGATTTTGACAAAGCGATGCTACAATTTCAGAATGATAATCCAATGAACTGATTACTATCTCCACACAAATTACACTTCAGAGAGTTATGAGAAACGCCTTTACCTTAAACCTCATTATATGCCTTGAAAGAAGATATTCTGGAACGAAAAATATAGAATTCTAAGCAGATGCGTCTCCTTACAGTTCCTCACTGCCAACCACAGGTACCATTTCGTATTCAGAAGTCTTCACGAACCTCCTGGGAACAATACAGCGGCCACCAAGCCACTGCTGCAAGTAAATGAGGATAGCAAACAATAGACCACAAATAGGAATTATAATGTCCCAAGCTGTGGAATAAATATCCTGCTTGTGATTGGCGTATATGTATGAGAAATCAAGGTACCAATATGAACTGTGGGCCCGGTAAAGGTCATACGCATGGGGTAGTAAACGGACAATAGTTGTTCCAAAAAAGAAGGTAAAGGTAAGAGTCTTTTCTTTAGAATTCAACAAAAAGTTGAACATTATCTGTGGAAGTAAGAAGCCATCCAGAATCAATCCAGCATAAGATCTAAGTTCTGTCCACTGATAATGCTGCTGATAATTCGTATGGTGTAGTCGTAAATATGAACTCCTATGAGAATCCTTCCACTGATATAAAAACCAAGCAATCAATCCACCACCTATGTACAATGCTGAAGACAAGTAAAGAACCCTCCTCTCAGAAGTCCAAAACATTTTGAGGCTCCCATCCCTCTGTCTGGCAGACCATGTAAGTTGAAGAAGACGTAATTCCAAAAGAAGCGCTAACAATGTAACCACCCTTACTATCACTTCATTTACTTTGACCCATCCAACAGTCTCAAGAAAAAAATTCTGTCCGCTATGATTTTTTGCAAACAACGCTTCAAAATTTAGAAGAAGAGGTATCATATGACCCAAAGTGAGGACACCAAGCATCATAAAGGAAATAAAGGGTAACACATTTGGATGCTGTTTAACATGATAGAGTTGCATCCCCACGAACAAACAGGCAAGAGTATTTGAGATTAAAACCAAAATAATCTCCATATCCATTCTCCAGATGGATTCTACTGCTTGGCTTGTATAAATCGACTCTGAAGATATCTCAAGCTGCTCAAAGTGCAGATTGTCTGATTTCTCCCTCATGCTTTCAATGGTTCCCTTAACGTTACCCCTACCCTTTGCATTTAGGGGGGAAAATTGGATGTGGACAAAAATCTCACAGTCCTCTGAACCATCGCTTATTGATTTTTGAACATGTGAAATGGGTTGTCGACATCCTATCATACACAGGGTACCAGTCTTGTTATCATATGTCCCTTCAGCTGAAATTTCTACTGATTCATTTGATAAAACCACACCACCCAACTTATATTCAGTACCTGCTGTGAATCTCATCTTGTAGCTTATATTTATAAGACCACTTTCGCTATTGCTCATTCGATAAGGCTGGTGAAGTTGATCACCAACAAAGAAAGGGGACAAGTAACCCCGTGCTACTTCTCCCTTGACATTTTTCACTGACATATCAAACGTCATGTCTAATGAATAAACATTTGGGTATTTCTTTCCTTTGCCTTTGACAATCTTTTGCCTGGAACAGGAATTACTCACTCTGTCAAGAACAGTATACTTGTATTTCAGATCAGGGTCTCTCAATATCCTATTCCCAGAACCATGAAATGCAATTCTGCTGAAGTAGCCAGTCTCATCTGCAGTTTTATTGCTCCAAATTTGGCCCACAACTGTATTGCCATTTCTAACTGTCAAGGTTTTGGGGAATCGCAAGCTTAACCTGATTGAGCAATCATCAACATAAGCATTAGCTAATGAGTTCTCATGATTCGAAAGTCGACATGCCACAACACAGAGCCTATTGTTCTTATCATCCCAGGTTCCCTCACCAATTAACATTGTGTTGGGATCAAAAGATCTCTCGAAACGAGAAGCTGGACCATGATAATCAGAGATTTGAAAACCTACTAAAAATCGAATAGCATGTTCGTAATCACATCTAATACCTTGAATTTTCATGAACTTAGGCAGAGTTGCAAACCTCTCACCCAAAGGATTGCATTTACTCCCACAATCACTCCCATACTCCAATTGAAAGAAACTAGCATACCTGTACAAATTAGTTAAACAAATACTAGGATCTAACAACATAAAATGTAGATTTTCTTTCTTTCCATCAATACCGTCAGTGTCTGTACCACTGCACATAGTCCCGTCCCCATTGCCCAACAAAGTATAATTATATTGAGCATAATGAGGTATAGCCAACACTGACACAGGCTCAAAATAACCAAAACTACCTTTAGCACCCAAACTCTCCATAACCCCATAAATCAAACCACTAACATTACCAAAATTCTTGGGGTAATTAAGCTTCAACACAGCAGCCAATGAATTCAAAGCACCCAAATTAGGATAACTCGACCCAGATCCCACCATACACAGCTTTCTAGTACTCATCGACCAATACCCATATAAGTCAAACACCAGAGACCGTGGCCGCACCGGAATCTTGGGTCCCCGGAACCTAAAGTTTCTCAAATTGCGGCGCCAAGTGACGTTAAACCGAGGAGGAACGTAGAACTTGAGGGAGGCCTGGAGCATAACCAGGTCACCTGAATGAGTAAGCGAAATGGAGTTTCTTTTGGGGTGGAAGGAAATGGATACAGACGAAACATCGGCAGCAGGGAGAATCTGGGGACCGCCGGTCAAATAAGCATAGTCGAAATGGAGGGCCTTGTCGTGGGCGAGGGAGAGATTGATGGGTGACACAGTTGGAACGGATTGAGGGACGATGTGGTGGCAGTGGGGGGTGTAGTAATTAAGGAAGTTGGAGGACGAGATGGTTGGAGGACTGACTGTGGTTGTGGAGACTGTTGGGGTGGCGAGGAGTAGGAGGGTTGTGAGGGAAAGAAGGGATGAGAGGGTTTTGGGGGGGTTTAGGAGGTGAGTAGATTTGAATTTGATCCTGGGGGATCTGCTTGTTGTTGCCATTGTTGTGGCGGTGGGTAGAATGAGATGCTGCAGACTTCCTCAACTTTTGTTGCAGAATGAAATGTATATAAACTTAATTACTTGTGCAGTGCACGTGTTTTGACGGTGAGACCAAATATCCATCTGTCTAATCTGATACTCGCATTCCAATATAAATGAACATAAAATAATAAAGGAGTCATAACTTACACACACCAATCCAAACTCCTTTATTTCTTATTCATAGTTAGATCAATACATAGAGCAAATAGTAATAAGATTATTATTCAGTTGAAACACCATGAAATTTGTTTTAATATGATACACAACAAACTTCAATTTATTTTTGGAGGGGCAGTAGAATAGAAAGGAGGAGTGCAATCTCTTTACTCAGAGAACTGATGGCAATCAATGCCTCTGTCAGAAAATGCCTTGACGAGTTTTGGAAAGAGCTTTTGAAGCATGATTCTGAATCCTGTAGAACTGCAATTCTGATTGACCTGCTCAGTCCCTTGAGATGCAAAAGCTGGTGAAGCTCCTTCCATGTAGGCCTTCCAAGGCAAGAGAATAGCATGTGAGCGTTGCCTCAAGTGTTCCTCCACAAGACCTTGAAAATGCTGCATGCAAACAATTCATTTGTAATAATGAAAAGACTGACATTACACAATGCAATTTCCTCCACAACTGCTTATATCTTACCTTGGGTGGCTGCCCCAGTAAGTAAAGCATAGACTTCCAGGTCACCAGGAAAGCATTTTCATTATAGCTCACAGAGTTCTTCTCACCCTCCGCTTTTCCTAGCTGCTTGTCATAACCAGCCTCATTAAAGTAAGGCCTTTCATTAAGCACAAGTGCCTGGAGAGAGATAAGAACTTGAAGAATACTGGAGCTCTCCGCATCCCATACTTCTGTTCCTGTGCCTGTCCATGTGTTGAGGAGACTCAGGCAAACCTTTCCCGACTCATACAAGTTCGGGTTCAATCGAAGCCCACCAGAGCGATAGTGCACCAACTGCATCACAACATATGAAAACCATTCATATACACTGTACAAGATTCTTACACCTTAATTCTAGTAGAAAAAGAATTGAATAAGGGGACAACTTTACAGCAGATAAGTAACAAAAGGGAATATGTTTTAACACCTTGAATTGCCAACAATCAGCAGCTACTTGTTCAGGCACTAACATGAACATGACAAAACTTTGGGAACCTAGATCAAAACAACTTACAGGCGGTTCATGAGGGTACTCTGGCGGAAGATATATATCAAAAAAGAAAAGACCATCATGATAAGGAGTTCCAGGTGCACCAACAATAGCTGCTCTGAGTAGATCCATCCTGTTCTCATAGATGCGGAGATAGATTGATTCTGTTCAAATTATCATAGCTCATATGTATTATAACCAATACAAAAATGGATATTCTATAAAATTGAATTCAATAGTTAAGAGTAACAAGTGCAGACTATTACCAGGTAGATCTTTCTCTAAAACGTTCCACTCTAGTTGAACCTTCTTCAACCAGCCTCTCTTAAACTAAGCAAACAAATGATAAACAAAATAAAAGGATCGTAGTGCCACCTTAGAACCACCACCTTGCAATCTATAGGAATACTGAGTTGGATTTCTTACCTGAGATGCTGATAATCCTTTGCCTGCACGGTCAATGAAATGATGGTCAGAGCAATCATCAACAATGTCAAATTTCCTGAAAGGCTCTTGCTTTATGTTCGCTGATGAAGAAGGAAATTCTTTATTCTGATAAACAGCATTAACATCCTTAAAACTGGTTTCTTCATAACTCTGCATCTCAGCTGCTACCAAAGGTTGCATTTCTGTGCAGAGATCAAGTGTCTCAGAGGTTTTCTCTTCATTTTTGTTGGACCTATTTTCATCTTCAAAAATCTGTCCAGATGAAAGTGGAGCAGACAGCAATGTGGAACCGAAGGATCTCAATATACTTGCTGCAAATCTCATGACCAATCCAAAAGTGGATTGAGGAGAAAACAAGGAACTACATTCATATTTTATGTGCTCTTCACCAGTTCCTTCAGAATTTGACAAATCCTACAAATGAATATGTTTCTCAGTTTCCAGAAATTCAAACAAGCTTCTTAAATACAACATAACATTATAATGGTTGAATGAAAAAAGAAAATCCAGAGTTTCATTTATGCTTCTGATATTTCCAGCAGGAGCTTTCATTTGTTAATTTCTTTTCCCAATATTGTCTAGGCACTTCAAAGATTCTCCCTGATAAACAAGTTTCTAAGCACAAAAATAATCTTTCCTGATGATTGTAAGCCTTACCATTGCCAACTAGAAATTTACAAGGCACTTTTCTCTAAAGTTCATTGCCATGATTGAGTCAACCTTTGACTCACTCATCTAGATTTGGGAAATAAGTAACATGGTTAATCCTTCAGGTTTAATCATTTACGGATCCATGCTTTCAGAAAGTTTAGAGTATGCTTTTCGTAAATGAAAGTTCTCGAGAGAATAAGAAAGAGACAATGGGAAAGATTTTACCTCCCCTTTCAAGCTAGAAATCTGTTTTCCATTTTCAACCAACTCTTGACTGGATTCTTCCATATTTTGTTCAAACAGCAGGGACGTTGTGGTTGAGTCTTCACACTTATCAATCCTAAAAATATCATCAGGTGCAACCTGTAATGAAATTCAAAACCTATTTCTTACAAGTAAAAATATATCACATTAATCTTTTAATCAGAAACTAGTTGATCAATAAGAGAGTTCAAAACCTAAACCAAGAAAACTTGCATGTTTTAAGGTGTTTACTAACATGTTCTTCTTAACAATTTCATTATACAAAGATTGCACAAACAACAGTACCAGCCCATCTGTCTCCCTGCTCCAATTTCCTAGATAAGATTGGCAACTAGGCAAACCTTAGTAAGTAGAAAGATAACAACACCGAGTCAATATCTTCAATATATACAGTTTCATCTTTTTCAGGTCATGATTGAATGTTCTACATTACTGTAAAAAATAACCAACATGGCTTGCCCAAATGGTGCCGTTATAGCGGTTATGTCACCATAACCGTTGGAGGTAAGTATTTCCATAGTTAAGGTTTAAAGCACTCGACGACAAACTTAGGAAAATCATTTAAAAAATTAATCTTGCAATCCCACTTAAAAAGTTCATCAACTTTGATACTTCTGTACAACAGAATGGAAATAAAACTGACTAAAATTCTAACCTTGGTTGTAAGACCAGAAGCCCATGAAACCTCAACAGAACCATCTTTGAAGCCCGTCACGTAGCCGATGCAGGACAAATAATCTTTAGAAGCATAATCAGTGGGACTTTCAGAGCTATTTTCATCTTCAAGAATTCCTCTTCTTACATGATGCCTATCATCCACATTTTTAAACACTATATCCCCAAAACAGTAGGAGTAGTCTGGGTGCTCAACTATTTCATAGGCACTCACAGTTTCCTCCATCAGCATCCCAATGGACTTCCATTTTACCTTAACAGTTCGCTCCTTTGAATCCACAAAACACACAACACCCCATCTTTGGTTGCTGGACACGCATAGATCATCACAAGTGCTTTTCTCAAGTACAAACTGTCCAGGCCAGAATTCATGAGCATTAACAGCACTTACTGGGAGTAAGGATTGTGAATCTAATTCTAATGAGTAGCCACCATCCTGCCATGCAACATCAACTATGGTCTTTACTTTCACAATAACAAAAATTTCTTGGAAATTGAAACGAAGTTCTTGTTGACTAAATCCAATTCCTTCCATTTGGCCATTAAGAATTCCAAAGGTCGAAGCATTAGAATGAATCTGCTCCTTCACACATTTACAATCAACTCCAGGAAGGATGCACAAGTCACCAATCTGCCAGTTTTCATGCAAAAAGCATGACAACAAAGTCAGATTCTTAGCATCCTGCATGCGGGGTGGAACAGGCAAGTTTGAATGACATCCAAGCCAATCAACATACACTAAGCCTGCTTTTACTGCTGAAACAGTGCCTACAATCTGATTTTCCTTCCAAGCACCACATAACCATCCAGCTGATTTAGGGGAAGTGGAGAGTCTAACTTGCACTCTCTGGCCTGGATGATATGGGTAAACTGAATCTTCAAGTAAGTTGGGAGCTATAGGCAAGATTTTGTCCTGATCCATTGCAATTATCTCATCCTTTCTCCCATCATCAAATAAAATAGTCAACTTGTCAACAACTTTATTGACCTTTCCAACCCATGGCCCATGTATCACATAATCTCCCACTGAGATTGGGCGGATTTTGAGAATTCTCTGGGAATCTACATTTTTAATGATTTTTCCATGCAAATTTTCCAGATCAACAATCATTTTTACATTTACAACTCTGCCCATCTGTCCGGATGGATCAGTGACAGAGCAAACAAAGTCTCCACGAATAAATTCCCTCTCAAATGACAGGAAATCATCAATTTTTCCTATAGTCTCCTCCAGGCCTGTCAAAATGCTACTAGCCTGCCCACCATAGGAGAAGCCAAGTTCTTCTGTATCCTCACTGCAACCACTGTCACTGGAACTTTCCCAATCAGAGTCACTAGGGAACATATCCATCACCTGAAAGAAAATGTACATTTAGCATAGGAACAACTTATTGAAGAAACGGTACAACACAATAAGAGCCTCAGATTATTCATTTGCGAGGAAAGCTTCCCACCTTAGGATTAACGAAAAGGAATCCCTTTTTCTTGAGGCAAGTTTTGCTGAGAGGCTGGCTATTCCAGAACTTGTAGTGGACCAATTGGAAAGGAAACAGCCCAGTTACCTATTTGAATTCAGAAATATATCTAAATTTGGCAATTTGAAATCAAAATGCAGACAAAGTAGAACTGTTATGTGCGTACAAAGTTAAGTAGGAACACAGCTTACTGCAAAAGTCACACTTGCTTGAACAACACAATGTTCTTCGCTAGACCAACAATAAACTTAAACAAATTTCAGTAATTGAGCCCTCTATCAAATGACCAGACAACAGAAGTGAGACTTGAATGTTTAGATCTCTTAACGCAGAGATCATATGCCAAAGAAGATTTGCCTCGAAGAGATAACAGGGAGCCAAATCAGGACTCGTTTTGCCTGAACGAGATAAGAGTAGTCAACTAAGGACTGCCAATTGCCAAAGGAGATTTGCCCTAAAGGGACAACAGGAGTCAACTTGGACTCCAAATGCCAAAGGAGATTTGCCCAATCAATGGACTGAAGTTTCTGCACACAGAAACTTGAACAGAAGATTGCACCACAGAGGTTGTTATCAATGAGCTATAACCCTTGCAAGTTGGAGCAAAGCTTGCTGTTGAAACAAGAGTCAGTGCCAAATAAGATACTGCTTATGCTCCTGATGTGTGGGAATAAATTACAGATACTAGGAACTATCAAGTCTCTTCTTTTGTTTCACTGTCAGGTGCTGTTGCCCAGCCAGAAGAGACTTCGGTAACTTTGCCAAAGGAGATTTGCCCCAAAGAGCTGAATCGTGATGTGGGAATATATTACAAGCTATGATGTAGAAGATACAGTGGTCCTTTTTTTTTTCACTAGAAGCCAACTTTTAATGCCAAAGGAGATTTCCCTGTTTGAAGCTACACTATCTGTCAGGTTGGTCCAGTAGCTGGGGAGATGTAAAAGCACCGCCTTTTTGTAGGATGACCGGATCAACCAGAAAAGTATCGTGCAGCTTGATAAGTTCAATCTCATCCATGCACTTGATGAAGTTTAAAGTAAGAAACCATCAACAGCCATCTTTAGATGCGAAAGTGAGTGGTAATCGATCCAGTTTAACAAATGCATGCAACCTGAAATAAAACCTAATTAATGGTTTTCATAAGAAATAACAGAAAAATATGGAAAACAAATATGCCCAACGTGGGAGGACTGAGAGTATGTTTGTGATTGTTGTAACAAAATAATCCAACAAATGGGGGGGAAAAAAAACCATGTAACATTTCTCGAAATTTAACCATAGAAAAATGGGAAACATACAATTTGTCCAAATATTTCTGCTAAAAATTAAGTTTCAAACAGACTACACTTCTTGGTTTGTTTCTTTTTTGCCAATACATACTTGACACACGGCCCTGTCCCACTCCCTCACACACAAGAAGACGTTTTTGTGTGGTGGAAAAAGGCAAATGAACCGTTATCCACAGCACAAAGAGAATTAGCAGTCATTCTTTTGCAGATGAAATTTTCCAGAATCGTTCCGTTCAACACAACTAATTCACAGCAGACCCAAAGAAGCAAATACCTCTTAATCTCTCAACCATTAGGTTGGACCAACAATATTAAGGATAACACAATAACAAATAAAAACCTCAAAAGACATAATCTTCTAACTACACAAATAAACAAAGCTACTATGGTTAAGCTTTGATGTGAACACAGAGTTGATAGAATTATTACGTATATGCAAGAGTTGTGTACAATGAAGAATCGTAGATGGAATATAAAGGTCATAAAAGCGTGCAAAGCTGAGGAAAGAGTCATACCATTTCTCATTTCTATATACAAGTGAAACCATATAAAGTGTAACCAACAGAAGTCGACCCCGTTCGTTGATGGCAACCAAAACAAAATCCCTCTGTTTTCTCTTGCACTTTCTGGCTCGCTTTCTTAGCCAAGAAAATCAACCCACGAATTCAGAGAGGCTAAGTTCCTCCCTGAATCCGCTCCATCACGCCATGAAAAAAGCTGGATAACATTCCACAATGACCTGTGTCTACCCTTGTGACGTCTCTCTCTCTCTCTGTAGAACTGTGTACGTCTTGGGTTGTTTCTTAGTTCTCACTCTAATCAAATGTGGGAAGTTGCGGGCTTTCGAGTGACTTTCACACCCAATAAGATATAGAAACCGAAAAAAAGAAAAAAAAAAAAAAAAAAAGGGATACGCCACGGAATATACCATTACCAGCCCAGCAGGCATCAATACCATTTAGTATTGTATTGTATAGTATAGTATAGTAAAAACCAGAACTCAGTCGACAGTTGCTCAATTAGACCATAATGTGGTTGGGAAAAAGATTACAGCTTTAAGACTAAAATATTTTATATATGTCTTGGCATATGAAAACTTTATACGGGATCAAAATCTATACGTTGTATGTTTTGAGTCAAAAGTAACTAAATTTGTTATTCTGAGGTGCACTTGTTGCCGTGTGGGAATAGAGTAGTAGTACCAAGTATACTTCTTCTTGGCACAGATCAACAACAGTAGAAGGACTGAGCTGTCATATGAATTGTTGAAGAAATTTATGTTGAGTTGGTAGTCTTAAAAGTTTTGATTGTGATTTGAACTTAAAACACTCTGTGTTTTGCCCAATAATTTTATCTAGTGTAGCAAGTGCTGAAAAGCAAACGAATCACTAACTTGGTGCTTTTTAGGTATAGTCTTCGTCATTTAAGAGATTTACTCAAGTAAGCACTAGCCTACTGTCTATCTAGTTGGAAAGGCAGATACAATGCTTAAAATATGGTTGTGAAAATGACTAGTTCCTACCCATCTTTTCCACTTCCAAAATAATATTGTATGTATTTTTGTTGGATTACAGGTGCCAGTTCTCGATGCACCTTGCTCTGTATGTGGCCTGGAAGTGATCCTTTGTTCCTGTGACCCACTTCCTCTATGCACTGTTTCTGAAGGTCAGCTTCCTTTCTCTTATTACATGTTCTTACCAAAAGGAATGAAATTTTAAGCGAGCATTACGAGTTTAAGCAACTTTGGTCCCATTCTCAAAAATTAAGGAAATTAAATCATCACAAAGCAAGTGGTATGTACATATATATATATCTACTTACATAAATAGAATATACTTGAAAATATTAGTATCCTTCGACAGTAGGAATAGACATGAAATTATAAATATAGGACAAAACAAGCTACTCTCCACTAGTATTGAATTGAGTGGTTTTGGCATCTAAACTTACAAGGGGTAGGAACTAGGAAGTGGGAGACGCTGCTTTCTTGGACCAGCTTACACCAACGAATGTGGAACTGCAAAATCAAAATTCCTCCATATCTTCCACTATAAGTCTAGACCTCACTTCCTTTATTCTTACAACAAACTGCACTTTTTGTTATGCTCATTATGACTCCAAATTTTTCTTTAAAACCAATCAGAATGAAGTCAACTGAACTGTTTGTAAGGGGCAATATGCAAATCTTATATATGTGGATGTGTAGATGGCCCAAAACTTATCCATATGTAAATAACTTTACGGAGATATGAAGAAGACTTTCTTGTAAATGAGTAGGTAGAAATTAAAGGTTTCACATTTTTTGTAATATATACCATAAAAAAAAAACCTTGTTGGGTCCATTCTTAAATGGTTAGACATTGATTGTTGCTTTTTAATGTCCAAATATGACTTGACATATTTTTGGTTAAAGATTAAGGGAAAAACTTTTTGAAAAGATGTAATAAGATAATCCCCAAAAACAAAAAGATAGAATATCTTGTTTGCAAGTTTCCAGGATTCGTTATCTTTATATTAGGCTTGGTATTTTTGCTTGTCGAGTTCGATTTTCTTTTTAGGCTTTTGATCGGATTCAATCTCAAACCTATTTGCCTAATTCAACTTAAAGCTTGAACCATCTCTACAATTTTTACATGAGACGAAGTTGTTTTATACTAGTCAAAACAAAGTCGTTTCATATAATATTGTTGGTGTGTTGTGTTTATATTGAAATAACGCCACTTTGGCTAGCATAAAATATCAATAAACAGCGACTCTCTTCTCCGGCTATTACTGTAGCATAATTGAAAATTAATTAATTAATTAACCTACTCCTCAAACAATCTATTGCTATGCGAAGAGAGCTTCCTTGAACCTCGGAGTCTCCAACATCCAAATTCCAAGCCTACTCAGACCTCCAACAACCAACTTCTAAGCGTCCTCCGACCTCTGACATCCAACCCTCTAATCTACGACTTTCAGGCCCTCGAATGCTCCCCTACATCTTCTCAATATTCACTAGCTAAATCTTGAAGGAAAACTGATAGTTGTAGATTACATAGTATTTTAGTGGGTAGTTTGGTGTGTGTTTATTTGTTTATTTGATTTTTTAATGTGCGTTTAGGTTAGAATTGTGTTAGTTTGTTAAATATTTGTGTTTTAAGTGTTTTATGGGTTAGAGCATACTTTTGAGCTTTAATGTTATATATTTGAGGTACCTTGATGAATTTGTTAGTGTTATAAGGCTAATATCGAAGAACGGAAAAGTTTCGGAAAAAACCCGAACCAAAACAGAGGCCTATAATCGTGGCCAGTAAGCTATGATCGTGACAAAAGCAGTTGAAAGGAGCCACGATCGTGGC
Source organism: Erythroxylum gracilipes (assembly GCA_026413385.1). Lineage (NCBI taxonomy): Eukaryota > Viridiplantae > Streptophyta > Magnoliopsida > Malpighiales > Erythroxylaceae > Erythroxylum > Erythroxylum gracilipes. The sequence goes on along the minus strand of JANZLC010000002.1, from coordinate 22,897,363 downwards.
CCAATCTGCCACGATGATGATAGAAGGCAAAACTTTAGGCCACAACTGTGGCCTATGATAGAAACGCAGATAGACTTCCCGACTTGAGTTTTCGAGGGACTTTTTAGACCTTTCGGACCCGAAAAAAGCCCTAGAGTTGTCCAAATTAGAAATGCCTATAAAAAGCATTATGATGAAACCCTGAAGTAGCTTCTACATTCTGCTACTTTTGGAAAGTTCAAGAGAGACAAAAAAGAAGAGAAAGAGAGAAGAGAAGGAGGAAGAAGAAGCAGGTCCTGACGCTACTGCTTCTCAGATTGTCTAATCCAAGTTCTATTTCCTTGCCATTTTATTTTTGTTCATTTAATGTATAAGATTGAAATGGATTGTATGATGATGGGTTTTGGATTGTTGACGATATTTTAACTCTTCCTTTAAGATTTTACTTTGATTTAATGTTGATATAGTCGATTTTGTGTTGAATTGATTGGGTGTTGTGATTAACTTCAACTTTTGCATATTTTGGTAACAAACTGAGAGGATGAGCTGGAGAAAAATGATTGGATTGGGTTAACGAGAGTTAGACGATCCAATAGACCACGTAGTTAATCATATCGGTTTTTGTGCAGATAGAGATCTCGTGTGAGACCCGGTAGTTTAGTAGAGAGCTTATGATCTAATTTTCATTATGGGTCATTTGTTAATTGAGAGATTGCAAATTTCATAATTTAATTAGGGTTAAAGATTTAGGGTGCAGGATTACAACTTGAGAGAGAGTAATTCTCCCTACGATAGTCTGGAATGGACACCCCAATAATACATAATTGACTAGGTTAGCATTAATGATAGGTAGAATCCCCTCTCTTATAACTTAGTAATTTCTCTTGATTAATTTACATGGTGACCTTTTCTGTTGCTGAATTTCAATTCTTGTTTTGTGTTAATTTCTTGAGTTGAATTCCTGCAACCAAATTCCTGTGTTTTATATTCTTGTTTCATTTTTAATTTCATTTTATTAATTTTTGAGCCTCGGATAACCTAGGATTAGATTAGTTTACCCTCCTCGTGAGATTGATCCTTCAAATACTACAACTCACAACCCGGTAATTGAGGGATATAAATTGTAAGACTCGACACCTCGATAAAAAACATAAGGTGCTTAATTGCTTATATTTTTGTTTCTTTTTTTCTTCTATGAAAATGAAATTACAACTTGTTATTCTTAGGTGTAATTATACCCAAGACTTGGTGGGAGGGTTTTAAATTAAAAATATGAACATGGTCTTATATGAATGACGACATATAATGATTATTCTACAAAAAATTAAAGACCAACTAGGAGAGTTCTGACAATAGCGTCTAATCTTTCATGAAAAACTTGTATGAAGTTACAATTACACAGATCAAATGATTATAGTCTAAATAAAGGAAAGAAGACAGAAAAGAGAAACACTCAGAGGAAAAGACAACATAGGGAGAGAGAGAGCACTCATATTTTTTCTTACCCTATTACATATGAAAGCAACTTATTTATATGGTTTCACATTACCTTTATTACATTGTTTCAATTTAGTAAAGCTAGTTCGGAGTAGTGAACTTTATTATTAGTAAATGTACGTGTGTGAGGAATGATTTATTTCGCTCTTTTCACTCTAGATTCTCACGATATCTATGTAGCTCGTTTACTTAGTAACTCGCTACATCTTTGTTCTAGGTATTTTACTTGTCCAAGTGATATTTTTTATATAAAAAGTAGAATGAATAAGGTGTTCACCTCACCCCAAGGGTGCTAAGGGGAAGAGCAAGGAATGGGCTTTGGGTGATGGGGGGAGGAGGAAGGAGCTTACGGCTTGTGATTAAACACAACAAATGTGTGTATACTCTACAGCATTGGGGCAAAGCCTAGATCGTTTCATTAAGCCTCAACTCAACTGGAATGAAGATGATTGCCAATTAACTATTTCTAATCTAATTACATAAGTAGCAAAGTAAGAATGACCAAGGTCTTAGGCTTAGGGCAGGGCGCAAGGAAGCATAGTGCCATTTACGAAATGTGTAATAAAATGAATTTTGAGATGCTTTTCAATAGCATTGGCCAAGTATTCCTGATTAATGGTCAGGTTGAGGGACTTGGCCTAGCATCGGGTTCTGTTCTAAGGAAGAAAGTTGAAGTTCAATCATTCTCTTGAAAGCCTAATGGAATCAAAATAATCTCTGGATTGATCAGAAGATCTTTTCATAGAATCCCTTCCTTGAACAAAACTAGATCTTGTGGAATCATATTGAATATTTGACAATATATTCCTAAAAAATTGATCCTTGTTTACTAACCAGACATTGTCTAACCAAATCGTTACCTTCATTGCATGGTTTCACTTCCACATTAACTTCCTTGCATGGTTTCAAATGTATCCACGTTAACTTCCTTGCACATTAATTTCCTTACATGGTTTCAAATCTCAACTTCCACGTTAACTTCCTTGTATGGTAACTTCTACGAAGGAAACTTGTTGGAATCCCATGCTTTTAGTTATTCAAGCTAGGATCACATGCCATGTTTCCATCCACATGTTGTATTATGATATTACCCCGTCATAAAAAAAAACTTGTTTATAAGGTGAAAGTGAGGATAAAGTTTCTGGAAGTGAGAGAGAGACATCCATGAAGGATCAGTAGGACCATCCCATGCGACGAGCATCTTTATGTGAAACCCATTAGCATAAAGAGTCTGCCTGTGTTGTCTTTTCCTTTGAGTGTTTCTCTTTTTTGTCTTCTTTTCCTTTATTCAGTTTGTAATCATCTGATCTATGTAACTGTAACTTCAACTTTGTACACTTGGTTCTTTAACCAACTCCTTGGTATGAGAGGAGAGATTTATCAGCATATAACTTGCCAAATAGGGGAGGGGGAAAGACTCTCATTCTGGTATGACAACTGATCCGGAAATGGCCCCTTAATTCAAAATCACTTGGCTACTTCTCTATTAAGCCACATCCCTGAGGATGCTAAACTCCAAGCAATCATGAGTAATGGTGAGTGGACTCTATCTTCGGATGAGATAACATGCCTACATATTCCTCCTCTCATAAGACAAGTGGAGAGAGATAACTACTTCTGGATGGGTATCCCAATTTCGGAGATCACTACTAAGGCAGTAAGGAACCTAAGTGTAAGGCCAAAAAATAGGGTAAGGTGGGACACTCTGGTTTGGAATAAAACCCTCAAACCTAATGTGAATTTTCTGCTATGGTTGGCAATGTGGAACAGGATGAGCATAATAGACCGATTGAATTACCTAACCTCCCCTAAACTTTGTATTTTCTGTCACCTAGTGGATGAATCCAGAGACCACCTCTTCTTTGCGTGTGGTTTCTCTAGAATAATCTGGTCTACGATCTTAACCCTCAGTGCACCAGACCTTAATGTCTGGAGACTCCTAGACATCATGCAAGGGCTTCCTAATTTGAACATGTCCAAATATGACAAGGATATAACCCTACTTTCAGTGGCTACATGTGTCCAGGTGATATGGAATGAGAGAAACAATAGACAATTCAAGGACCAGACCACCTCAATGACCTCTCTTATAGAGCTCATCACTACAAGTATTAGAGAGCAACTTATTGTTAATCAGTTACACCTACACTGTAGTGGGAGAATGACCTATTAATGGAGGCTTTAATTACCCAGAAGATGAGCTACACAATCTCACTCACCAAACTATGCAAAAACTAGATTACAACTCAGATCTACAACATTTGATCTTTCCCTTCTCAGGGAAGACCACATTTTGTGACTCACAGACTCCTACTACTCAAGATAGAAAATAGCTACATGAGAGTAATCAAATTTACCTGGTTTGGTTCAGATCATCCCCGCCTTCTTTAGAAAGTTGGTAGTAGAAGCCCTACAGGACTGCAAATTCGAGGTCTTCCTTCAAAACGACAACCACTTTTTCAGCTAGTTTTGGAAGAAGGCTCGCAGGCAACTTTGACTCGGGTATAACTGCAAGCCACAAGGAGTCCCAGATTAAACCCTAATCGTTATATACGTAATGAGTTGACATCGCTTACCTAGAAACAACAATCTTTGGGGAGATGATCCACGATTTTGTTGATCGTTGTCGATCTCTCCACCTCAAGAGCCGCTCTTTAGCTTCAGATGAATCGCGACTCATCGGTCAGTCGAATTGGGAAATTTCTTAAAGATGTGCGAAAGGACGGGGTAGTTTTACCCTAATAGTCGGGGAGGTTTCTCAACGGGGTCGTTTTTGTTTTAAGTTGGGAAGAGCTCAAACGACGTTGTTTTGATATCTATTGTCTTAAGTCATGCGTTGCTGACTTATTGCTCTAAGTCTCTAATGTACATCTTTAAACTTTAATGAAAAATTTTAATTTCTCAAAAAAAACTTTAACTTCGTACAAGTTTTTCTATGAAAGATTGGATGCTATTGTCAAAACTCTCCTTGTTGGTCTTTAATTTTTTTTAGAATAATCATTACATTGGTGCTTTAATTAACTATAGCTGAGAATACATGACTCAAGGATCTTTCTTTGGAACTTAAACAACTCTTAGATTCATTAGACACTACATCCTAAAATCATGTCAAGCGAATAGACAGACTGGATTATTCTTTTCGTCGTTTGGAACATTTAGAGATCTCTGGATTCCATTACTCCAGCTATGGATGCATTGACTTAGAATGTAGATCGTCTTCATCAATCACAATATATTCCATCTTCTAGTACAGATGCCACACATAGCATATTGCCTTTATCGAAGCAACCTTTCCAGTTTTGACAGATTAAATTGGACTATCCACAGTTTGATGGCACAAATCCTCTAAACTGGATTTTCAGGGCATAGTAGTTTTTCTCATATTATGAAACCCCAGATCACGCCTGACCATCACAACAATATACATGGGAGGCTGTAGTACCTTGATTTCAAATTTTACAAAAGTCTATGCACATTTTTATATATGCAACTTTAACTGATGTTATTGAACATCAATTTGGGCCTTCACAATTTGATTGTCTTAGGGCTTAGTTGTTTAAAATTGCACAATTTGACTTGGTGGCCTCATATTATCATAATTTTATGGTGCCTGCAAATTGATCCACGAGATTAACAGATGGGGTTCTTCTTGACTACTTTGTCAGTGGATTAAAGGCCCACATCTGCTGTTATGTGATAGCACAGAAACCAACAACTTTATTATGTGCAGCAAATTTGGTGCGATTGTATGATGAGAAGGATTCAACTACTTTTTTTTCTTCTCGCCCCAAGTCCACAATGATGCCATCTGCACCTTCAATGTTAGTTTCAAAGTCTCCTTCAATGGGATCATCGGCTGTAGTCACAATGACCAAAACTAATGTTGCATCATTACTTCCTACACATTTTTGAAACTGTTACCCCCCATTAAGCGGATCTCCCCGAAAAAAATGCAAATTAGGCACAAAAAGGTACTGTGTTATAATTGTGATGAGAAATTTTCTCCAAACCACAAATGTCCTAATCGCCATTTTATGCTAATGATAAAAGATACTGACGATAAGGAATCTCTAACATCCAAAGACCCTATTGATCCGTAGGAGTCTCAAGACGTTATCATTACTCCTATTCCTCATCTTTCATTCCATGCCTATTAGGGTTCAATAGGAGTTGCCACCATTCGGTTCAATGACTCTATTGATGGCACAAAAGTGCAAATTTTGTTGGATGGTGGAAGTTCTAACAATTTTATCACTCCTCATCTTTCCTGTCATTTGAAGTTACCAGTTGAACCAAACCCTACATTCAGAGTTCTTATTAGTAATGGGCATTACTTCATAAGCCAAAGGAATCGTTCATGCTCTTCCGCTCTTTATTCAAGACCACCAAATTGTGTTCCCTACGTATGTACTACCAATTACTAGCTCAGATATTATTCTAGGAGCATCTTGGCTTGCCACTCTGGGTCCTCATATTGTAAACTACAGTTCTTTCACTATCAAATTTTACCTTAATGGTAAATTTATTATTTTATAGGGTAACAAGTCTTCCACTCCAACAGATCTTATGCTTCACTAAATTAAGCGATTGTAGGCCACGCATGCTATATTATAATTATACACATTACAGGCAACCCTTGTTGATGCCATCTCTCAAGATGGGTTTTTTCATTCTACCCGATATACTAGATGACTTGGCTGTTATATTACTCAACTATCTCACTGTTTTCTCCATTCCTCATGGTCTACCTCCATTCCATAGACATGATCATACCATTCATTTAGAGCAAGAAACTGCGTCGATCAAGGTTTGACCTTATCAGTATGTTTATAACCAAAAAACATAAATAGAAAGATTAGTGAATGAGATGCTTTGGAATAGAATTATTAAACCTAGAAAAGTCCATTTTGAGCACCGGTACTCCTGGTTCAAAAGAAATATGGCACCTGCTGGTTTTGCATTTATTATAGGGCTTTAAATGCAGTGATGATGAAGGATTCCTTTCCAATGCCTACAGTTGGTGAACTTTTAGATGAGTTGCATGACTCTTCAGTTTACACTAAACTAGACTTACGCTCTGGTTATCATCAAGTTTTAGTTTGTCTTGAAGATCGTAAGAAGACAACATAAATGGTTAGTTATGTCATTCGGACTCACAAATGCTCCTATTACTTTTCAAGCTCTTATGAATGATATATTTCAACCATTTTTTAGATGTTTTTTTATGACATATTCGTCTGTAGTCCGTCATGGTCTTCCCATCTTGAACGCTAGGCTATAGTGCTAGAACAATTATTACAACATCAAATTTTTGCAAAACTTTCCAAATTTTCCTTCGGAAAAACTCAAATTGAATATTTGGGTCATGTAGTTTCAAGTGCAAGTGTCGAAATGGATACTTCTAAAGTTCAAGCTATTATTAATTGACTTGTTCCTTCGATAACTTCACAACTCAGAGGGTTCCTTGGTTTGACCAGATACTATCGTCGTTTTATACAACAATATGCCACCATTTCTTTTCCTCTTAACTAGTTACAACAGAAAGATAAGTTTCAATAGTCAACAGATACCCAGATTGCTTTCCAAAATCTTAAAATGGCATTATCGTTAGCCCCAATTTTGGCTTTACCAAATTTTCTTTACCATTTGTCAGTGAAACTGATGCCTTTGGACATGGAATTGGTGCAGTTTTAAGCCAACAAATTCACCTATGCAATCACAGAAGCGGTGGCCAAGTTTTGTCATTATTTGATGGGTCACCAGTTTATCATCTGAACGGATCAAAAGAGCCTCAAACATCTCATAGATCAAGTGGTTCAGACAACAGAACAGTAGGAATGACTTCAGAAACTTATGGGTTATAAATATTTCTTTAAATATAAAACGGGTAAACAAAATAAAGCTACTGGTGCTTGATCTTATTCTTGTTTTTTGGTTGTTTCTATACTCTGGTTTTCTTTTATGTGGAAGTATGATCTTATAGGGAGTTACAATCTCTTATTGATGACTTCCATGACATTTGTTCTTCCATGCCATATTACTTTGTCTGTGATGATTTTTTATTTTGGAAAAACCGTATGGTTATCCTCATCAATCCAAAGATATTATTTCTAAAATTTTGCAGGAGCTCGATTCTTCTCCAATTGGTGGTCATTCTAGCTTTCTTCGCACCTATGCTTGCATATCCAATATGTTCTTTTGGAAAGATATGCAAAATCCGTTCTTATATCTAACAGTGCCAAGTATGTCAACAGGCCAAGGTTTCCCAATTGCACCCCTCTGGGTTACTCAGTCCGTTGCCTATTCCTTCTCAAATTTGGGATGATGTTGCAATGAACTTTATCACACAGCTCCCTTTGTCCCAAGGGTATTCTGTGATCATGGTAGTTATTGATCGTCTTTCTAAATATGGTTATCTGGCTCCTCTTCGTGCATAGAGATGTATCTTTGATGCATAGAGATGTATCTTCAATGCTTTGTTTATGAATATTCGAAGTTGTGGGTGCACTTTCTACCATGGGCTAAGTTTTGGTACAACTTATCTTTTCAGACTTCTATTGGCATGACTCTGTTAAAAGTAGTGTACGGTTGCGAACTTCCGACCATTGTTCATGTTGCTCCATCTGATTCCACTCTTGTTGACGTCCTGCAACAAATCGCTCTTTGTGATGAAGTTCTGAAGCTTTTGACATTTAATTTGAGTCATGCTCAGGATTGTATCAAACATTTTGCTGATTCTCAGCTAGCAGAGTTCTAACAATAGTGTCCAATCTTTCATAAAAAAATTGTATGAAGTTACATTTACACAGATCGGATTATTACAAACTGAATAAAGGAAAAGAAAAAAGAAAAGAGAAACACTCAAAGGAAAAGACAACATAGAGAGAGAGAGAACATTCGTATTTTTTTCCTACCCTGTTACATATCAAAGAAAATTATTTATACAATTTACATTAACTTCCTTGCATGTTTTTACTTCCACGTTAACTTCTTTGCACTGTTTCATATCTAACTTCCATGTTAACTTCCTTACACATTAATTTTTTTGTATGGTTTCATATCTCAACTTCCACGTTAACTTCCTTGCACGGTTACTTCTACGAAGGACACTTGTCGAAATCCCATGCTTTTGGTTCTTCAAGTTACGATCACATCCCATGTCTCCATCTATTTGTTGTATCATGACACGACATAACGACAAGAAATCCTTTATGTGCATGTAAAAATAATGGTTAATTGTTTGTCTAGGAGAAAGAACATTGTCTGTGCCATAAAGTTTTTACCATTTGTCATAAGATTTGTTTGATTAGTTCCTTGTTTAGAGTTTGCTGCAACGGAAAAAAAAATCACTTGCTCAAATTTGGTACAATGTTTTCATTTAAGGAAAAATCTGTTTGTATTTATAATTAATGAAGGTCCAATAAATTTGTATACCAAAAGCAATAATGCTCCAATATGATGAGAATCTTACATCATTAAGGTGATAGGAACTCAGTTTCTATTATTAATTTGGAGTTTTATGTTGGATTTCCAAAGATAATTACACGTCTCCTTTTATCCAGCTTACCTTATTGTTAGATGAACTTAGGCCTTGGGATTTGTTGCACCTAAGTTATCTACAAACTCGTATGCTTATGGAATACAAGTCCTTTAACTACATATATTTACAATGATTTTCTCTGTAGTCTCTGTTGATGTTTCAAACGTAATATTATTGTTACCCTTTAGTTCACATGTGCTATTGTTTACCTGAAATCTCACCGAACTCACTAATTAAAGGTTGGATTTAGTGGTTATGGTAGTTGTTACAATGAGACTAAGAATTTAAATTTACTTAAAAGAATTTAAATTTACTTAATATTCCCATTAAAATACACTACACTACAAGAAAATTTAGTTTCAACAACTATTATTAATGGTTGCTAAAAGTAAGAAAATGGTCGTTAAAAATTATAGCGACCAAAATCGGGTTGGTCATAGGTGGTCACTATAGGGTTGTTACTAAAAGTGCTCAGTGACAAGTTATTACGTTGGTCGTTAAAAATGCAATATTAACAACCATTTAAAATTGGTCACTAAAGGTAGAATTATTAGCGACCAAATTTATACTTGTTAATGTAAAATTTCATGGTCGGTGTAATATTAGAATAGTCGCTATAGTTATGCATACTGCGACTAAATTATTTTTGTTGCTAAAAAATAATCTTATAGCATGGTTGCTATAGTTATTCATACTGCGACCAAATTATTTTTATTGGTAAAAAATAATCTTATAGCAACCAAGTCGATGGTTACTATAGCAATTCATATTGCGACCAAATTATTTTTGTTGGTAAAAAATAATCTTATAGCAACCAAGTCATTGGTTGCAGTTATTTTTATCTGGT
>JANZLC010000002.1:22870219-22884247 GCA_026413385.1 Erythroxylum gracilipes | reverse complement strand
GCTAAGAAAAATTGAAACCTAACTCAACTCTCTTTTCTTTCTCTTCTTTTCTCCTTACACGACACTCTCTCTCCTCTCTTCTCTCCAATTTCATTTTTTTCCTCTTCTTCAATGTAAGACCACCTTTTCTTCTCCCTTTTATACCCTTAATGAAAGCACAAAGTCCATTTTGCCCTTACTTAAGAGCTTATGTTCTTTCATCCTTAATTGACTTGCCTAAAATGCCTTTTATGCTATACACTCCTAACACTTTAATTTAATTCACCTATGTCACATAATCTCATTAAAATTAACATGCTAATTAACTCCAACATACATTAATCTAGCAAGACCCCAAAAATAATCTAATCATGTGATTGAGCCAAGTTTACTTTATAAACTGACCTCATTTTCTTAACTGTTTATGCACCCGTTGACTCCTAATTGATGACTTTTGTGCTTAAATTGGTTCCTTATATCGAGCTCTCATGATTTGCAAATTGTCATTACATTGTCATAATTTGATATTAATTTCTCTACATTTTCATAAGGGCAATTGATACTGCAAGTGTTTTATTTTGTAGGAACAAAGGAGTCAACCATTCAGCAAGTCAACAGGTCATGAGGAAATTTCCAGACGTCGCGTCGAACAAGCCTCTTCCATACGTCGCGACGTATAATGATTTATAGTCGCGACGAACAAGCTATTCTGTATGTCACGATGAATAATTAATTTATACTTCACGACGTACGAGCAGATACCCGACTTAAAATGGAAAATTTACCTCACTGTAGTGACCCGACCCGAATGACCACCTATAAATATTGCTAAATTAGGTTAAAACAGAGTCGGCCACACTCGAATATGTTGTATACACATTCTGATAATTTTTCTTCTTTGTTTTTGCAGTCGGCAGCCATCGGACGATGATTGCACCTTCATCTCCAGTCATCTCTGTTCGCCTTTCGTTTCACAACCCTTCCATCGTTCGTCATTGGAGTCATGGATAGTGTCAGATTCCCAGCAGTGATGGAGCTCTCCGGCGTTATGCATGGCTAGGCTTCCGATCTCTTGAGAATGTAGCAAGGGTTTGAGTTCACTGAGAGCTTCAAAGGGGAGTAATCACAAATGTCTGAAGTTTAGTTATATTTATGTATAGCTCTGAGTTAGATAATGCATCGGTATAACTAGATTAGCATGGTTAATAGTTTTATCCGTGTGTTAAACATTGTGTTGAGATTTGGACATGTTTATTTGTAGATTTTTTAGAGCTTAATACATGAAGTCTCATGTATGTCATTCGGATTTTGCATTAACTTACTTAATCTGCCTAGTTGTGTTTGATTAAGCTGGTTGTGCTTATTCTGTTGACCTATTGCATTTGCTTGTCCAATTTTCACACTAAGGTTTTTAACAAGGATTTAAAGAATCAAGTTGATTAATTAGATCTTTGGACTTAAAGAGTTTTTAAGGTTGATCTTTCAAAATTTAATGGATTCCAACCCCGAAAATCATTCTGACCAGTGATAACCTGAGCCCATTTTCAAGAGAACTTTAGAAATTTGATTTCAATCTTAGTTTTTACCAATTGCATAATTTACCAAAAATCCAAAAAGATTCTTTTATACTTTTCTTTTCTTAAATTCTGATCAATCAATTCAAACCCCCCTTTTAATTGCTTTAATTGCATAATTCGACTTAGGCTAGTTTTCAAATCAATTTCCATCGGTTCCAACAAGAGAGATGACTCGAGGTTCAGCTTGTTGCAATCTTGGAATTTAATTATTTTGACCGATTTCCAAGGTCGATTTCCAAATCGAACGACAGAGCCGCGATCAAGAAGCCTCCAATGCCAATAAACTAAATAGCAAACTAATAATATTACACAACTCCAACCATGCAGTCAAGACAACCACAATCCTTTTTGTTCTTTTCGCATTTCTATGTACACTCAAACTGAAACAAGCCATGACTGCAAAAAAATCTATTGTATTTACGTAAATTTGTTCAAACAATGTATAATGTAAGAGAACAACCATCAAATAATTAAAAATAGTTGAAGGCATAAAGTAAAATAAGAAAACAACTGTCATTTGGACCTCTTGATGTTTCTACATAAAGGACAATGTTTTATAGATTGTTGTTATGATTTAGCTAGCCTATTCATTATATATTAAATCAATTACATGTAATAAAACTAAGCTCTCATAACAAAATTTGCAAGAACTTGCCATTTTATGATCATAAAGGCAATGAGTACAACAATTGACTTGTAGAAAAGCAAGTTTGAGACCTACTGAAGTTTAAGTTTCTAATTAACGTGTTCCAAAACAAGGTAAATTTAATCCAACCCAGCACTAAGGTTCTATTGCAGCTAAAACCTAAGATTAATTATGGTGTAGTTGTTCATAGTAAGAAATTCATTTTACCTTTTAACACAACTCAGTAAAAGAACACAATTCACAATCATCAAGCAAAGCCTTGTCTAAAGTTTCAATAACTCCTATGTCTCCCCTTACACTAGAACTAAAGATATGAAAATGTGTTAATTGGAATTCGTAAGCTAACCCATGATACTAGAGAACTTACAACTGGAGAACAACCACATTGGAGAACAACCACAACCAGAGAACAAGGGAATGAAGTTACGCAATGCATAAAGATTAAATAGCAGTACCTTAGCAAAGAAGAGATGGAGAGGGAAGCACGCAGCTAGCAGCCACACACTGGAGAACCCAACCTAACCCACGACACTAGAGAAGAAGATTCGGGATGGAGACAGCCGAAGTGGAAGACATCGAAGAGTGATAAATGCGGGAGGATAAAGTTGTCTCTGAAAAGAATGGGTATTCGCAGAATAGATAAAGATAGGTAGTATACAGTTTTATCTATTCTTTAAATTTTAAGAATACATATTCTACATGCTTACTTATTATATGTTTGTTTTCTAACCAAACACAAGTTTAATAATATGTTAGGAATAGGAAGGGAATAGAATAGCTATTCCCTTATAACAAACATCCCGAAAGTGAAAAGTTGGAAGGAAGAAAAGGACAAGTTTTCATGACAAATTGGAGATGTGTACAAGAGGAAATCAGCCGACGCTTTGCAATTGCCACTTTCTTGAATCTTTTGCCTTACTTCATTTGATGAACTTGCAGGGTACTTACGATAATAGTTGATATGGACTTGCTTTGAGTAAGGGTAGAATAATTCCTAATTAGTGGTCTACCAATAGAAGATGTTGATCTAGTAATACAATAGGCACTTATTTCAAGTATTAATCTTCCGATAAGTAATTGTATTGTTTATGTTGAAATGCTTTTCCTTTTTTTTTAATCTCATTTGGACCTTCCTTGAGAGATGCCCTTTTATTAACCTTTTTGTCTTCCCTCTTTTAAGGGACATCCATCTGGCTAACAAGATTAATGGTTTATTGTGGTTGATGGAAATGCAATGGGTTATTTATATGCATATAAATATAAGGTGATAAATGCTTAATACACCATATTTCTAATCCGATGTATAATGCATTTTGTTTGTTTATTTAAGAGTTTATTTATTGTTTTTTATGCTTAATTCATGGTTATTATGTTTTTATGTCTTAATTACCTTCATCGATCATAATGAGCAGAAATAAGATGGAATCAACATAAAGAATTGAAGGATTAAAGTTGTCCTTGAGGGACATAACAGTGTAGATCGTGTATCTTTCTACAACTATGTTTTTACAAAATTTCAATGAATTAAAGTAAGATTGAGGGACACATTCATTCACTTGATTAGATGGGTTACAATGTCCATTTTAAAAATCCTAATTTTTAAGCTATAAAAGGGAAAATTAAGAGAAAAAGAAAGAGGCTAAAGGAAGGCTCAAAAATACAATTGTCACCCTATGATGATAGAAAGAATGAAGAACAAGAAAGGAAACACATTTGAAGTAAATTTCCATCGATCTAAAGTGGATCCCTTGAAGATTAAAAGGAATTTCATCACGTCTCTTTTGATTTCCTAATTTTCCTTTAGTTTTGATGTTATGTCTTTTTATGATTGAATTATACCATTGTTGATACTTAGATTAGATGAACCTCAGGATAGACATTGTAGTGATTTTTTTAATTTAATTCATTTTTTGAGCTTATTGAGATTCAATTATGTATTCTTAATTATTCTTGAACTAATATTGCTATGTAAGATTTCATGCTAATGAGATAGAGAAATCTAATATATGAATAGATATAACATAATTGGAAGAAGTTGCACACAAAACTAGATATAAGTTGACATATTCCATATTATGGTCAAACCTAATAGATAAATTCATAAATTAATTAAAGCAATCTTAGGCGTCTTAACTAGAAAGAGATTTCAAATAATCAATTGAGGATTATATGTTATTAGTCTTGAGAAAGATGTTAGCATAATAGAGATAATTACATGATCTAATGAACTATAAATTGAATAGAATAGTGAAAGTATGATTGCATGAGAAATCCTAAGAAGGATTCGAAGTCCAGGCACCATTGTCTTCTTTGATTGTTTCTTAGTTTATTCTTTGTTCTGGTTAGTCAATTGTGTTGGTTTATTTTATTTTATTGTTATAATTTTGAATTTGATTAATTATAAACATCATAATTTATTAGACTAGATGATAGAAAATGGTAAGTACTAGTAATTATAGTCTTAGTGGGATCGACTTATACTTACCACTGTTAATTACATATTTATTTTGTGTTTGTGATTAAAACGAAAATCATCGTTATCAAGTTTTTAGCATTATTGTTGGTGACTTATGAAAACCTTATTTATTGATCTACTCTTTTTTTAGTTATTTTTATATTTTATATTTATTTATTTGTCCTTGTTGATTTGATTTTAAATTTATCTATACTACAAGCATACGACTTGCATCTTTATAGTATAAATAGTATTGTTCATGGGAGGATTGTTATTGGACACCTAACAACTCTATAAAATTTGTTTAAGGCAAACAATATACTAAACATAGCTAGAAAAAAAATTAAATTAGAGAAAATTGAACAAATAACAAAACAACTGTGAATTTATGCTTAATCAATGATAACAACTTAGGAATTACTTCTATCCTTGTTTTGTTTCCCTTCACCTTCTTGATTTAATAATGTAAACGATCTAGAAGGGAGGTTGAATAGATCTCTAAAGCTTTTCATAGAATTCTACAATAAAATCAGAAGCTAATTCACACAAAACCAATTTAATTAAAATCAAATGCAAAGAGTAGGAAAGAAGAGCAAACACTGTTTTTATAGAGGTTCGGTGCTAAGACCTACGTCCTCTACCTAAGCTCCTACTTAAGATTTGGAAAACCACTATATTGCACACTTTTTAGTTCAGTGCGAACTTTTACAATACCAATTGATTTCTGGCTCAAGCCACCTTTACAATCGATTTGTTTTCCAGCACAAATCCTATCTTACAAGTGACTAATCACTAATCACTCAAATTCACAAACAATGATGAGATCAAGATGAAAGAATAATGCTCAATACAGATTGGAAATGAGGTGAGAGCAATAGAAAGCAGATTTTGAGAATTGTATGTTGTTTTTGGCTATGTGAACATGTCTGAATTTTTCTTTTATCTTCCCTCTTTTATTTGCAGCCCCCTTGGATGATTATAGACGTTGGAGAGACTTATGACCGTTACTGATTATCTTCTAGCCGTTGCATGAATGATTCCTTTCCATTTGTGTCTAATTGCCTTCATCAGATACAGTTTTCTGTATTCATAAGTCGACTTGTCGTGTGTATAAGTCGACTTGTCAAACTCCATAAGTCGACTTGTTAAGTGTAAGTCGACTTGTATCAGTTTTTCGTAAAACTTCTCCGCTCTTAGATAAGTCGACTTGTGCAGTGTAACTCGACTTGAATCAACTTATAACTCGACTTATGTCAACATATAACTCGACTTGTGTCAACGTATTTCACCTTCGCTCTTAGATAACTCGACTTGTATAAAACGTAAGTCGACTTACAGCTACCTCCAACGGATACTTTCAATCAAATCTCCCATAATCTTCATTTTTAATGCCTCAATTATGTTGAAGATTGTTTCCTTCTTGATTCCTTAATAATTTATAAGTCTTCTAGATTGAAGATTGTTTTCTTCTAGATTTCTTTCATTCCAAACCACCTGCAATAAATTTCTTACCAATTCTATATATTTTATTATTATCAAAACATTAAGGAATTTAACTTGTCAACCACCATTGGTCCAACAGATATTCAGGTTAAACTCTATTCTTTATAATATGTTTTTTTGTGTTTACCTTAATAATCTTAACAATTATATATTATTTTATTTTATATTGTCTTTTTTATCTATTGAAGCAGGTACAGAGACTAGTCTTCCAACTAAAAATTTTGCAAATAAATATTTGATGATAAATGTATATTTAATTGTTAATTATCATGCGTTGAATATTCATTTGGTACAATTGTTGCATAATTGGGTATAAATTATTTAATAATATTTCTACATATAGATGATGGAGTGAACTATTGACTATCCTAATTATAACGATTAGCTAGCCCCTTCCCTCTATTGTGAGTTTGTTTTCTTTAATCTTTATTTCTTAATTTACTATTTTTTATTGCTTTGATTTTTTACAATTGAAGATATAAATATTTACTTGTATGGTTTTATGTAGGCTAACAAATAAAACTTTATCTTGTTGCTTCTACCCATTAACTTGACTCCAGTCTCCAGCTATAATTGATAATTCCTTTTGTATTTTTTTTATTTGGATAATAATTGCATTATATAAAATAATGTTCATAATAGTACTTGATAATTGTTGCATATATAGACTCATGAATTGATATTATTATTTCATGTTTTTGAATGATCCAAACACCATTTTAATGTTAGATTTAGATAAGTGAATAGTGATTAGTAATAAAAAAAGAGATAATAGTTTAAAATGGCATTAATTTAAAAGATTAAGCAAACATATTTTAATTATTTTTTTGTGAAAACCAAGACATTAGATTTAATAACATTAATTTAATAAAAAAATGAAATGAATATGAGTTCCTTATTAGAGTTGACATAATTTGACAAAAATGAACAATTTAGAAGCTTATAATATTAAGCTTCTTTAAAGAAATGAATGAGAGGGCAAACCTTGGAGCAACTGATAACGTTGCTCCTTTGTGATCAAAAGGTCACACGTTCGAGTTACGAAAATAACCTCTTTGTAAAATGCAAAAGGAATGTAGCGTATAATTGATGTCCCTCTTCCAACTCTTACAAAGCGAGGAGCCTTGTGCATTGAGGTTGTTGTTGTAGTTTAAAAAAATGAATGAGTTATAACATATTTTTTTATTTAAAATGACACATATTAATTTTTTATGAAAATGAGTTTTAAAATAACAAAATATGTTATAAATCTATAAACAATATTTTTAACAAACATATTTATTAATTGATAAGGTGAATTTTTATTGTATTTGTATTATTTATATCTTGCTTAAAAAAAATAAGTAACAGTTATGCTACATAAATTGGTGTGGATTAAGGAGCAGGGCCGCTCCAAACATTTTATAAGTCCTGGTCAAAGTAAATAGAAGGGCCTTAATAAATCGGCAATATACAAATATGTAAACTTTAAAAGAATATTTTTATTATTAGAATTTAATATCCATACATAAGTGACTCAATTTATAAGTGCACATATTCAATAAAATATTAAATGATGATAATATCAGCTGGTGATATCTTGCAAATGTCAACAGTAATAAAATCATTAAAAATAGTAACAATAATAATAAAATAGTATTTCTTAAAAAAACAATTAAATAGTAGAGGCAACAATCGAACAATAATATTAAATTGCAAAACACTAAGTGAATTACACTAACAAGTACATAAATGATCATGATTTATGCTAAAACAATTTATCCGTACATTTTTTGATGCAAAATCGTTAATAATAGTATCAAGATTAATATTATCTAATATATCCTTCTCGACACATAAAATAACTAAACCATTCAACCTTTCTTATGACATTGATAACCTCAATTAGGTTTTTAATAATTTTAATTTTGAAAAACTTCTCTCAATTGATGCTACATTCATAGGTATAGTCAATAGAATTCGATAAGCAATTGAAATATTTGGATAACAACCTATAACTTTAACAAATTCTAAAATTTCAACTGATGAAATTAACTCATTTGGTGTAAAGTCATTTGCAACACTTTTAATTCAGAAAAAAGATCATCTAAATCGACATCTAACATATTATCATGAGAAAAAGTTGTTGTAAAATTAGTGCAACTTTCTCTTAATTTATTATTGTTCAACGACGTTAACTTCTTTGAATAAAATAAGAGTCCAAAAATATTTTCAAATGTTGTTAATTGACCAAATATGTTCTTCAATAAAGCAATTGCCATACAACAACTAGAAAGTAATTAACTCTTAAAGAATCTTCAGCTAATTGTATTTCTCTATCGTGATCATTTTCATCAAATTGTCTTTTCCTAATAATATAATGTCTAGTTGGAAATCTATGCTCTACATTCATCTTATGTGCAAGACTTTTGGAAATATTTATACTAGAGGCAAATCCTTCGTCTCTATATTTCTCAAAAATACCATCACACTTTCTAATTGCTCTATGGTAGTGTCAATGCACATACATTTAGACTACAACTTTTTACCCACCATGCTAATAGAAAATAAAATATCATACCAAAAACTATACCAAGTAAAAACTCAAAACTCTCTAGTACACTAACCAAACTTTCTGCTTCACTCTTTGACTTGAAATCATCATAAGACTTAGATAATTCCATCAAAGCCAATCTTATTTGAGGAGCTTGAAATCTAATAGCTTTAACACTTTTTATTCAACTCTCCTAACGAGTGTTAGACAATGATTTCAGGGTTAAGCCCAAAATATTATCAAGTAAAATCTTTCACCTTTTAGGAGAACTTAAAAATAATGCATGTATGTGTTATACAACTCCAAAAATTAAACAACTTTAACACAAGAATGTGTCATATCATTAAAAGTAAGATTAAGATTACAACAAGCATATGACATATATAATGCTAATAGATTTATTTCAAGAAATCACTTTTGAACTCCTTAGTGATTTCCCTTTATACAAAAACAATAACAACAATACTCAGTATAAATTCCACTGAGGCGCGGGGTTTGGAGAGGTCTAGTACGCAGCCTTACCCTTAACTAATAAAGAGGTTGTTTTCAAATGACCCACTTAAGAAAAAAATATAATAAAGAATAAATAAATAGTAGTAATGAAAAATACTAAGTAAAATGATAATAAAAATAAATAAATAAAATATATCTATATATATATCATAAAATGGCTGAAAATGATAATTTTTTAAAAATACATACATAAATAATAATAATAATAAATAAAATAAAAATAATAACTAGAAAGATAGATATATATAATACTAATAATCATAATAACACGAATAATCATAAACATATTAATAATAAGAAGAAAATGAATAATAATAATATTATTATTAATGATAGTAGTAAAGATAGTGATGAGGATGATGATGATGAGAACAACAACAACAATAATAATAACAATAATAATATAATAATAATAATGATGATGATGATGATGATGATGATGATATTAATAAGTAATTACCTCTTAGCTAACTACAAGAGACAAGAGTTAAAGGATTAAAGAGGACTATTAGGATCTCTTTACAGGGGATTTTTTACCTGAATCCTAGTACACCAAAGTTTTGGATTGTAGGTCATGTTCTCAGTAAGTTCCAACATTGCCCTACATTTTTTATCACCTCCCCCTAGTTCTTCCCTATTTTTCTCTTACAATCGCTAAGTACAATTCTTTTGCATCTTCTCACTAGAGTGTTTAAGTGTCTCCTCTTAATATGACCAAACCACCTAAGCCTTGTCTCTCTTAATTTGTCCATAATATTAGCAACCTTTAATTTGTTCCTTATCATTACATGCATGACCTTATCCCTTTTGGTAAGGTTGCACATCCAACGGAGTATTCTCATCTCCATCACCATTAGCTGCTGACCATGAACTTGTTTGATGGGCCAACACTCTGTTCTATAGAGCATGGCCAGCCTAATCGCTAAACAATAGAATTTACCTTTAAGCTTGAGTGGTGTCTTCTTGTCACACAAAACTCCTGAAGCACTTTTCCATTTAAGCCACTCTGATCTGATCCGGTGGACTATGTCTTCATCAATTTCTTTGTTGTTCTGGATGATAGATCTGAAATATTTAAAACATTCATTTTGCGATATAACTTCTGATCCAATCTTTACCTCCACTTTTGTAATCACCCTATGTCACAAAAAGTTGCATTCCACATACTCAATCTTAGTTCTACTCAATCTTAAACCCTTGGACTCTAACGTGTCCCTCCAAAGTTTAAGCTTGACATTGACCTCCTCTTTTGTCTCATCAACTAAAATAATAACATGCACCAAGGCACATCCCCTTGGATGTTCTTGGTAAGCTCGCCAATTACTACTGCAAATAGAAAGGGACTCAAAGAGAAACCTTGGTGTAGCTCAATATCTCTAGAAAAATGCATCGTATCTCCTCTCATCGTCCTTACTCTAGTTTTTACACCTTCATACATATCCCTAATAGGTTGTATGTAAGTCATAGGGACCCCCTTAACTTCTAAATACCTCCATATGATTTCCCTTGGTACCCTATCATACACATTTTCTAAAGCAATAAAAATCATGTATAGGTTACGTTGTCTTTTCCTGTAGTATTCCATTAACCTTCTAAGGAGATGCAAAGCTTCTATTGTGGACCTTCCTAGCATGAAGCCAAATTAGTCTTCTGAGATAGAAGCATCCTTTCTCACTTACTTCTTGATCGCTTTCTCCCCTAACTTTATGGTGTAACAAAGTAATTTGATGCCTCTGTAGTTATATCAACTTTGGATGTCCCATTTGTTATAATGTTTTTCCTTTATATTAGAAATATTGTAATAACCTTGACACCTCACGCTATAGACATTAAGATCAAGTTACTTAAATACATTCAATAATTTATTGAAAAGTCTCAATCTAGATGTGTCATCTACCTTTAAGAATTTTAAAAAGTACTCCTCTATTTTATTTTTTATTTGATATATTCACACATCATATTAACAAACTTCTTTGTTCTTGATGGATCAAATAAAAATTATTTCTCCTCTTTAATAATCGTTATGATAAAACTTCTGACACTATAGGCCAATAGAGAAATCAACTTATTTTGAATTTTGTGACCAAAATAATGATGATGAATTTTATGATTTTAAATGTGTCTAACATGATCTTGTATTATTACATCAAATTCAATAATCATCTCAATCAATCCCAAAAAAATACCATTACTATCTCGGTAAAGTTTTTCATTGGATCATTGAAAAGTCTAATTATATTTAGCAAGACATTTTACAACAAAAACTATTCTTATCAAAATTTGTTTCCAACGTTCTTTCTCCTGTACAATTTCTTATTGCAAATCTTTATCAATTGTTTGATTTTTACTCAATCTTACTCTTAATTCATTTCAAGTTCTCATATTAGTCATATGCTCAACATTATTTTCATGTTTTTTGAGACTCTCACTAAGATGCTTTCAATCTCTTAATCCATTATTTTCTAATGCACTTCGCTTGTTATTAGATTTAAATAACTTACAACAAAAACAATATACTATATCTATATGTTTAGAGTAAACAATCTTTTTCTATTGCTAATCTCTCCATTACTCAATTTTCTAGAATAATAAAAATATGAAAAATGCCGAGAGATATGGTTCAAAGAAAACATAAGATTCAATTATCTTATAGGCCTTTTTTTTAAACTAAAATGTCTCTTACTTTATTATTAAGATTATTCCACTTTCTAGGATCATAAATATCCAAAATAACACCTAGTATGAATTCTGCTGATACGTGAGATTTAAGAAAGTCCAATGGTATACAGTCTTACTCCTTACTAATAGAGAGATTACGTATTATAATATATTCAAGTATTTAGTAAGCTAAAAAATACATAGAAAAATCAGAAACTTTACTTTTATATTATCAATCAGAAATTTAAGCTATGAAAATTTTTTGCTGTTAATTCTTGAGTTGAAGTATCTTAGATTTATATGTTGATAGAAATAAGAAAGTTAGAGGATAAAAAATACAATCAAATACTTGAAAGAAATTTATAAATACATCAACTTAAAAAAATTAACGTTAAATTTAGAAGTTAACGTTAAATTTTATAAGCTGAAGAAACAATAGCCTTAAGAGAAGATCAAGGACATTGTGCATTCGTAGAAACGAGGTGTCGGAATGCTTTTATGAGCGTGGGCCCGGGGTCTGGACTGTCGAGATAAATATACGTTTTATGTTTGCGTGAATTATGATTCAGCAAGCCGTATGGCGATGTAGGTTAGTTAATGGGAAGAATTTAAAAAGGACAAGGAGAGAAACAAGACAGAGGAATAATAAAAGGAAATGGTGATTGATTATATGCCATATAAATAGTGAAAGCAATAAATAAGTATGGATGACACTGGTTTGTTAGAATTAGGTTATACCTCCACTATGTATGAACTGCGTGTGGAGAGAGAGGGAAATAAAATATCGGTCTATTTTTAAGCACTACACTTTGTTTATTGCATGTAAAGGGAAAAAGAAAGGTACCAATTGCTGTGACCCTAAATCACAAGTAGTGGGTCGTTACATGAAAGTTGAAAAAGTGCCAATTCTAATATGAAACTATTAAAAAGACCAGTAATGCTTTGGCTGCTACATAGTGTAGCTCAACTAACAAACATGGTGGTGGTGGTGAAGGTGAAGGAGAACCAGCGCGCATCACTTCATGCTTGGACCTGGCAGTCCATTGCGTGATCAATTCACTATATAGAAACAACCCCTAATTACGTGAAAGAAAGCTTATCCAGCCAAAATGTTCTTTCAGCAACTACACAAACATATGCAAATAATAACAACTGAAACCCAGAATTACTAAGAGAGAGCCTCACATGAATAAATGACGCAAACACATGCAAGTGAAGATTAAATTAGAGTGGAGAAACTATTGTGACTATGGAATCTTTCAGCGTAATCATATTTAAAAGGAAAGTGCTTCCCAAGATGCCAAGTATACTTACGTAATGGAAGGATGATCCGAAAAGTGAGTCCACTTAGGCCCACTTTACTTCATGGAACCAGATATTCTTTCATATAATATGCGTATGCCATTTGAACCACCAATAAATCATATATAAAAAGGAAGGCAGACTTTCAATTGGTAATTCTTTATAAAACTTCCAGCCGCCTGTGGCCTTTTTCTTCCACTCCCGTTCGTTTTCCTTTATTCCAGACGACGAAAGAAAACATCATAACGATCCTGGCAAACTTTATTTTGTTTGTATGAAAAAACTGTTTTTTTTTTAGTGGAACTAATTGTTAATGAAAAAGTAGTATTGTCTTACAAAAAAAAATAATTTGTTTCCGTTCTTTTTTACTGCCTTTGATATACATGGATTTGTACTTTTTTATTGCACGGGCTACCTCTAGTCAAAGGGCTCGGAGAGTACTAAATCTCGTGCTTACGAACAGAATCTATTAGAAATTAGAGTCACCAAAGCAAGACTATAGTGTAAATGCTATATATGTTGGCCCAGACATAATTTCTCGGCAAGTACAACTCTCAAGCAATGTTATGAATATCGTATTTGACTTGATATCGGATTGAGCTCTGGAATGAAATTATACCGGTATCGGTTAGTATCGGGTACTATTTCGAGAAAATTTTAAATTTATGAAATAGTCCCTAAAAATTTTAAAAATTGTAAAATAGTTCATATTGGTACTATATAATATCATGCATGCTTTCAAAAATCTTAATAATAAATAATAATGACAATTAATATGAAATGAAAATAATTTTTAAATATTTTATATATAAATAATAACCACAATTAATATAAATAAAGACAATTATCATCATACAATTAT
>JANZLC010000002.1:22797814-22808315 GCA_026413385.1 Erythroxylum gracilipes | reverse complement strand
GACATGTAATATGTATTATATGTGGGTTAATCTTGGATTTTACAACTGCATGTGTGAAATGTTTTGATTTGTTTGTTATGTCTTGGGTGGCATCCATGTATCCTCCCAGGGGGTATTTGGGTGTTACAGGAATGGCCAAGAGTCGACAGACTCTGAGATTTCGCACCATCAGCTATTGGAACAGGGGCAAGGATTGGAAGGTTGGGATTGGTATTCTATGAACCTGGGATCGTGGGAGAAGACGAAGGGGAGTGGCCATGGACAGGGATTGGGGAGATAGGGTTTCCAGAGGGCGTCAATGGTGACGAGGGGGGCTTTCGAGGAGAAGACACGGGGAGTTGGGTCAGGGGTGGGCGAGAAGAGGACAGAGAGGAAGAAGCAGCAGCCATGGAGAAGGGTCAAAAACACCAGTGATCGACGAAGTAGAGGACGCTCGGCGCTCACATTCTCTTGCTCACATTCTCTCATAACGTTTAACATTGATCAAGGTTAAAAAAAGTAAGATATTTGCGCCTATTGATCTTGCACTAATGAATGTATTTTGTGCTAGAACAATTATTTTCCCCAAACCCTTCTTCATTCTATTTGTAAGTACTTTTTAGATGATTTTGTAGAACATATTGCGACAAGGAATAGGCCTAAATTGCTCCAACCTATTAGCATTAGGTTGTTTAGGAACAAAGCTTACAAAGCTCTTATTCCATTCTTTTTAGAGAGTTCATTTCAAGAAAAACTCTTTCGTTGTTTCTGTAACTTCCACTCCCAGGATATCCTTTTCTTTTGGAAAATTTTCCCATTATAGCCATCTAGACTAGGAGATTTGCCAGGATTCATAGAGAATAATGCTTCTTTGTTCTCTTCTCCAGTTATTTCCTTGATAATTTCTTCCTTGTCCTCTTCTGATATATGTTTAATTCTCTTTAAAACATCTTTTTGGAATAACCTCTGCTTCATCCTCCTTCCCATTTTACTTGTTGAAATACTCAAAGGTGATTCTTTTCTTTTACTTATGGTCTTGATGTGTCTAACCTATTTCATCTTCCAGGAACTGAACGTGGTTTTTGTTCCTTTTTGCTCTCATTTAATTCATGAAGTATTTTGTGCATCTCTCCCCTTTCTTTAGCCAAAGCAACTTTGATTTTTGTCTCGGCATGTTATTTATGTCTTCTAGAGTCTTATTATAGTTTTTGATCAAGTCTACTTCCTCTTTTCTTATCTTTTGGTCCTTAGGTCTTGTTCGCACTCTCTTTTTGTAACATCCCCTATACGGAACCTATAACTACCCATATATATGGCAACCAAATTCTTGTACAAATAGTCACGGTGTACATTTATACTTGTTTATAGGAATTGTCATCACACATTTTTCTATTCAATGTTATACATACACATATTACAAAATTTCATATCACTTAACATCATCATTGAAAAGTAGCATTACGTATTTACACTTACATGATAATCTAAAAGAAAACATTATAATTTCCTTCATTACAAGTACAATAATCTTTAACCCATAAAAAACACATTCCAAATGTACTTTTACACCTAGTAGTTAGCCTTAGTCCCTGTAGATGTCCCTTGTACCTCACTCCTAATACCTAGACCTACACGGATTAATACCCTTGCTAATCTTGGAAGTTTAGTGAGGAAATACTTAGTTTGGATGACCACTCACAGCAGTCATCCGCCAAGCACCCACATTCATAAATATCATAAACTCATGTAAACAATGATGACATACTTAAGCAAAGTACATAATGCAAATATGCTTCAACATATTATCTATATACTGAAAATGCACATTTATAAGCCAAATATTCATATTCAAAGATCATCAGTACAAATTATCATATTGTCGTGTTGTATCTCTTATTTATGATTGTTAAATTTCTTTTCTGGTGTTAAGCCTGCACATTCCTATAGGTGTGGATAACGGGAGCTGTGGATATCTGAAGATATCAAACTGTGGATAGTCGAAGGCCTCGAACTATAAATTCTTGAAGGTATAAAGCTATCAATACCAGAAGGTCTCGAAATGAAGACAATAGTGGTGCCAAACTGTAGCAGTTGCACTCTTTAATCATTTACCAATTTCATGAGTAATATATTGACAAGTCATATGATATTCATTTAAAATCATAAAATATGTTTTTAAGTTCATGCATGCGAGTCATAACTTATCACCAGTAGGAGGGTATCAAAATCACACTTGTATAATCATACTATATACATACAAGCAATAAATATCCATATAAATCATTTATGTACATGTAAATTTTCTTTAGCATGCATTATGTTCAATTTTAAGTTTCAATATTTAATCACCCAATTCAAATATAGTAAGTCATATTTCATTTATTTCTAGATGCCTAAAAGTTTTATAGACATTAAAAAAGGTTTCGATATGATTCGATAATAAAAAATGGAAGCCAAAAACTCAAAATAATGTAAATTGGGTTAAGCACAAGGTGCTAAAATGGGCAACCAAAAACAACCCAGAAGCAAATTACGCTATGGTCTCCACTTGTTACGAAATTTTCACATAAAAAACGTTCAACTTAGACCTTATACTCTACTAAAAATTTGATCCCCTATGACTCTATTTTCCATATTATCAAATATCATGCCATTTGGACTTCTAAGTCATGAGATAAGCACAAAACATCACAAGCTGCTCTAATACAGGGGCAACATCATGTCATCATTTTCAATCTCAAATTACAATATTATAAAGCTAGAAATAGATCTTGGTCTCTTCTAGAGCTTTTTATTTCTATGTCTTAACTTTCATCTCCAATTGAAATCGTCCAATTTAGAGGTCTATAGGACAAGTTATGGTCAAAATAACAGGTTTGGTTCAAGTGCACTGAGAACCTAAGATAGAATTTCATTAAATGTTACTCTCTCTTGTCATATTCAACCAATTCCATGAAAAGTAAAACCAAGACATCATTCCAGAAACTATTCCATGTCTAAATCAATCTTTTTACACATTCAAATATGCACACATACAAAAATTAACTAAGTGTAGTCCCAAACCTTAAAATTGGTCAAATAGTTCTTCTAATGCCTTTCCTTCCCTTCCTCTTTGGCTTTGCTTGACTCACCACCAAAAATGCACGTCTCAATCTCAATTCCAATTCTTCATAAGCAAAGTAAGAAAAGATAAAGAGAACGAGAAAACCACTAACTTTTATCTTGATTTCCACCTAAGATTAGCTTGATTCCTTACATGCAAAATGATGGGATGAAGAAGATAAAGTAGAGAGAAAATGAGCGAGGAAAAATCTAGAATACAAACCCTAAAATGTCGTCCCTCTCTCCTCTCCATGTGCCCATTTCATGCACTTTCAAGACTTAACACACATGCTTAATTCCTATTGGACACATAGGATTTACTGGGTGCTTGGTTCATGAGTTTGGAAATCAATCAATGGGTAAGGAATGAATACAGGTGGTTGGTTTTACATTATGATTATAGGAGATATCTGAGTTTCGTGGAATCTTCCATACCCCCTCATATATTAAAGGAATGAGTTTCATTTCTAGTCTGGGGTTATTGAGGTGATTACTAATAATATTGACTTAAGAAGTTAGTTTTAGGATAATTTGACTCCACTTATATGTTAATTTGATTCAATATGACATGATGATTTATAATATAAATGGACATATCTAAATTAATGAAGGATGGATGTTGTAAGATTATAATTTTGATTATGATTTACTTAAGGAAAAGCAAAAGTGTAAGTGTAGAAATGTTTGATATATGCATATTTGACCACATTTATTTAACTATATTTGATGTATTTTGCTTAATATTGTATACTTTTATTCTATATTTGGTACTTAATTTTTTGCAAGTGCATATATAGGTTATAATTGCCTTTATGGACTAAAAGGAAAAGAATTAGGTTAAAAATGCAGCATAAAACAAAGATTTGAAGCAAATAACGGATACATGGTTGTGTTGATTGCCATGTATGTCTCTCAACCTGTGCAAAATCGCAAATTCTGGAGATTTTGGAATATACATGGTCCAGTTCACGCCCTTGTATCAAACCTTATATCTCTCAGAAACCCTATAGATTACCATAAAAAAGACATTAGTAGAGGCAAAAGAGAAAAGCAGACTTACAGAGGCGATTCCAATCATGGAGAACATTCAAAAGAGGCGATATTGATCCAGAGATGTCGAAAACTCAAAGAAATCATCAAAAGATCTAATAGATTACTACATCAAACCTTTACCTTGAAAGAACATTTGATAGAAAAGAAAAGACATTAAGAATTATGAACTCTTTGTTTTCTATTTTTTTCCTCCTGTTTATGTTTGATTTCATGTTCTATCATGTGTGACTAAACATCTTTAGTGTCTAAGTGTGATGAACCCTAGTTTATGCTATAATATGTTTTAATTATTTTATGTAATGCAATTGTTTTGATTAATCTATTATGATTTAATTATATGTTCTAATATAATCGAAATATTAGTACATAATTTGATTTCATAGCATGAATATTGAGAAATCATGTGTATAAATAGATCTACCATAATTGAAAGGAGTTGATTACAAACCTAGAGATAGATCAACATAAATCCTCTAGATTAGGGTAAAACCTAATAACGGAATTAACAAATCAGTAAAGCAAAATTTAACCTTGAGTAATTCAGTTGATAAACTTAAGATTAGTTGTTATTAGCATACAATAGGAATTTTCACGGTCCAATAGTCAATAGAACAATTATATAATAAAAGGATCATTAACTAATGGTTTTAGGGGATTCATTACCTAGGCACTAATTCTTAATATTGATTGTTTTCTAAGTGATTTTCTTTGTTCTCTTCTCATTATTATTTCCTAATTTATTTTATCGGCTTAAGTATTAATTTTAATTAAAAACAAACACTCAATGTGTAGACTATATAATAGGATTACGGTAATTACTAGTATTAATTATCTTCGTGGGATTTGACCCGTGCTTGCATGTGCTAGCTACATCTATGCAATTACTTGTGATTAATTCAATATTAACTAACTAAACCGAGTCAATCAACCTATCACAAGTCTCTTTTACTGCAACTTCTATAATCCTCTAAAGTATTGGTGTATATATATATAATGCCAATGCCAATCCAACTCTTTATTTTTTTTACTGGCCTATAATTTAGATTCACTTTCTGTAAGTATATAGGAAACATCTTGTTACTCATCATTTGATTTTGAGCTATTAAACCAAGTTTAGCATCTTTCATTTGACATATTCTATTTTTGATTAATATAATATCTCATAACCCTTCTCTTGGAGTTGTCCAATATTAAACAAGATGGTATTTAAGTATAGTATATATATGAAATTAGTAACTTACTATATTTGAACATATTACCTTTTCTTTGCCTTCAATAATCATTGTTGAGTTATGTCCAAATTTGAATGCGTTGGTGAAACTCCTATCAAGCTTAGAAAATGCTTCTTCATCACCATATACGTGATTGCTACGTCTAATATTAAGATACCACATGTTATTATCATTTATCTCTTTTACATAACATATCATACATAAAGAGACCTCTGTCTCCTTTTCTTATTATTCAACTTAGATTTTCCACCCTTATTTATGTTTATTTTGCCTTCAAATTTGTAATGACTAAATCTATGGCATATAAAGCACTCAATATGAACCTAGACTTAGTCATGCTACTTTCCCTGATCTATCTCTCTCGCAACTATATCCTTTGATTTCCTTTATCTTCCTTATTTCCTTTCCCTTTTTATGTACTCTTGCCCCTTGAACTAGGCTTCATTGATTGCATTTGTGGTTGGAATAGTTGATAATTTTGCACCTCATCAATAATGAGTTCATCAAAGTCATATGACTCTTCGACAGAGCACACAACATAATTAATTAAACTTGGTGCTCACAAATCTAAGTATCTTCTAAATAATGGTATTATATTCCATCTTATGAACATTTATTTTGAGTTTTTTTAGCAATGGCCATGGTCTTAGAGAAATAATATGCTATAGATTCCTCATTCTTTATTTGCAATGTCTCAAATTCTAATTTAAGTGGCTGCAATTGTGCCTTGCAATACCTTGATATTTCTTTTGAAATTGTAATGTAACTACACTGACAATTGCTTAACATACCCTAGCTAACTCTATCCTAAACATCAGGAAACACTTTAATAAACATAATCTAGTAATAAAATTCCACAAACTAAATTGCAATAATTTTCACTAGAAATTTACGTGTGATGTGATGAGCAAGATTGCATGTGTACTTGTTGCATTATTGATTTGGACAGTTTCAACTGTCACGTATTTTGCCCTAACAATTACATCACCCACCTTATACTTCCACTTCCACTTACTCTTTCTCCACGAGATACCTCAAGCTTACAAACTTTTTAAGCTTTACTCTCAATTTAGGCTATGTTAGGTTAGATGTAAGATTTCTATTGAAATGGAATGATTTATAATATAATGGAATGTAAATGGATATAATATTAGAAAATTGTTATTTGAGAGGAAACGAATGGTTCATAATATAATATAGTGAAATGTTGTTTGAAAGATGGATGAAATAAAATATAATTTATGGATAATAATAATAAATGACTATTTTACCATTGATAGAACAAAACACATGTTAATAGATCAAAACACATATTGATAGGTATAATTGGTATTATAAAAACTTATTGAGGGTATATTAGGTAGTACAAATTTATCATTTTGCATTTCATCTTAAACCTCCCAAATTAGAGACAACTCATTTTTACTATTTAGGATGGAAACCCTCCAGTACATCATATTTCATTCCATTATATTATAAACCCTCATTTCAAATGATGAAATAATATTACATTTCATTTCATCGCTAACCGCCCTATCGAATATAGCCTTAAACTTTCAATTCCATCCAATTTAAGAAATTGTTTGTCTTCCAGGTGTATTACTAATCTTGTCCCAGCAATTCATGCCGAAACTATGGAGCAGGTGTTAATAAAAGCAAATTAGGTTAAGTCCAATTGCTTATGGTTCCTTCCTTTGAATCCTTTGGAAGACATTCGATTCTACTTTAGTAAGGATGAATCGAGTTAAAAGCTTTATGGGCCAAACATGTCAAGCCCGTCCATTTTCAAGGGAGAGCTCATTCAATGTGCTAAGTTTTGGTCATATATTAAACATAGAGCAAAAGGAAAGGGACATTGTAATCAATACAAATATAGGTTGGACAGAATTATTCTTATGTTAATTACCTAACAGTAGTTTTTCAATTAAAACTTGAAATCCAAAAGGAACAGCTCCTCATCCGAGAGGAAGTTGTAGTATATGATTCTTTTGGTGGTTGACTAGTAGCAGTTTTAGTTAAAACTTAAAAGCAGCGGCTCCTCAATTTCTTAAAACTTAGAAGGTGAAGCAAAGTGCGTACACGAAATTTATACGTCCCAAAAAGACTCCCCAATTGATCATCGCAATTCAATTTGCTATACATATTTACATCCTAAACTTTTACAAAGAAGAACAAAAGAATAATGGGTTTCTACTAATGATCCAAAGTGAAATGTACGACTCAAACTTGAGAAAAGCTTCCTTTTGTAGATATTGGTAACTCATATGCTCCTGAACTGAACTTGTAATTGTAGCAACTTCTTCAGCTCCTTCCCCGAGACTGGTTGACTCCTAAAACCTGGCGAACGCAGACGGCGTCAAATTTGTAACAACCAAGATATGCTACTCACTGGGAAGTGACTTAAAATTTGTAGATTTCACCTACCCTCCACCATGGTGTTGGACCAAGACAGAGACATTGAAGATGACTCGGATTTTCTGATATCTGCAAATGTTGGATGTGATGATGATGAATAGCCAAAACTTCGAGACAAATTTAACCATAAATCCCTGGACTTCATTTGTTGCAGCAAATACGCCCCCATATCCTCAGTCTCGGACTCAGTAGGCTCATTACTCCCCTCCAAAACCTTTACCACCTGCCTCATTGTTGGCCGAACTCCAGGGTCAGGATATGTGCATAACAAGCCTAGGTGAAGTATTCTCTCCACTTCCTCCTCGTCGAATCCACCTCTGGCCTTAAGACGCTCGTCTAAAGCATCGAGTAAACACTCTTCCATCATCAATTTCCACACTGTACCAACCAGAGGTGGCTTCCCTTCCTCTATTGGCCTCCTTCCACACATTACCTCTAATATCAATACACCAAAACCAAAGACATCGGTTTGTGCTGATGCTCGTCCACTGCGCACCACCTCAGGTGCTAAGTAGCCCACTGTTCCGACCACCCGAGTGGTGCTAGCTACTTGTCCGTGCACGTGCATTCGAGCCAGGCCAAAATCGCCTAGCCTTCCATTCATGTCCTTGTCAAGTAGTACATTACTGGCCTTAATGTCCCTGTGCAACACTCTGGACTCCCATCCTTCGTGCAGATAAAGAACCCCAGAAGCCACATCTTTCAAAATCCTTATCCTCTCTTCACAACTTAGCATTTTACTCTCATCACATTCGAACACCCTCTTGTCCAAACTTCCATTTTCCATGTAATCATAGATCAACATGAAATTTCCCTTTTCTCTCTTGCACCAACCTCTCAAAGCCACCAAGTTCCTGTGCTTCAACCTTCCAAGGCTTGAAATTTCAGCACAGAACTCTCTCATGCCGTCATTTTGATGTGATATCCGCTTCACCGCTACTTCTGCCCCAACAGGCAACACACCCTTGTACACCTTCCCATTTCCTCCAGTTCCAATAACGTTCTCTTCACTGAATCCTTTAGTTGCTGTGTCAATTTCTTGGTATGTAATTCGATGTGGCCAGTACTCCAACTCCCATTCCTCAATTTCCTCTTTTAACCTCGCCAGCCTTTGCTTCCTCCTAATCAAGAACAAAGAAACCGAAGCCAGGCCAACAATAACCAGGAAACTTCCCACCGTAACTCCTGCAATAAACCCCTTTGACCGAAAAATTGAATCTTTTGGTAGTAAAAACGACGGCAGACCAGTAGTAATCAAACTGTCACTTAGCGAAAAGTTGGTGTTGCTAAAGCTCCAAGCCAAAATCTTGTGACTCTGAACAAGTTGCCCTGTTGATGCAGTGAATCCAATATACATCTCATCCTCGAAAACATCAGAAAGATTGAGCCGTACACTCAATAAAGGACGTTGAGGCCTTTTCAGACCAACCGGAGCCATAGTAACATTAATAAAAGCATCTGCATAGTCAATCCAAACTTGGTAATTACTACCATCATTTAGCTTCTGCGTCTTGAATGAACTTTTGCTGCTATTGGCTTCATCGTTACGCCAATAGCCTGCTTCATTTGCAACCAACGATGTGAGGGAATTTACATCTATTCCGACATGATTGTCATTGATGTCATTGAATTCTTGATTTGAAAACACATCAAACTCAACACCAAACACATGGTTACTTGATAAACCAGTATTTGTCCGATTCAAGAAGCCTAAATTTTGAGAAGAGGTGGCATTATCTATGCCAGTATATGGAACAAAAACGAAAACCAAGCCATGCCCAGGAAGGACACCTTTGTAAGGAGCCATAGCGAATATGAAAGATGTTGAGAACGGATACACATAGGAGGAATTTTGATCTTTGGTTGGTATCTTTGATGGGTATAAGGCATGACCAATCGTGAAAGATGTTTCATTAGTAAGAGTAAGGATCCGAGATTCGATGATTGCAGAGCCATAGAGCAACAGATTTGAGGAATTCGCAGAACTGTTGAAGCCATTGAAGACAAAATCTATGGCCGACGCAACTTGAGAAAATAGAATTATTGCATATAGAATCGAGCAAAGAGAGGCAAGATCTTTCTTCATATCTAGGGAAGAAGAGGAAGCGGAGACAAGGAGCGATGTTTCATGGAGCAGTTCAGAGAATTAAGATAAGATTGAAGGAGCTAAGGAAATGCTGGGGGATTTGGATGAAGTTGAAAGAAAGATTACGCCAAACAGGACGGGAAGGAAGGCTTTGAATTTTCCTAGTCAAACATGGAGAACTCAGTTTGTCCACGGATTTGATGGATATTTACATGATTGGTACTGTGAAATTGTCGGCGAGTGACGTCAGAGTGAGCGTTACGGCTCTCGCCGCCTAGGCTTTTAGTAAAGCAGAAGAACCGTGTCAGTTTGATCCATGCATGTTAAACGAGCCGAAAATCTCGCAGTAAGTCAGAGAGCAATGATACGAATACCGTATCAGTTTAGTATTGAATTGAGTTATCGGACTGATTAAAGTTTTGGATAATTTTTTTAATTCATAAAATAGTTTTTAAATTTTTTAAAAAATTATAAAATAATACAATTTAATCCTGTTTCTAAAAATTATAATAATAAATAATAATTTAATTTAATTTAATTTATAAATTTAATTTAATATTTATTAATAAATATAATTAAATTTAAAATATATATTTAAAATATATAAATTTCAAATTAATTTTATTTAATAATT
>JANZLC010000002.1:22771473-22784298 GCA_026413385.1 Erythroxylum gracilipes | reverse complement strand
AGGTACCCCTTGCGATGATCGACCGTAAATTGTGTTTTCCTCACCAACTCTTCTTGGATGCAAGTATCAGTGCAATGCCTTACAGCTGTGATGGTTATTACAATTTCCATACCTTTGTCACTCTCTCCATAGGAGAGCCACTCTTACTGTTTAACCGAGAGTTCTGTAAATGATTGCATAATCTGGTATTTGAGTCTGTTATCTTGAATTGGTTGTGTTGCTGGTAATCTTGTCTTTCGTTTGGGAGCTGTGGTAGCTGGTTGTTTTCAGTTTTTAGTGTGTTGTTTGTTGAGGGGAACAGTTCTAGGACTCCTCATGCTACTGTTTGTACCTTTAGTTGGGGTTAGAAACTGTTGCTTTGGCCATTTCTTGATGTACATATTTTTCCATTAATTTAAATTTTCTGATTTATCAAAAAAAAATCTTACTTTTTAAAGAGATCTTTAATGGCTATAATACCAAAACTAAGGTGA
The DNA here is from genome assembly GCA_026413385.1 of Erythroxylum gracilipes. Taxonomy (NCBI): domain Eukaryota; kingdom Viridiplantae; phylum Streptophyta; class Magnoliopsida; order Malpighiales; family Erythroxylaceae; genus Erythroxylum; species Erythroxylum gracilipes. Next base: position 22,783,825 of record JANZLC010000002.1, on the reverse strand, counting down.
AGAAATGCACTATAAAGATAGATTTGGCTAAAGCTTATGTCTCAGTTAATTAGAGCTTCATTTTCGGCATTCTAAAAGTAGTAGGCTGTCCTCCCTTGTTTAGGAAAAGGATTAAAGTATATGCATCTACTGCATCTCTTGCTATACTAGTGAATGGAGAACCTACCAAGTTGATAAAATCCGTTTGAGGTAAGGGAACCCCCTATTCCCTTACATGTTTGTGTTGTGTATAGAGGTCCTCTCAATCATCATTACTGGGAACGTGGAAAATAGCTCAGAATTTCAATATCATTATAGATGTAAAGGTAACAAAGTTACTCAACTAGCTTTTACGGATGAACTGCTACTATTTTGTAGGCTAACAAGCAATCAATCAACCTGCTAATGCAATCTATGTGGGACTTTAAAGCTATAATAATGCTAACAAGTAAGAAATCAATCAACCTACTCATGCAATCTATGGAGGACATTAAACCTATAATAGGGCTGAAAAAAACCCTAGTAAGGGTTGCTTTTACCTGTCTTCAAATTCCATAATGGTAAGTTGCTTCTAAAGCTATAGAGAAGGGGGCTAAAACATGGAAGCTTTCCTATTAAGTACCTTGGAGTGACAATTTCACAAAAAAGAGTTACTACCTCATATTGTAGATCACTAATTGACTTATTCAATGGAAGAATCAATGACTAGTGTAATAAACATCTAAGCTAAGGGGAAGATTATAACTGATTTAGAAAATTCTGAGCAACTTAGCTACTTATTGGATCAGTTACTTGTCACTTCCAAATAGTGTAGTGAAGGAGATAGATAAAAAACTGAGAGCCTTTATGTGGGAGGGATTAAACCATGGAAATAATAAGGCAAGAGTCAGTTGAGATATGATATTCAAACTTAAGAATTCAGGTGGTTTGGGAATATACACAACTAGATTGTTAAATAGAGTCAGCTTGGTAAATAACTTGTGGAGCTTATACGGCAAGAAAGATGAACTATAGGTAAAGTGTATCCAAAATGTCTTCATAAAAATGAACAACATATGGAATATGGAAATAAAGCATAATATTTTATGGAACATCAAACGAATACTGAAGACTAGACAGTGGATACAACTATTGATATTTCATAAGATTGGAAATGGTGAAAACACAATGTTTTGATCTTATAATTGGCACATCAAAGGACCTCTGTACAAAGTTGAGGAGTTCCAACGCTTGAAGTTTGTGATAAGCCCAGGAACTAAGGTCAGTTGGCCTTACCATAATAGTAGGGATGTGGAAACCATAATGAAAAATCGGCCAACATGCTAGGATACAAATCAGGATGAGGTCTTATGGATTGCAAAGTGTTCTAAAACACTTAATTGTAAAGATTTCCTCCAAAAGGAACCTAGTGATATAGTGAGGTGGAAAGCTATAGTTTGTGATTATGATATTAAACCTTCTCATGCTTTTATACTATGGATGAGGCCAATAGGGAAACTACTCATAAAGGATAGAATCAAATTTCTTATGGATTCATTATTGTGTGAACTATGTAGCCACAATCTAGAATCTCTAGACCATCTTATGGATTAATTACACATCGAGCATCTAGAGCATAATACCGAGGGTGCTAAACACAAAGAAAGCAATCAACTCCTGGAATAATTTGATTCACTTGATAGGAAGCCTGAACATGTAAAACAAGGCACTTTACAAAGCAGTTAAGATCAGCTTGGCTACTAAGCTATTTCAAAAAATTTAACTCTAGTGCAAACTTTCCATGATAAGAAGAGGGCTAACAGCTAACCTCTCTACAAACATGAGGGAAAGATGGTTACTAGTTTGAATCTTCCTAATTCCAACTTATAACTAGAAAGCATAGATTCTCTATATTTATTGTAACTATAGTTCTTTTATTCCTTGAAAGGTTGTACATTAGTGTGTTCCATCATGCTAGGAAGGTACTTATCAATGATTGTTAATGTTAAGGACCATTTTGTTAAAAAATGATAAAGATTTATTTATATTTTAATGAAAAATCCAAGGATAAATTCGTATATTTTACCTTATTCTTTCACACGTAAGGATTTATATATAAGAAGAATAATGTACTTTATGTAGTGACTTGAATAAAAGTACCTCAAAATTCTTGGTCCCCGTAATTTGTTGTTCTTGAGATTTTCCTACATTTGATCTGCATACTGAAAGTTTCACAAATATCTTGTGCTTCACTCCTGCCTTATGTCTAATAAGATTGGTAATGTGAATAAATTCGTAGGACACAATTGGTAGCATATCAATTACATAAATTCAAATCTTAATCATTATTATGATCAAAACAAGCCCTTATAATTAGGACAAGTTTTCCAGAAACCTGAATCGTAGATTGAATATCACTGTATAAAGCAAACTGCTAGACATACCAGATACCTAATACATGTAAACCAAAATCCAGCCAAATTAACATCGTCCGTTGTAATCATAAATAAACTATGGTTTAATTGTTTGTTCGTTATCAATGAGCCGTTCCCTTACGCCCAAACTGTGTGTTCATTGGCTATGTGCGTGTATACTCCCTCAACTAGATAGGACCTAGTGATTAAGCAACTAATCATTGTTCATAATCACCTCTGTTAGGAACTAGCCGTATTATCAGAGAAGCTCTGTCATTAATTTGGTCGTTTATATTTAAAATAAGGTTTTCTTTTATTGTTAACCACTTGATTTGCAACAGCTTCTAAATACCGTAGGCTGCCTTACAATCTCACTCCAATCCATACCATCAGCCTATGTTGGGGTTGGGCGGGCCGAAACATCTGGATTTGGTGTGTCAATATCTTTTTTTGGTCTCCCAGGAGGTGTTCACTGGGCCGAAGCCGATGACTAATCTCCCTTCGCGATACTGATACATCCTAAGGGGGCTGCCGCTGGCCCAGGAGTTTGCTGCATTCTCAAGGGCAGGGATCGAACCCGGGAACTCTTGGTTAAGCGACAAGGGTATGCGCCACCCATGCCAACCCACTGGGTTATATCTAATATATTGATTGCTTCTCCCAACATTTGTCCAATTGTAGCTCATCTCGCAACAATTAACACGCCTAGCTCGATGCTGCTCTGGCCTGTAGGTCTTGCTTCATGTCTGGATGATTCATTCCAAATTTGACTGCCATAACTTCGATTTGTTAATTGAATGATTCATTAGCAATTAACCTATTTTTAACGTAATTTAGAAGAAACTGACTTGAAATTTGGTTTTTAATTTATTTCTAATACATTTATGCGTAGTATGATTTTGTTAAAAACATTTTAAAAATAAGGCTACTCGGACATCAACTCTCTAATTTGGAGGTTGAGTATATGAATTGATAGGCATTATTAGATAAATCCAACACTTGCGTTTTTGATAATTGATTCATTTTCTTATAAAGTCAAATCGTAGACGGAAGTGACTAATGTTAACCGTCAGCATAACTTGTTAGCAACTAAAAGTTTTCTTACACCTTTGCTATCCACTTACAGTGATAGGCCATGGACATGGCACATGTACAGAGACAGACAATGGAAAGGTTTCCTTATCCATCCAGGTGTATCTCAGTCTTTGAGTCTTTGTCTCGTGGAGATTGTGGGTTCTAGATGCACAGCCTCTTAAAACTCTTTTGTTCATGCTGGAGAGATTAAATCCACATCATGTACTTTGGCTATCGTAGGACAATGGTACAATGCTGATAATATTTTTTCTTTTGGTAATTCAGCAATCAATACCCAAAGAAAGAAGAATTAAAATTTAACATAAAAGAATTAAAAGTTCTAGGAACAATGATCTGAGAGTGCATATCTTTTACCAGACGAATTCCTCTGACTTTTTGTTTAACATATTTGAGGCTGTATCAGCTTCATTTATGAAGATTCTGTTATTCTTCCAAATTCAAATAATGTAGATTATGTGATGAGCTGAAGGATTACAAAAGCACATAAAACACAATCAGAGGAACCAAAAACAAGAAACGAAATTTCAAAGGACACACAAGATTTACGTGAGAAATCTGAGCATTGAGAGAAAAAACTGTGGAACAAAGAGTTAAATTCAAAGATCAAAGAAGAATACAAGGTCTTTAAAACTCAAAAGACTCTCACAAAGTTCTCAAGAGGCTGTAAAATACAACAACAAAAGGAAACAAGGCTCACGTAAAATATAAAGCCCTAGATGTGTCCTACTCATATTAACATAGAACAAGAAAAAGGGGACGACTGTGCCAAAGGTCACAGCTTGCCCGTGTCACGCTCCTAGATGCAAGACAAAAAATTACAAGGGCAACACGAATATGTCTTGAGGCACGGCCACTCCATGTCCATGTTATGGAGCCACAACCTATTGTACAACAACGAATGGAAAGAACTCACGAGTCCAATGAGCCAAGAACAATATCAACGAGAGTGGGAAGAGGGAATTGAGTCACAACCCAATAAATCTCCATCTTAACTCAAGTTCACAAAAGTGAACATAATGGCTCTTCACTTAAAAATCCCAAAAGGGCCCAATCACAAATAATACTGGCAAAGTTCAAACAATGAATGATAGCAGCACGTCGTAATACTACGTTAAAATAAATTAGACCTATTATTATAACAGTGGTGAATTTAAGTCGATTCTATAGAGAGTGTGCGTAAAGTTAATAAAATGAAATTAATCGGTGGGGAGGAGGGGGAAGGTTTGGTTGGTTTAAAATAATAAAATAAAATGAAACTAAACTAACTAACAAAAGCATTTTAAAGAAAACATACAAAAATGATGAAAGTGGCAAATTCGTTAGGAACCTGGTTCTTTAGTTCTATCTTGGCCTACACCCTAATTAAATATATTTCATTGAATTGTTATTCTCAAACTTGTCCTTGAACTATTAATCGTAGGGTTAATGATATGATCTATTCACCCGAGTTTTCCCTTAAGTCATGTTTAATTAAGATACGATCGTTGATTAAACCTAACTACCAAATAACCCAAGATATGATCTCTAGATTCAATTGGTAGTAGCATTACAAATTACCAAAACCCATTAATCAAGGCAATAACTACATATAATGCGTCATTTAACCTAAGTTATGTTATTCTTAATGATTATGAACCGTTGGTCACTACAAATAAATTTCAACATAACAATTACATATTATATTGAAATTCTAACAATGAGTCTATACGCAAATAATCAAACGATAATGAGAATACGATCATTCATACATAAAACCCAAGTCAATTAACATAGGATAACACATTCAATTCCTAAAGAGAGAAAGAAATAATAAATACAAAGAGAAATACACTTACCTGGGTTGTCGACATCAATTACACCTCTGAACTGACATCAGGAAAGCTACCCCTCCATGGGTCTCTCCATATATGAGAGCTTCATTGCCCTCTCTTTTTCAATCTCCCAAGAGCTCCTCTAGAATCCTAGCTGAAACACCATTCTATCTTTCATGTTTCACGGTTATCACCATTTGGACGCTTTTCTCCAAACGAAAACACCCAAAACATTTCATAAATCCTTTGGCCATCACACGTTGCTTTTATTAAAAATCTAGGGTTAAGGTGGTGATGTGTCCCTCTCACCAGTGTGAGAGCTACTGTATTACTTCTTTTATTTCTGCTATCGTTTTGTTATTCTGCTTTGATCATTTTGGTCTTCCTTACTTTCACTCTACGTCGCCGTTTTGCTCCTTTTCTATCCACCTTGGCATTATACCTTAAACGCTTGGTAGCTGGCTTGCATGTGCGAAATATTGCACAGCCATAAGACTTGCTCACGGCTATGCAATAATTCCAATAGGCATGCTTCACCCTCTATTCTTTCATATGTTATTTACCCTAAGTGCAGCTGTCCACTAAGATCTTTTAGTATTTGATACCTATCCAAACTTTTTCCTCTTGCTAGCCATCCCACGTTGCATGGATGTGAAATTTTCTAGATGGTCGTGAACTATATTACTTTGTGATCTTGTAATTGTCTTATCTTTACTTTCTCCAATTTTTCTCATTCTTGCTCCATGAAAACAAGTGGATATGAATCTTCAGAAAACGACCCAAATGTAATGCTTTCGACTCACTTTAACTCCTTTACTTTTGAATTGTGCCTAAAACTACATATGAGTCAAAGTGAGTATTTTAAGCAATTTCATGTCATTAATTGCTAAGTGTTATGGAATAATTGTACAATCAATTAAGCACATGTCAATGAGCAAACTTAGCTAACAAGAGTGGTTTAGTCAACATGTCAGTAAGATTATCCTTCATATGGATTTTCTCTACAACAACCTCATCTGCATCAATTGTATCCTAGATGAAATGACACTTAACATCTGTGTGCTTGGTTCACAAGTGGTATTTGCTATTTCTTGATAAATGCATGACAGTTTGACTATAATAAAAAAATTATAAAGACATCTTGCTTTAAGTCGAGGTCAACAATTAGGCCACAGAGCCAAATTGCTTCCTCAACACCTTTAGTAACTAAAATATATTATACTTTCATAGTGGACAATGCATTAATGTGTTGTAAGGAAGAGTACCAACTAATGGATGAATAACACAAGGTAAAAATATAAGCCGACAAGGACCTCCCTGATCAAGATCACCTCCAAAGTCAAAATCCACATAACTAATCAAATCACCGGGATCATCTTTACTCTTATCAAAGACTAAGCCATCATTAATAGACCCCTTCAAATACCTTAAGATCTACTTAAAACCTTCCCATAGTTTTTTTCCCTTGATTATGCATAAAGTGGCTCATAACACTTATTTCATAGGCCAAATAAGGTTAGGTGCACACCATAGCATACATGATACTCTTGACCACACTACTATAAGGGATAAAGGACATACAAAATTACCTTCATCTATCTTAGGGTATTAATGAAATGAAAACTAGAAGTGAGTAGGTAGCAGAGAAGTGAAGGGCTTACAATGGCTTATATTGAACCTGTCAAGCATCTTCAAAATATAACTTGTTTGTGACAAGCATAACTTTCTTACCTGACAATCCTTGCTAATCTCCATACTAATAATCTTTTTTGCGGGACTTAAATCCTTCACATCAAATTCATTACTCAACTAGGCCTTTAACCTATAGATATGATTAATGCTTGGTGTAACAATTAAATATCGTAAATATATAGAAAATAAATAATCAACACATTAGGAAATCGATGAAAGTAAGCACAGTTGTCAAAACTACTTCTAGAGTAGCCTTGCCCAATAAAAAAAGCATCAAAACACTAATGCCAGAGTTCAGATCCTCTGTCCAGTTTTATAGTGTCTTATTGTGTCCAGTGAATCTCAGCCATTTATTTTTGTGGGTTCCACATTTATTTATGTGGGACCATACGGGACCCGCATAAATGAATGGCTGAGATTCACTGGACACAATAAGATACCATAAAAATTGGACAGAGGATCTTGTTCCCTAATGCCATTGTCTAGGTAGTCGTTTCAATCTGTAAAGGGACTTCTTTAACGGGAAAACATGATGTTGTTTACTAGGCATTGTAAAACCCTTAGGCTATTGGATATAGATCTCATCATTAAGATTACCATAGAGAAACATAGTTTTAACATCCAATAGCTCTAGCTTAAAATCATACAAGTCAACCAAAGACAAAAGAATGGAATAGATGTGTGGCTAATTATAAGAAATAATTTATTAAAATCAACACCTTCTCTTTAGTTAAAGCCAAGAACCATGTATCTAACCTTGTACCTTTTTCTCTCATCTTTGGGGATGCCTTCCTTGACCTTGAAGACCTACTTGCAACTAATGAGACATTTACTCTTAAGAAGCTTAACTAAATCCCATGTCTCATTCTTATTAAGACTCTCAACCTCTTCTTGCATCATAGCCAACCACATACCAAAATATACATTAGAGATAACTTTGAATATCTCTTAATTTCATCATAATCATCAGTCTCCTATTTAGCTATCAAGGGATATAAAACCAAATCATAGTCATAATAAACAAAATTAGCTAGCATTTTTACTGTCTATAAGCACGATCTCTTATTATATATGGTTGAAATTGAGGTCACTATAGTGGACTCTTTTAAACAGTCGCTTTTGCTTAAAATTTGCTAGATTGAGATGTGGAAGTTGAATGAGTATCACCATCAAGTAAGTTGGCACCAACTTCAAACTCCACCTTTTTCCTAATACCTACCTGATGACCTATACTAGAAAAAGGAACACAACCATATTTTCCAAAAAAAATAAGCAAGCATTTTCATTAAAAGTTACATCTCTATCCACATCTCAGCAAGATTTCTATTAAGATATTGTTGTTGTGATTACATCTCTATTGCGTATAACTCTACGAATGTTAAGGCTAGGACATCATAAGCGCTAAACTTTAACATCAGTCCTATAGCTTAAGAAAATGCATTTTTTAACACGAGTAGACAATTTTCCCTTATTGACATTTACATAATTAGGATAGCTAAAAATTATCAAATACCTATCCATACTTCCTCTATAATTTTGCCATCAATTGATATGTGTGGTGAGCGATTCACCAAATAAGTTCCAATAGAAATAGCTTCAACTATGGATCACATTAGTGCTAAAGCTTAGCGGTGGAGAGAATCTGATGAGTTTTTTTTTTAAGTTGTGTATAATTCATCATTTCTACAACTCCGTTCTGTTAGGTCCTACTAACCAAAGTCTTATGTCCAACAATGCCCTTTTGCTTGCAAAAAGCTTTAAAATTTTATTCACAAAATGCAAGACCATTATTGGTGTGTAACCCTTTCACCTTTTTGCTAGTCTACTTCTTGATCGAGATCTTCCACTCCTTATCATTGGTAAAAGCTTCATTCTTATACTTTACGAAATGAACCTAGACTTTGCACAAAAAACATACATTATTGTTACAAAATATCTTTTTTCCCAATACAGGAATCTTGGAAGGACCCCAAACATTAGAATGGATGTAATCAAGCGTGCCCTTGGTCTTGTGAAGACTTGCAGAAAACTAACTTTCTTCTGCTTTCCAAAAATAAAATGTTCACAAAAATAAATATTAATAATGTTTCTGCCATCCAACAAAGAATTGACATGTCTTTCTTACCCATGTGACCTAAACGTATATGCCAAAGTTTGGTCACTTCAAAGTGAAAAGAAGAGGATGCAACCGGCTCTAAGCCTGTGATGGTAGAATCTTACAAAACATACAAACTACTATGATAAGTACCTTTTAGCAAAACAAGAGCTCCTTTGATCACTTTTAAAACTCCACCTTAAATGGAGTACTTACATCCAAGATATTCTAGTATACTAAGAGAGATGAGATTTCTTTTCAAATCGAGGATATATCTCTTTTCGATCAAGTTATGAATGACACCATCATGTGTCTTAATCTTGACTGTACCTTTATAAATAACCCTACACTAAGGATGATTATCATAAAAACAGAACCACCTATCACATGGTTTATAGGTTTAAAACTAGTCCTTATAAGGACTCATATGGAAAGTACAGTCTGAATCTATAATCCACTCGTTCTTCATCTTGTGCTCAATGTCAGCAACTAAAAGAACATCACCCTTAGAATATGTGTCAATAATGCTGGCCTTAACAAGCTTTTCTTTTTGCTTTCCTTTGGCCTTCTCCTCTCTCTTACTTTTATTTTTCAACCTATAGCACTTGAAAATATTAATCCCTTGTTTCTTACAATAATGATAGGTTTACTTAAAATTTTGCCTCTAGATTTTGACCTGCCATTTTTCTTGTTCTTACCGTTATTTTCCCTCTCTTGGTTCCTCGCTTCAAAAAACAAACCCTCACCTTGAGACGTAGATAAAATTTTAGTGGCAAATTTCTCTTTAGGCAAACTGTTTGATTTGACATCCTCAAAGCATAAAATATCACGATTTCCATACAACATGATTTCTTTAAAGTGCTTATATGAAGGGGGAAGTGAACAAGCAAGCAAAACAACTTTACCCTTATTATCAATGGTCACATCAAGATTTTCAAGATCATTCAAGATAGAATTGAACTCATTTATGTGAGTTTCAATGAGGTGCCTTCTAGCATATGGATGGTGAAAAGATGCTCTTTAAAGAGAAGCTTATTGGCAAGGCTCTTTGTTTTGTAAAGTGATTCCAATTTTAACCGCAACTTGGTTGTTCTAGTTTCATTAATCACCTCACATAAAACTTCTCAGGAAAGGCATAACTAGATTTCCAAAATGACTTTGTCATTATGATCCTCCCATTTATCAACACTTATAATGTATAGTGATAGTCGTAGACTATATAATGTTTTAATAGGTAGTTTAGTACGTGTTTAGTAGTTAAATTGAATTATTAACACATGTTTAGGTTAGGTTCCGGTTATTTAGTTAGATATTTTTGTTTTGAGTATTTCAAGGGTTAGAGAACACTTTTTAGCTTCAATTTTATGTTTTTGAGGGGCTTTAATGTGTTTGCTAGTATTTCAGGTCAAATATAGAAGAATGGAGGAGATTAAGAGAAAACTCGAAGGAGCAACTAGGCCCACGATCGTGGCCTAAAATCCATGATCGTGACAAAAGCATTAGGGAGGACCTATGATTGTTACAAAAGGCTCATTTAGGGGCCATAATTGTGGCCTACGTGACAAAACACGCGAACAACTTCCTGACTTGAGTTTTCGAGGGAATTTTCGAACTCATAAATATCCTTAAAGTTTCCCAAATTAGAAAAACCTATAAAAGGGTTAATGAAGAAACCCTAAGGAAGCCTCCAATATGCAATTTTGGGTAACACTCCAAGATGAGAGAAGAAGAAGAGAGAAAAAGAGGAAGAGAGGACAAAGAAATGGATCTTCGCAGCTACTTGTTGGACCCCGAATCTTTGGTAAGTTAGGACTATTAACTAAGGAACTATTGGCAATTAGTTATGTATAAAAATAGGAGAATTTAGAGATTGATTGAATCAAAGTCATAGGATTGGTTAAAGGTCATGAGTTAGATAGCTTTCTGAATAGGGTTCAGTATTTTAAGAAATTCGGGAGTTGTAGAAATTAGATTGAGTTGATTCTTAAGGAAAAATAAAATAGAGATATGAGGCTACAATTGGTCTGAAGAAAGTGAATTTTAATTTAGCCCTTAAGAATGTCAATTTTTGGATTGAAATAAAGTGCTGGAAAATGTGTTAGCAAAATGATAGTCCAAGATGTTTGGACTATAATTCATGGTATAGTGCACCAAATTAGAAGATTCTTGTGGCCATTATGAAATTAGGACATATAGGAACATTTTTCAAGAAGAAAGTTTTGCCAAATTATGTCATTTACCTGCCCAAAATTGGGAAGCAAGATCACAATTTTTAAAGGCTAAGTGCAGGGGCAGATATAGAGGTATGTTATAAGACTAATAAGGAAGGGCATGGGAGTCTTTTCTCAATCATTTAAGTGATATGGCATTAAAATAAAGGGGGGCTGTCGTGGTTCACAAGGGAGACACGAAAACAAAGAAAGAAAAGAAAGAGAAAAACAAAGAGAGAAGAGAGAAGGAGAGAATCGGTGGAGAAGAGGAAGAGGAAGAAGAGAAGGAGCAGCTAGGGTTTCGGTTTCTAAGGGATTCAAGCAAGGTTTTTCTTGGGTTTCAAGAGCAAAGAGGAGCAAGAAGAAGATGGGTTCCTTTGGAGCTTAATAAATTAGAAAATGGAGGAGAAAAAAAAGGTAAGAGAGAGAAGTTCTTGTTTTTGATTCTTTTGATGAATGTCTTGGTTTAGATAGCTAGATATTGTTATGGATTTGAGATTTCTAAGGTTGATTGAAGTGATTATGCTATGATTGATGGATTAGGGTTCTTGTCTTGAATTTGGGGATTTTGAAAATTTAGAAGTTGTTTGATTTAGATGGCTTGAATTATGATGAGCTTGTGATTTCATAAGTTAATTTTGAGGAATATGATTATTATGATGTTGAAATTGGATGATTATGATTTAGGAAATTTTACATGGGAGGGAAGAGGAAAGGTGTTGGAGAAGTGATGTATTGGAGCAAGGTTTTCAAGCAAGGAAAAATAAGGTGGGTTTTATGTTTATAGTTGAATAATGGGCCATTGATATAATTTCAAAATCAAGAATACAAAATGCTTTCAAATTCATTGTTTTTGCAATGCTTTGAGAAAAATAGCTACAATTGATGCAATTATTGTTTAAAATGATTTGAGAATTGTTATATGAGAAATTGATTTATGAATTGAGACTTGTTATGTGTTGTTATGTGAAATGGTTTGATTGACACTTGTGTTTGCACAAATTGAGAAATGATGATGAATTTGCATATGGAATGCTTCATGTTCATGAAATGATTTATGAAAATTTGCATGATTTC
>JANZLC010000002.1:22750121-22767714 GCA_026413385.1 Erythroxylum gracilipes | reverse complement strand
TATGGCAACATAAAAATAATTTAAGTAGACAATTAAAGAAATTAATAAATCAAGAATAATAATAAATAAATAAATAATAAATAAAGCAAATAAAAGAAAATTTTCGGGGCCCAACATAGAGACCTAGGAATAAAATTCATCTGAAGGAGTCAAATTTTGATTCAATCTCTAAGACTTTCAATTTCTGGATGGAAATTGAGTATAGTGCACAGTTTCAGTATAAGAATAGTCCAAAAGTGTTTGGAGTATAACTTTTAGATCACTGAACCAAATTGAATGATTTTTGTGTCATTAGAAACTAAAGACAATGGGGAACCTTTTTCTAGAAGAAAGTCTTATCAAATTACTTAATTGATCTGATCAAAATTACCATGGAAAATTTACCCAAAGGTTTAGAATTTTGGAGGTGATATTGAAAAGAATGAGAGTTTGGATAGTATATGATTATATAATGTTAGAACAACATTAGTGAATGAATTGTTGATATTAAAGTACTAAATTCATATGATTATAGTTGTGATTCAAAGGAAATGAGCAATGGGTATTAAATAAAAGGTAAATGAGATTTGGATACTGTGAGAACTAATAATGCTAGAATAAAATGACGAGTAATTGAATTATGAATTTTGATTCTAATAGTTTTATTGAGTTGTAACCTAAGTATAAATTATACTTAGGTGAGTTTTGGAATATGATTGATAATGTGACGAGAATAATGGAAAGATATCCAGGATTGTCACAGAGCTAGCATTGTACATATTCCATATTTATGCATAAACGAATACTTATAATTGTGCAATTATTAATGTGTGTGCAATGTGTGTATTGCATAATGTTGATGTGCAGGATATACGTCCGCATCCAAATGTTTCCAGATCATAGAAGCTAATGCTAATCTAGAGCATACTATGAGTAGACCGAGATGGTCTTACTTTATTGTTTTTTTTTGTTTAAGTTTTGAATTGAATGATTATGCAATGTGAATATGTTGGTTCCAGGAAATATATGTCCGAGCAGTTTGATAAATGTGAGAATATTAAAGTGCTCCTTGTATGTGAATTGGATTGAAATAAGTGTACATAATTTGAATTGTTAAATGCCGGACCACGGTCCGATGATAAATGTGTTCTGGAAGTGCATTTGCATATGAATGAAAATGCGATTTTCAACTTTAATGTTGAATGTCGGACTAAGGTTTGATGATATGCGAATGTGATTGAATAAGAATATGCAAATGTGATTGATGCATTCCATTTCATGAATGCATGAAAGATAAAGACAGTTGTGACTAGAGTAGCCACCGAAAAAGAGCTTAAAGCTCAGATTATGAAAAAGAGCCTCGAGCTAAGAAAGTGATTAAGAACCAAAGGCTCACTATGTAAAATGAGCCCGATATCTCCAACGGATACGGGACAGTTATTAATAAGCCCGGTATCCATAATAGATACGGGATGGTTATCAATGAGCCCGGTATCTACAATGGTTACGGGATAGTTAGGTACTCGGTCGCAACAAAGTAACCAATGGAAAGTGGGTCTCAAGTGCACTGTATATGCATGATATGAATGATTATAATATGTTGAATGTAAAAATGTGAAACGATGGATCAAGTGTATGTGATTCAATATGATTATCAAATAAATTATGTGGATGTTATGTGACCGAGTGAGCCATCGATGATAGTCACTCACTCAGTTCGCAAAACTCACCCAAAATTTATAACTATTTTTTAGGCTCAGACAAGTACCCCATTAGACAAACGAGAGTATACTTACTGCATTCAAGTGAGAGATAAAGGTCGGGATCAATTGGCCTCTACATTTGTATTTTTTTAATTTTTGTATCAAAATGCCATGATATATCTCAAGGTATAACAATTATCAAAATCATAATTTAATTATATAAAATATCATGCTTCTTTCACGGTATAACATAATCAAAATTATCATGCATTTTCAACAAGTCAATTTCAAACAATTTAACACATATCCATACATAGGCAAGAATTTGCCTTATCACAAAAAAGCTATAAACATATCACCCACCTATTTACTAGCAAAACTCCAAGCTCAATTTTGCCTTTCCTTTGCTCTTAGATTGTCATTCCTTGGTCACCTTCAAACAACCAAGTTCTCATTCAACACAACATTCTTATAGAAATTCATAAAACTTCAAAAATTACAAAAATGAAATAAATGCTAAAAATTTGGTTTAGGCTTAACCTACCCATAGGTTATCTAGGGTGGAAAAACCAAAACTTAGTTTAGAAATCCATTAAAACTATCCATCTAGGGTTCCTACATAACTCATTCTCTTCTCTAATCCCTTTTGTTTTTCCACTAAGCAAGAAGAAAGATGATGCTTCTTTCTCCTTTTTCCACTAAGTTTAGCCCAAATCTTCTTCTTTCTCCTTTTTCCCTAGCTTTCACGTACTCTTCTTCTTTTTCTCTTCTCTTCTTCTATTTCACGTTTTTTTCCATCTTTTCTAACTCCTACGATCTGTCTCTTCTTCTTTTAAACAAAACCACACTTTACTTGTTCTTCCCTTTTTACCCTTCATTTCAGTGGTCTATCCATATTTACCCTCATTTTGTCTTTAAAACTAACATCTTAACTCCTTATTTTGATCAGGTAAATGAAGCAAATTGATAACAATTCCTTCTAGAGAAATGTTACTCTATGCCTTATGTTTCCAATGACACCAAGATCATTCAATTTGGGTCAGTAATCTAAAAGTTATAGTCCAAACACTTTTGGACTATTACTAAACCGAGACTGTACATTATACCCAACTTCGCTCAAGCAATTGAAAGTCTTACGGACTGAATAGAAATTCGATTCCTTCAGATACTATGTAACCCCATGTCTCTAGTTTAATTAGAAACAAGAATTAACTCATTTGGAGCTCTACAAATCAAAATATTACCAAAATACTGAACCATGTTCAGTAAAAATATCCAACTCATACTCTTTTAACTGATCATCTCACTTTGATTCCGTCAATCTTTTTCAAATTAATCTCAAAATTCATAACTTTTCATAGAGAGATAGAGAAATGTCTTAGAAATCTAATGCTTCAGAAATCAAGTCAATTTGAGGTCAGACGAAAACGTTATGGCCAAAAGAGTGGAGAGAGGTTGGATTAGGGGAGAAGTCCGGCGCCGTCGCACTCGCGACGCCTTGCGATCGCAAGGCGCGCGCGAGGGAGGCCTGCCTCCTGAGTCTTCCTTCTTTCGACATCCTAACTTCCGAAATTTATATCTTTTGATCTAAAACTCCAAAATTTTCAAATTTGGTATCACTGAAAAGATACAAGAAGGCTCTACAACTTCCATGAAGAACTCAAAAACAATATCGGTCTCTATATGGGTTAAAAGTTCACACCAAAGAAGCTGTCTGACAATTTCATCGTAAACAGTATCATAACTTCTAAAAATAATATCTTTCTATTCCATTGTCCAAAAATTCCATACTTTATTTCAACAGAAAGCTAAAAAGATAATCTAAAACTTTCATGAAGACCTTAAAAATAATTTTTACCTCTATAAGGGTCAAAATTTGAAAACAAAACAGTTGTCCCGAAGGTTCACCCTATGCAGCAACACAACTTCAAATGATCATAACTTCTAGCCTCGATATTAAAAAATGTCATACTTGATAGAGTTAGAAAGATAGAAAGACAAGCTCAAACTTTTATGAAGACAATTTTAACAAAATCTCTATAGATCAACCCAGAAAAATCACAGAAGTTTCAGATCGAAAAATCTAACTCTCCACTATTCATTCTCAGAAAATTTTCAGACTTTCACTTTCCAAAATCCAACACTTCTATTTTTTTATTCTAGTCTTTCTACTCCATTTCAATCAACTCATTCACCATAATTTCATACTACAAAATACGCAAGTTTAGTTAAAAATCATCAAAAACCAAGAATTCATAATCAACCTATTCATGCTCTATTACTATTCTTCCTCTCAACTTCCATTTAAACTCAATATCATCCATAAACAAATTATAGTCCATGATTGATCATGAACATTAATAACAGAACATACACACATATACACACTCATCATCAACTTACTACATTCACTACCTAAATCTTGTATATCATTTCAAATTCAAGAAGTCTCATTTTTCTTTACTCATAACGAATCACTAATAATTTCTCATTTAATAGTTCTAACTTCCAAGAAAAGTTCGGGGTCCAACAACATTGTTACATGAGAACTATAAGAGTTTCTCTTTAATTTTATAAATGTTTTACAAGCACTCTTTACCTATATAATATATTTTTTGAAAATTGAGAGAGTAAATTTATTTATTTATTTATTTATTTTAATGCTTATAGATTTATATATCATATACCCTTTTAATATTAAGAAAAAGGGGGAGAGAATGGTAATGTTAACACTTGATCATTTTATGATATGTATATTAAGGGGGAGCATAAATTGCATATTGCTTTAATATAAAGAGAACTTACTCCATGTCATTTATTTATTTTTTCAATATCATCGAGTATTTTGAGGTCATCAAAAAGGAGGAGATTATTGGATCAAATGATGCTCCAATCCATACTTCTAATGATAAAAGATATTTTACTAATAATATTTTTATCATTGGTGATATTTAGAGAGTTAATATGTGAAATATCAAGTTCAATAAAGAGTAAAGTGAGTAAGTGAGTAAAGTGAGCAAAGGATCCAACCGAATCGATTAAGCAATCAAAGAATGGATAAAATGAGCAAAGTGAAGCATATATGTAATTTAATTGAAGAACTAAGAACTTGGAAGAATCAAGCAAATTAAGACTTAAGCAAATCATTATAATCCTTCATGTAATCTTATATTAGTCATTTCAATGAATTAGAAGCTCAATCATTACATGATCATTTGCAAATAGGCATAATGTATAAATCTTTTTGTATTCAAGAGAAAGTTTATTTTGATTGAAAATATCTTAATCTTTAAATAAAAATTTGGGGAATTTTTTAAATGAATTTTAATCAATTTTTTCAAAATAATCTGTTTTGATCTTTAAAAGACTTGAGAAGTTTTGAAAACTCATTTCAAGAAGTTTGGTTGACTAATCTAGTGATTTGGGCAACCATTATTGGGGTTTTGTATATGCTATTCGACTAGTGTGGCAATATAGTCAACCAAGATATTAAGTATTTTAAGTTTGTGGCGATATTAGTTGGCCAATTTATCGAATGGGTTACCAATGTTTAGAACTACACACAAAACATGATGCAATCTACTACTATCAATTTCCTTGCCCTTTAAGTCAACCTAACACATGAGGGATTAGCACTAATCACAAGCATACAAACATCCCCAATAAAAAGTCTTTGTAGCTACTGCTTCCTTATACCAATGACAATATTGTTCTTATTTGTATCAATCTCTTCTCTCCTTCTTGCTTTATTCATCCGTAGGTCTCCTTAATTTTTAGGTTAATAGGAAGTAGGTCATCTCAGTTTTCATTTGTAGATCTCTTATCTTGCATCAAGTAATTGAAACAATTGAGGAAACATAAAATTAAAATTAAAATAAAATTAATAAACAAGTAATTTCCTCGATAATGACACTAAAAATTTGATTATTTTAATTTGCAAACACATAAAATTGATTGTAACAAGTTATAAAATCTAGAATATCTCAAATTATTGATCCTATGAGAATTATAACTACTAATTTTTATTAATGCTGGCCATATAAAATTAAACAAATCAAATTTTAGCAAAAGCAACTAAAATCCCAATTAACAAAAATAAGATGGTAAACTAGCAAAAAGAAATTAATTAAAAAACGATAGGTTTTGGGGCTTCACTTATGAGGAAACTCAATTATTATGTAAGAATAATTATTAAGTTTAAAATAATAATTAACCTAAAGTATATGTGTTCTCTCTTGACGTATATAAGAATTTCCAATTAAGAAATTACCGCATCTCGATGCGCAATACCTAATTGAACTTATTAAACATATCTAATCTATTAGTTTCCTTTATTTAGGATACCTTTGTATCTATATCAAGATTTTATTCTCCTAGTGCATAGATTAAAACCTTTCGATCCTTCATACAATCACTAAGATTGAATATATGATGGTTAGGTATAAATCCAATAATTAAGATCATAGAGAATAAATTCAACTAAGGGAATAATCAATCATACATTAAAAATAGAAATATCACATATAAATTACATCACTAAACCTAACTAGGGACTTAATTACTAAAAATCATAAAAAAATAAAACAATCTTTAACATTAAAGGAAGTAGAGAATAAAAAGATAGAAAAGATGTCCCTTTTTACATCCAAGTTGAAGGGGATCTCTTTTAATCTTACTTCTAATCCTTTCTTAAGTTAAGAAATAGTAAAACTATGCATTAATGAAAAGTGGTTACCAAGAGCCTCTCACTGGTCCTCTCCCCCTCTAAAACTTGCCTATAATGAACCGTAATATTTATAGGCTAGGGTTATATAGAGACTTTCAAGGTGATTGAACTTAAAATTTTGCACATCTTTACATTTTAGATCACAAGTTTGACAATTATCCAGCTTTCACACTAGCATTGGTTAGCTCGTCTATCAACACCATGTAATCTTCACTTGACTTAATGTTGTAATCAATGTTGATCTTGTGCTACTTGTCTATACTTCTTCAATTATCGACATCTTTAAGCTTGAATTGATCTCTAATACCTTTTACAAAGTTATTTTTCCATCAAGTTAGCTTCTAATTGACTTTGATTTCACATTAATCAAACAACCATGGAGAAAGTTATACTTTAATTTAAGTTTTTTTCCCTTAAATTATCACCTATAAGGCAATAAACTAAACATAAAAATACATCATATAGTTCCACATAAAATATTCTATAAAGATGCTAAATTATAAACTAATTTAACCCTTATAAACATGAAAAATATGAACTTATCAATCATATTTTAGGTGCCTTGTCACTATCAAGTATTTTAGGGTTTTTGGCTGTAAATTTTATAGTATATAGGTGTATATAATAATTTAGTTTATTGGAATTTATGGATGTGTTGGTTACTTAGAAATATATATTGATTAATGGACTTATTATTATTGATTTAATCTATTAGAAATTTAATTTGAAAATGACTTAATTCTAAGCCTCTAGCTTCATAACAAATGTAACAACTTATAAATTAACATGACCTTATAGATCATTTTTTTTGGATAACCTAAGTAATTAGTAACTATGAACTTCAATAAACCATTTTATAAATTTTTTATTACCAAAGATATTATTTATCATATCATTACTTGTCTCGTAAAATTAAAGGCTTTCATTTAATGATTTTTTATATCAAACTTTTAGCAATCATTTTTAAGGTTATAGCTCATGCCCTTTTACTAAACATAGTTTAGTAACTTCTGACTTCACAACCACTAGAATTCATTTCTTTAGAAATTAAAGAATTTCATTAATCGGATAAAATTACAGAGTGGAGACCTACACCCTTACATAGTCTACTTAACAACAATTTAGTACACCCTTACATAGTCTACTTAAACAACACAAACAACCCTTTAGCAGGAATAGCCTAATACTACAACGTTTTATCTTATAAGCTACTTAACATAAAATCGACGACATGCGATACTTACCTATCCAGACTATTAGGGTAAAACTAACCTCGTCTTTCTTGCGACTTCGGTTCTTTACCCAATTCTTGAGTGGGCTTGATTAGGGTAAATATGAGTAGGCTTGATTAGGGTAAATATGTGATGAAGTAAGAAATTGATGTGATAACTTATTTCTGTAACATACATAAAGGAAAGACACCCATTTTGCTCATATAGTAGAGGTATGAATTAATTAATCATTTTGCATTGACCATTTATTGTTACAAAATAATAATCATCTGAAGATAACATTAATGTTTTTTCATGTGAGTAGCAACCTTGAAGTCTACCAAAATAAGGGTGCAAACATATTAAATAATGTCACCTAATAATGATAATAAGTTATAATATTCAAATGAGAAAGATCTCTAAAAATTATGTCTAAAATTTTTGCCTTTTGATGTCTTTGTAGATGTGCATTATGTAATAATGTAAGAATGTCTTATTTAGATTTTTTACACCCCATATAAGTGTTTTGTTATGTTTTCTATATAGCTATTATACATATTTAAGTGTCTTTTTAATGGATACTTCTTATACATGAATTGAAAATTTTATAACAATTTTTTAATGAACATTTATAATTTTCAATATAATGAAGCATCTTACTTTCATATGAACAGATGAAGTTCCTTATTTATTATATGCATATATTAATTATGGAATACAAATATAGTGAACTTTATATTCATTTATTATGTAATGGATAATGTTAATGTCACACTCACCTTTTGCTCTATTTTTAACTAATTAATGAATTGCTTACTCTACTAAATGATTATGGAAAATTCATATAAAAATTATAAAACAAACATAAGAAAAATAAAAGAGAGTATGGAAAGAGAGAAAACTAATTTATATTGGTTCATCTAAACAATGTTTGACTTATGTCTAGTTACCAATTTTCACTTGAGAATTCACTATCTTCTTTATTTATTAGGTAAAAAGAGACTTTTCATTTATTTGTGATGAGGGAAAAGGAGACCTTATAATCATCTTACTTTGCAACGAGTGAGGAGTAACCCTTTCCAAAACTTGTTCACTGTTAAAAGAAGCCATCACAAAGTATATCCAAAGCAATTTCGTATACCACTCAAAAACTCATATTGAGCACATCAATGAACAAAGGTTAAATATGTGTCATTAATGCAAACACACATTCTCTAGCCTCTCAAGGCTCTTAGCAACTATCGAGTATGTCTAATCTATCTCCCAAAACTCATATATAGTCTATTTATACTCAAAATAACCTAAAATAGTTGTTAAAAAATAATCCACTACAACGACTAGTAATAATAATATTAGTGGTTAAATTTAATCGATTAGTGCGTGGTTATGTTAGAATCGTGTTAGTTAGTTTCATATTTGTGTTTTGTTAGTTAAATCATGTGTTTGAGCTTTAATTTTATGTTTTTGAGGTGTCATGACATGTTTGCTAATGTTCCAGGGAAAATATAAAAGAACGGAGGAGATTCGAAGAAGACTCGAAGTCGAACCCAGGCCTAGGATCGTGACCAATAAGCCACAATTGTGACATAAGCAGATGTAAGGGCCATGATCATGGCAAACATGCCACAATCGTGATAGAAGGGGAAATAAAGTGCCACAATTGTAGCATTATAAGCCATAATCCTGACCTGCACAGCAGACAGCTCGCCCCACCCTTTTGAACTTCATTTTTCACAGACATTTAAGACCTTTGGAGCACGGGAAAAGCCCTAGAGTTTCCCTAATTAGAAAAGACTATAAGAAGAAAAAAAAAGAGACAGAAAAGAGGCCTCAACTTCTTCCATGTTAGGAAAGCTTCAAGGGAGAGAAGAAGAAGAGAGAGAAGAGGAGAGAGGAAGCGGGTCTTCCGAGGCTGATGCCTTCCCAGGTTATCCGAACTAAGTTCTTTCTCCTTTCCATATTTATTTCCATTTAATTAATGTATGAGATGATGATGGATCTTGGATTGTTGATGATGATCTAACTTTTCCTTTAGGATTTTACCTTGATTCAATGTTAATATAGTCATTTTTGTGTTATTTTGATTGGGGGTTGTGATTAATTGTATAATTTGCATATTTCGGTAATAAATCGAGAGGGTGAACTGAATAAAAATGATTGGGTTAGATTAATGAGAGTTAAGCAATCCAATAGACCACATGATTAATCATATCAATTATTTTGCGGAGAGAGATCCCGTGTGAGAAACAGTAGTTCATTAGAGGGCTTAAGATCTAATTAGAGTTATGAGTCTTTTGTTAATTGCGAGATTGTAAATTCCATAATTCAATTAGAGTTTATGATTTAGGGTTCAATGACAATAATTTGAGAGAGAGTAATCCACCTTATGATAGTCTAGAACGAACATTATAATAACGCATAAATGACTAGATTAGCATTGATGATAGGGAAAATCCCCTCTCTCGTAATTTGGTAACCCTTCTTAGTTAATTTCCATTGTGATGTTTGTGTTGCTCGATTTGAATTTCTTTTTATGTTAAACTTGTGAATTAATTTATTGATAATCACTTTCTCGTATTTACTTTTATATGCAATTTTATTTTCATTTTAGTAATTTCCTTAGCCTTAGATAACCTAAGATTGATTAGTTCACCTTCCTCGTAGGATCGACCCTTCATATACTACAAATCATGACCCGTGCACTTGTAGTATTGGAGGGCTATAAATTGTAAAGCTTGCCTAACATCCAATAAGTTTTTGGTGCCGTTTTTAGGGAGGTGTAGGATTAGTCTAATTCTTTTAGTATAAGGATTAAAAAAAAGATGAAAGTTTTTGCGTGTGAGGTATAAGACACATCAATTCGGACATCCCACAACAATAATAGGGAATTTTAAGAGTTAAACGCTAAGAAGAGATGAAAAGAAAGATGGTGGAGGAAATACATCATGGAGAGCAACAAACCTTTATGGACTTCATGAGACCACAACTCAATGTTTATCGTCAAGGGATTACACGACCACCAGTGCAAGCGAGTACGTTCGAGATCAAACCATCACTACTAAACATGCTGTGAACCAATGTGCAATTCTATAGGTTAGCGAATGAGGATCCTAATGATCATTTGGTTAATTTCTTATAGATTTGTGACACCTTTTGATATATTGGAATGTTGGAAGATGTTGTTAGGAAGAGGCTCTTTCCTTTTACACTCAAGGATAAAGCCAAAGCATGGTTAAATTCTCTCAACCTAGCCAATATCATAACTTGGGAGCAACTGGTGCAAGCTTTTCTAGATAAGTACTTCCCTCTTAATAGGACAACAAGATTAATAAAGGAAATTATCAATTTCTAACAAAATGATGGGGAGTCTTTATATGAAGCGTGGGAGTAATATAAGGAGTTGCAAAGGAGTTGTCCCCATCATAACCTACCCAACGAATTCCTTTTACAAACCTTTTATAATGGAGTTAATCCACCCATTAGGGGCACCATAGATGCAGCTGCTGGAGGATCATCCACGAGGAAAATAGTTGAAGCAGCACATGATCTGTTAGAAGAGATGGCGTATAATAATTGTCTTTGGACATTAGAACAAAGTAGACAATAACCAGCCTTTCAGGATCCAAAAGGAATGATTGCTTCAAATTCAATGACAACATTATAGGCTGAGATCGACAACCTAACCAAGCAACTGAATAGCCTGAAAGCCACCTCTTTCTCTCCATTCAAAGCAATTCAGTACAACAGTGAGTTATGTGGACAAGATAGCTATATCGTAGCCGATTGTTTCTTAAGGGAAAACAACAACATGGAGCAATTCAACTTTAATGGAGCATAAGTTGGTCAAGGAGATAGCAATCCTTATTCAAACACATACAATTCGGGGTGGCAGAACTACCTAATTTTCATTGGTCTAACAACACTGAGATTTAGTTTAGAAATCAAAAGTCACATGGATTTCAATAAGATGAATACAATGGTTATGATTCCAACTAGACATGATCATGGACAAGGTCGTAAGTATGGATGATGCCCATAAGAGGTTAGAAGGGCAAATCGCCCAAGTAACAGGGACTTATGCCTCTTCTATTCTCTACCTAGAGGTTCAAGTGGAACAACTTGCCAATACGTTATCTACAAGAAGTGTGGGAAATCTTTCGAGCAACATGGAAGTATATCCAAAAGAGCAAGTTAATGCTATCACACTTGGCAGTGGGAAAAAGCTAGAAGAACCACTAGAAAACTAAGCAGAAACCCACCTTGTAGAGGACCAAGAAAAGCTTAGAAAGGATGAAGAAAAGAATGAGGGCTTTCCTTATGCTCCTCCTCCCCTTACCCATTACCATTCGTGGAAATTGATGAAATCGCATCTTTAAAGGAGCAACAGTAGGATGAACAGATGACAATAGTGGTAGAGGTTCAAAAAGATATAGATGTCTCTGTTCGTGAAGCGGAAGAAGCAGAGGAGACAGAAGTGATTGAGGAAGAAAGCGAACAGTTCACCTTATTATCAAACAAACTATTGGATTTGATGTTAAATTTAGGGAGTTTTGTTGTTTCCTATTTTGTTGACAGTTTGTCGCTGAAAAGGACATTACTAAGCTTATTAGGTTTCATTACTTTGATAGATTATGTCCTTTTCATTATCTTCCAACATATAGCTTATTTACAAGCTACAAAGCTAAAATTGGGAAAAGCAAGCTACTCATAATTGATCTCGGATGAGTTTCCAAGGATGTACGATCAAGCTAATGACCATAAATTAGCACGTTTAATAGTCAGATTTAAATCATTGTATAGTTAGATTTATTTTTAATTATATAATGAGTTGGAATGTGTTGGACCACTAATTCTCTTACTCTCTTGATTCACTTATAAGATAGGAAAATACTCTCAGTGTCAAGCGGATTTGGTCTCAACACTATCACCATCACCACCTCGGTTACCATGACGGGTTCTATAGTCTAAACCTTGTCTCTTATTTTACTGTTATTTTCAATTGTCTCATGTTTCTCTTGTATTGTAATTTGTATTCCCATCTATTATGTTGTGTTTGCTCTTCTCACATTGAGGACAATGTGTTGTCCAAGTGTGGGGATGTAGGGATGTGTGCATATATGCTTTTACTTTGAATGTGAATTTTGTTTTAGGTTGCATGACATGATTCATGTAAATGTGTCAATGGCTAGGAATTAACGAAATTGATTTAAGTTTGAACATAGTCTTTTAGGTTGTAAAGAGTTATTAGCTTGCAAAATTAGTGACCTAGGTTACTTTGGTTAAATATGCAGGTAAATAGGATACGATGTTAGTTTATTCACCCTAGGAAGTTGTCACATTCATTTATAATTTTAGGTTAATCGAATAAGTAGCATTGCTCGTATATTTTCATGGGAACGATTAGCTAAAGCAATAAGGTAGGCAGTAAAAAAATGATGAAAATGTTAAATAAATAACTATTTCGCTGGCCTTCAGGTAATGAATAGAGCTAGTAGCCAGTTGACAATGTGATGTAGCTGAGTAACCAGTTTGACATGCATAAAAAATGTGTGCCTTCACGTCAAAAGGCTATAATGACATTTCAACTAAGTAGCTTAATAAAAACATGACCTAGTTAAGTAACCGGATCAACATTCATCACAAATGTTTGCCTCGCCTAAAAAGGCTAGGTTTATGTCAATCAAAATTAACAAAAACAATGTTTTGTTAAATAAAATCTATCGATCTTTGTGAACAACTTGAATGTTTATGAAAACAAACTTAGGGATAGTTACATTTTTAATTGACTGAATGATTATCAAAGTGTGTGTGCAAGTGAAAGAGGTGAACAAATTTTAACATTAAGGTCTTGGATAATATGTATATTTAGTCTAAGGTAGCTATACGTGAAATTAGCAAGTTAATAAGTTAGAACAACTTGAGGGATAGTGTTTAAAGTTATATTAGTTCGTGAAGTTGAATGCCATTATCTCATTATTGCATGGGTGTGTTTTGTGTTTTGATGTGTTGTTGTTTTTCTTGTTTTGTTTTTGCTTAAGGATAAGCAAACGTTTAAGTGTGGGGATGTTGATAGTTATAGAATGCATCATGTTTTGTGGGTAGTTTAGGATGCATTTAGTGGTTAAATTTAATTAATTAGTGCGTGGTTAGATTAGAATTGTGTTAGTTAGTTAATTTTATGTTTTTGATGTGTCATGATGTGTTTGCTAGTGTTTCAGGAAAAATATAGAAGAATAGAAGAGATTCGAAGAAGACCCAGAGCTACCCACAATCGTGACTAATAAGCTACAATCGTGACAGAAGCAGATGCAAGGAACCACGATTGTGGCATGCTAGCCATGATTATGACAGAAGGGGAAACAAGGAGCCACGATTGTGGCCTGCATAACAGATAGCGCACCCCAACCTTTCAAACTTCATTTTTTGGGGATATTTCGGTCCTTTGGAGTATATGAAAAGCCTTATAATTGCCCTAATAAGAAAAGATTATAAAAAGAAAAAAGATGAGACAAAAGAGGCCTCCACTTATGCCATTTTGGGAAAGCTTCAAGGGAGAGAAGAAGGAGAGAGAGAAGAGGAGAGAGGAAGCGAGTCTTCTGACACTGCTGCCTTCTTAGGTTATCCTGTCCAAGTTCTTTCTCCTTTCCATCTTTATTTTTTTTCAATTAATGTATGAGATGATGACAGATTGTAAGATGATGGATCTTGGATTGTTGATGATGTTCTAACTTGTCCTTTGGAATTTTACCTTGATTCAATGTTAATATAGTTGTTTTTGTATTATTGATTGGGTATTGTGATTAATTGCAGAACTTGCATATTTCAGTAATAAATTGAGAGGGTGAACCGAATAAAAATGATTAGGTTGGAATAATGAGAGTTAAGCAATCCAATAGCCATATGATTAATCATATCGATTATTATGCGGAGATAGATCCTGTGTGAGACCCGGTAGTTTATTAGACGGCTTAAGAACTAATTAGAGTTATGGGTCTTTTGCTAATTGAGAGATTGCAAATTTCATAATTCAATTAGGGTTTATGATTTAAGGTTCAATGATTATAACTTGAGAGAAAGTAATCTACCCTACGATAGTCTAGAATCGACACCATACTAATGCATATGTGACTAGATTAGCATTAATGATAGGGAAAATCCCCTCCCTCATAATTTGGTAACCCTTCTTGGTTCATTTCCATTTTGACATTTGTGTTGCTTGATTTCAATTTCTTTTTATTTTAAACTTGCGAATTAATTTCTTGATAATCACTTTCTCGTATTTACTTTTCTGTGTAATTTTATTTTCATTTTGTTAATTTGCTCAGCCTTAGATAACCTATGATTAGATTATTTCACCTTCCTTGTGTGATCGACTCTTCATATACTACAAATCACGACCCGTGCACTTGTAGTATTGGAGGGCTATAAATTGTAAAGCTTGCCTAACATCTAATAGAAATACTAGCTTAAATAAGTCCATCATCACTTACTCCTGACTCTTAGTATATTACTTAGGGAAGACACCATCACCTTTATTAAGGAATTCTATTATGTAACCATACACTTCCAATGAGTGGCCTTGCATAAGATGACCTTCAGATGTGATGCTTTTTATACTACATAAGAGTTGAGTAAAGACACAATTGCTTTCGATTGAGATGGACTCTTTTAAGGAGTAGGACCAAGTACATGACATTTTTATACTGAGATTCTTTTCTCCATATATGACCACTGAGCTAAGAATGGAAATTTAGAGTTTTGCATAAAAAGAGGGAGAAACATTCTATAAAATTTGGGAGAGATATAGAACTTTGCTCAGCCAATGTCCATACTGTCAATATTCACTATAATTGGTTATGCAGTTCTTCTATAAATGCCTCACTATATATTA
This sequence comes from Erythroxylum gracilipes, assembly GCA_026413385.1. Taxonomy (NCBI): domain Eukaryota; kingdom Viridiplantae; phylum Streptophyta; class Magnoliopsida; order Malpighiales; family Erythroxylaceae; genus Erythroxylum; species Erythroxylum gracilipes. The sequence goes on along the minus strand of JANZLC010000002.1, from coordinate 22,752,204 downwards.
TACCTTGGATAATACTTCTACATAAGAGACCTTACATATAAAAACTGTTGAGGGGATCAAGGTGATCATTGAAACCTTGGCTAAAAATATGTTAACTAAAACTGTAAGGGAAAAGAAAAAAAAACTTCCTTTTATGAGGTTTAAGCATCTTCAAACTTGAAATCACAAGTAGTTGATCTTTCGAACCAAATGAAAGTTTTGTTGAACCAAGATATGGTAAATAAGGATGCATGATATCAATGTGGCACGTATAGACATTCATCTCATACATGCATGAATATAGAATCGACCTTAAATTACTTTAAGTATCTCCATACTTAATTGTTAGTTTATACCCTTACAACCAATTAGTTGGTTGCAATTTCATGTATGACATTATTTTAATTAATAAAGGCATTCTTTATCTTTATGTATTTTGTAATTACATTTGATGTTTTATTACTAAAGATAAGATCCCTAAAATATTCATTGTGTAATTAAAATTATGATGAGATCATAATTATGAGATTCATTTTGTATTTACAGATTATCCTAAATTATTCCTAGTTTTAGTTTTATTAAGACGAGATATCGATGAAATAGTAAAACTAGCACACATCATGTTTATTTCTTATGAAGAAAGTAATTAATTTCATAAATTAAGTATGGAGATACTTAAATAAACATGTGGGTGCTTATCAGAAAATAAGTTCACTAAACTGACCTAATTATGAGGATCATAAATGGAATATTATTTACGTGTCTGGGGATTTCTTATTATGATAGTTGTATAATTGATTCTTACACTTAATGTTGGCCCCTGTTTTCGAAGTCCAATATTCGGAATCATAAAAACATGGAAGACCCATTTCTTATAACTTACAGAGCATAATTTGGGAAACTTCCAATTGGAATTTCAGATTGGTTTCTTCAAAACATTTTTCCCCATTGTCTTAAGTTTTTAAGGATACCAAAAATATTCAATTTGGCTTAGAAATCTAAAAGTTATAGGCCAAACATTTTCAGACTATTATTAAACCGAGACTGCACACTATATCCAACTTCACTCCAGAAATTGTAAGTCATAGGGAATTCGATTCCTTCAGATAATTTGTAGCTCCATTCTCTAGTTTAATTAGAAACAAGAATCATCACAATTGGAGCTCTACAGGTCAAGATATCACCAAAATACTGAAGTATGTTCAGAAAAAAAAATCCGACTCATGCTCTTTTAACCGATCCTCTTACTTTGATTCAATATATCCTTTTCAATTTACTATCAAAACCTATAAATTTTTTTATGGAGAGGTAGAGGAATGTCTTAGGAATCCAACGCTTCAAAAACAGGGCAATCGAAGGTCAAACGAAGGAGTTATGGCCAAAAGAGTGCAAAGAGGTCGGGTCAAGCGGTGGAGAAACCGGTCGCGTCGCGCGCACTCGCGACCTGCCTCTTGGGTCTTTCTTCTTCCGACTTCCTAACTTCCACAATTCATATCTTTTGACCTAGAACTCCAAAATTTTCGAATTAGGTATCAATGGAAAGCTAAATGAAGGCTCTACAACTTCCATGAAGAACTTAAAAACAATTTCGGTCTCTATAAGGGTCAAAAGTCCATATCAAAGTGGCTGTCCAACAATTTCATCCTAAACAGCATCATAACTTCTAAAAATCATATCTTTCTACTTCATTGTCCAAAAATTTCATACTTGATATCAACGGAAAGCTCAAAAGATAATCTACAACTTTTATGAAGACAACTTTGGCTAATTCCACCTAAATCGATACAATCTTTCTGTTGAATTTCTGCTCACCATCCCTACACCTAGGAAGGTTTACTAAACACAATATCTCCTCATAATCAACCACTACCCAGTACCTGTCGATACTCTTGAATTTCACCCTAACCAATTCATCTCATACACCCTTCCAATCTCCAGCATGCTATTTTTTTTAAAAAAAAACCATTTGCAATTCCAGTAAGGATGAATAGGCATATACACATTCCTCTTCCATAAAAGTCATACACAACCTATAAAGTAACACAATCATACACAATAGGAAAAATCCTTGAATTCTCATTCTCATTTCTAACCAAAATGAATG
>JANZLC010000002.1:22731872-22749592 GCA_026413385.1 Erythroxylum gracilipes | reverse complement strand
TAGCTCGGAAGTTATTAGGTGAGTAACCTAGATGGTTCCTCGATTAGTAAGTGTTTATAATTCTGCACTCATAACTCCGTGGAGAATAATGGTGTGTTTATTTATGCCTGAATTGCGGACCGGTGGTCCGATACTAAATACCCTTCCCATCGGTGATGGGATGTTACAGTGGTGAAGGTCATTGCCTCTCTGGCGCTAGTGCATATACCCCACGCTCTGATGACAGTGGCAATTTTTTGACCATATTGTTTAGATCAATTTTATAAAAGCAATATGTTAGATTTATGCATAGTTTATGAGATAAATATTTAGAAAGGGTCATATTTATATAGAAATCCATGAATTTGATTAAATTAAGTCATTATGGATTATAATTAAGATTATTTGGATCTATTGAGTATAAATATGGGTGTATAGGATAGAAATTGGTATACTTAAATTATGATTAGATTTATTATAATTTTTTACGATGTAAATATGGATTCAATTGGGCATGGACATGTAGTTTGGAGGCCCAAATTGAGCTGTGGCCACTAATGGTTATAGAAATGTCTTTTCATTGTAGGAATGACCCTTCTTTCGAAAGGGGTATGTTCGTTTTATACTTAATTTTCAATAGGCTCCTTGTAAAATGTGATATCATTATTTTTAAATAAAAAAGAGCTCTTTAATATTAATTCATGGTCTTATTTTTAGGGTATCTAAAATTGGTTTAGGTTTTAAATCCTAATGGTTATTCCTACTTTTCTTTCTATAGATCAATCAGGAGCAAAACCCTCCACTTCGAGACACCAAGGTCGGCGTGAAGAGCGCATTTTACCTGTGAGTTAATATTCATGGTTATGAACATGCATTAGAATTTTACATTCATCATGGAAATCACCATCATTATCATATGCACACATAACATTCATACATATCGATTGATACATGTATACATATTTTTTGGGTGTAATGTTGTGCTTGTCTTGATATATGATGATGTGAAAGATTTTTGTGGTATGAGTTACCAGGTGGGTGTCACTAGGCTGTGCGCACAGTGAGTCAATTAGTCAGGTATAGATCTGGATTAGTATTGGATCCATTGATTGATATATGCCGCAGTTGGGGCAGTTCGGTCGAGCTTGTTCTCAGACGCCAACTGATATATGGTACATGAAAAGTAGCATGATTAAGGTGATTTGATAGAGCTTGCTCTTGGACAACAATCAAGTCATAACGTGCTTATGGCAGTTCAGTCAAGCTTGCCTTCGGATGACAATCATATCGCAGTAAGGCTTGACGGTTTGGTTAAGTGTAGCTCTCAAAAGGTATTCCACTACATTGGACCAAGTGACAAGAGAGCCCCTATGGTTATAGTCTATGGGTAAGGGGAATGTTATAGGGTCATTCATCAATCCCCCACTATTATTTGTTATTTTTTATTGTGATGATTATGTGACATGATATTAATATGGAAAATGTATGTATACTTATGAACCAAATCATTATATTATGAAATTGCATTTATTGATGTAATACCTTATAAATATATACATATACATATGTGTCATTTGAAATCCTTAAGAGTGCATAACATAACCATAATATTAATTCACTCAGTGAGGTCTAACTCCCCTGAAATATTTTTTAGGATCTTCTATTCAGATCTCTTTTAACAGGGTACCTCGTCAGTCTTCTTCCTCCCTGACAATTTGATGTATGTTTGTTGATGACCTTTGACTCTAAAGCCACAATAGTCTTGTATATATTAGATTTCCCCTGTATTAACTATCTTAACATTTTAGCATATTAAGTATTGTATATTGTTAGAGCTTTTTGATTATTATCAATATGAGTTTGATTATTTTAAAATCTCATCTTTATTATTAATATAGGGATTTGACGACATTTTAGGCTTGCTAAGGGTTTAGTAAACCTTAAGTTTACTGTCCCTTTAGCACCTATCACGATCCAAGATTGGGTCGTGACCCTTAACTACCTCCATATAGTTCATGCTACATCCAATGACTACCGACTGAATGACCTATGAATAGAATAAGTTATAAGTATTATCAAAACATAGCAATCACGATACAAGATAACTTTAGAGACCTCAAGTTAAAAGAACACTTACAAACATTGCAGTAAGAATTTCTATAGACATATAAGTAATGTTCCAAATAGTTTTATCATATCAGATTAGTTTAGTGAACTTGTTCTCTAATAAGCACCCATACGTTTGTTTAAGTATCTCTATACTTTAGCCTATGATATCGACTACTTCCTTCATAAGGAAAAACATAATGTGCACTAGTCTTTTTATGTTCTTTTAATGTCCAATCTTAATAGAACAATGACTTGGAACAATTTAGGGACAATACAAAAATGCAAAATAAATCTCATAATCGTAATCTCATTATAATTTCATTTACAATGTATAATTATTTCATAGATTTTATCATATACATCTAAACATATACAAGATAAAAAATGTCTTTAAATTATTTTATCACTAAACTACAATGGCTCTAATGGTCTATAGTACATTACTGTCTTAAGCAATGCAAGGAACTATATCAAGTTCACTAGAGAACTTAATGATCCAATTATTCATTTCCACTAAATGAAAAATGTATTATGGCTTGAGTAACAACCATTGATACATTGGAACCTTTCCAATCTGAAATGATATTGTTCTTGAGTAAAATAAACATTAATTAGGATTTACTTCTAAAGTCAATAGCCTTATCTCCTTAAACTTAAATATTAACTCATATATAAAATAATGAATATATTTAATAATTCACAAGTATATGATATCTCAAATACCAAACATATTAGTACATTATCTATGTTCTTAAACTTAGAATAGGTGAACAACTTCCAATCTATCTCTATAGATTTAATTCCTAGAATTACATTGTTACCTTTACATATCAAATAAGGGTTGTTCATGGATAATTATATTTTCAATAATTAAAAATTATAATTGTTATTCTCTATAAGTAATATGTCTCTGCATACTCCTACTGAGGAGGACAACTATACTCCCACTAACCTTCCTGCAGATATGATAAATTCACAATCATTTACAAAACAAACTCTTTGAATTTATCATAAAAGTGAATCTTTCAATATCTCGTAGCCTTTTAACTATACATTAAATGTATCAACAAAGGCGCTAGTTCTAATTGGATGTTCTGTCGTGAGATATGAAAATTTCAAATTTTATCTTACAACCACTACTTATCTTAAGAACCATTCTCCTATAGGTGTTCATTGAAGCAAACTATTTGTTTAATAGGTCTGTAAGATTATATCTAACCTTTTGGATATCTCATAACCTTGAGTACCCAATTTAGTTCTAAACTTAATGGATAATACATGCTTAAACTAAGCATCATATCCCTAAATCATCAACTTTGACTCTTTCAAATAATTAACATTTCATATCTAATATGAAATCTTGCTAATTGATTCAAATGGAACTCTTGAAGATAAGTCATTATACTAGGCATAACTATAGGAAAAATACTAATGCATTATACAATATCTCATATTGTATTTTCTCCTTACATAAATTTATACTCTTATAAAACTTTATTGTGAAGGTATTCACTAGAGAATTTCATCCCTTATAGATAATCAAAAATATATAAATCAAAAATTCATTCTTATAAATTTCTGCTTAGATTTAAACAATTTGAACTTTTTCAAAATTTTAAACCATTATTATATTTAATACAGATGAATATATCACATAAATTCATTATTAATCTAATGAAATATAAGTATTAACCTTTTATAAATTATTATTCTATCCAATACATCACATGTACAAGATCTAACAATTCATTACCATCATCATCCTTTCACCAAAGTTTGATTTGGTTATTCTTCAACTTGACAAGTTTCACAAGTTTTATACGATTTGTAATCAAAAGGATACACATATCCTTGTATGTAACTTTATGATTCTTGTTTTATTGATTTAACCAATATGGCATAAAAGGATAGTCTCAGTTATCCAACTTTATATTCTTGCTTCTTATGTTAAGCATAAGTCTCATTTAATCAAATACATGTAGACTATTTGTATAAAATTTGATCTATTAATTGTACTCAATAATATATTTCTTATCATGCATTGAACATTACAATAATGTTGAATCTAAATTCAATATCATATACTCAAAAAAATGAATTAGAAATAAATTTGATCTCTATCATATCTGGTATAAGAAAGAAAAAAATCATGCAATCATTTTTCTTCTTATGACAACTATTATCATACTATAGCAAATGCCTTTAGTTGATGTCCATGTTTATGCTTTTAATAGGCTAAATTAAGTGGAACAATTCCAACAAGTACTATACCTTTCAACTCTACTTTATGCAACCTCTTGCATCTTGCTTTCATAGTATGAACATACATTATAGATGTTGTCATCAAAGTTTATGAGACATTAGTCAACTAAAAATATCATACATTTTTCATCTATATGATTTGACATATCTCTAAAACTTTGTTACCGAAACCTGAACAAGGATTATAACAAAATTACATAACAAGCATACAATTTTCTTTTCTAACTTTGAGAACTCTTCTCAAACATAACTTATGTCTTAGAAATTTAATTCACTAACTTAGTATTAACTAAACTAAACGAGGTCAATTCCACTCAAAATAGAATAAAATTGTAAGAAAAGAAAGTAATTAGTTATATGTCATGACTACCAAATGAGATTAGGACTTTAATTATGTATTTTGTTACTCCACTATTTTATTCGAAATAATATAACTCACAACTATTCAGAAAGATTACTCTAATCTTTCTAGTGGGTTAGGATCCCATTCAAATATAGTTAATCTTGAGTTTACTAAAAAAACCAATTAAACTTAAATTAGGTAGATAATAACTTTATCAATCATATCTTATGTGACTCATAGATTCGTTAGGTGATAACTTTTGGCAAAAAATATCGTATATGTTATTCCTAACTCTGCCTCTAAGTTCATGTGATTATGAATTTGCTCATTCAAATCATACCAAATTTAGTTAAGTATAACCATTGTCTTTAAAACTAAACATATTTGGGTTGAAGTGGCCTTAAGTTTCCCTATGTGGGAGCAAATCCGCTGCTTCCAAATTGTTGTGCCCTGTGGTGCCTTTAACATCCTAGCTATCTAACTTATTATAATGGATGGCTAGGATTTATTCAAGCACAGGGGGCACAGTACTCTAGGAATAGCAGAACTGTTCCCTAGGTAGGAGCAAATCTGCTGCTCCAAAATTGATTTGCCCTACTGTGCCTTTAACATCCTAGCCATCCAACTTATTGTAATAGATAGCTGGGATTTATTCGGGCACAAGGGGCACTTCACTTTGGGAATAGTAGATTTGTTCCCTAGGTGGGAGCAGACAGATCTACTGTTCCCAAATTATTGTGCCCTGTTGTGCCTTTAACATCCTAGCCATCTAACTTATTGTAATGGATGACTGAGATTTATTCAGGCATATGGGGCACAACACTTTGGGAACAACAAATCTGTTCCAAATAGCAGATCTGTTCTTAGGTGGGAGCAGATCTGCTGCTCCCAAATTGTTGTGCCTTTAACATCCTAGTCATCTAACTTATTGTAATTGATGGTTGGGATTTATTCAGGCACAGGGGGCATAACACTTAACAACAAATCTGTTCCCTAGCCATCCAACTTATTGTAATGGATTGTTGGGATTTATTCAGACACAGGGGGTACAACACTTTGGGAATAGCAGATATGTTCCTTAAGTAGGAGCAGATCTATTGCTCCCAAATTGTTGTGCCCTATTATGCCTTTAATATCTTAGTCATCTGACTTATTGTAATAAATGGCTGGGATTTATTCAAGAACAAGGGATATAATACTTTGGGAACAGCAGATTTGTTCCCCCGTTAGGGGCTCGAACTGCTACACATCTGCTAAGTTGCCACCTGGAGCTACCGTAAGTGACACTATTGTGAAAGACGCCAACAAGTTGTTGAACAACCACTAGTCACGCCATCCCATAATATAACTCCAGTAACAACAACACACTATGGCTACTTCAAATCACAGCCACGTCTCATTCCAAAATAACCAAAAATTTCAAAACCCACAATCAGTCTACACAAGTTTTTCCAGCGGCCACAACAATAAGAAATCCCATAAGAATAACACAAAAACAATGATAGAAAATTTCTAGAAATAAACATCACGCCACTTTATTCCTCAGCTGCCAACAGCTGCTTGCTTCACTCATTGTGAAGCTTGTTTTATTTTCCAAATTATGTGTTTCGGCATTTTGGGGCTTTTTTATTTTCTTTTTTATTTATTTTAGATTTCTAAAATCAACATTCATGAATTCTCAATTCTAAAATTGTACAATTTGAACTCTTCAAATTGATGATAATCAAAACTAAAATGATTTTTATGGTTTTTAATGTATTAATCTCAAACATTTTCTAATTAAATTGAATCTAATTCCACCTTAGATTAGGATTTTATTTCAATTTCATAATTCAAGATCAATAACAATTAAATAATTTATTCAAATTATAAAATTAAACTTGACTCTAATACTGCTATTGGAAATTTGGACGAGATTTGATCTCGAACGCAGCGAAATAATTACGAAACTTTTTCGTATTTTAATTTCCCAAAAGTCAAGATCAATTTAATTTTGTAAAATGATTAATGCATAAATTATAAAGCATTAATCTTAATTCGTAACTTATTCTAACATTTCACCATATTCTTGTCGTATCCCTCGAATCATTTACAAAATTGAGTCATCTTAACAACCACAGTTTTATAAGTGTCCGACCTCTAACGGTATTCACATAACAAGTTGAGAGAAATTTGTAACTCTTATAGTAAGAAGTACTAGCTCTATTAGAGCTTAAGCCTATTCATAATAAGTTTTGGACATTTTAGTAATTTAATTGAAATTAAATTCTAATTTTAATTAATTTTTAATTAGAATTACAAATAATTTTAATTAATTTTAATTAGAATTACAAATAATTTGAATTAAATACTAACTATGATTAAATAATATCCAATATCTCATATCGACCCTTATTTGTTAAATATCTCATATTTAATTATAAAGTTTCTTGAACTTTAAATCAGGTTTAACTTGATTAAAATATCTTTGATTTTTTCAATTCGTTCTTTATATGAGACTCATTAGGTACCTAAATATGTTGACAATAATTATAAATTATAATTCTATTTCATAATTAGAATTAGATAAATTAAAACTTCTTTTAATTTATCTTTAATTCTCTAATTAAACAAATTATAATCATAGTGGACAGGTCGGCCATGTTAGGCCCAATCTCAGGCCCAGGCATCGACGGCCCATTAGTAGGTGGTAACTTCCCATGCATACGTAAAGACTTAAACCTAGTCGGAATCTCATATATAAGGTACTGTTTCGCCTTAATACAGGTACAATACTGAAACCCAGCTTTTCTCTATTCTCGGCGATCACAACCCTTACCTAAAGACTGACTTAAGCATCGGAGGGGCCTGCCGGTAATCAACCCCCGGTGTGCCTTTTGTTGTTTTGCAGGTATTTTAGAGACAATATCTGTTGACTTTATGGATCTAAGCAGCAATGTCCAGCCTTAACAGAATTTGGCTGAACCAGTACAGGTACGATACTGAAACCCAGCTTTTCTCTATTCTCGACGATCACAACCCTTACCTAAAGACTGACTTAAGCATCGGAGGGGCCTACCGGCAATCAACCCCCGGTGTTCCTTTTGTTATTTTATAGGTATTTCAGAGACAATATCTATCGACTTCATGGATCCAAGCAGCAACGTCCAGCCTCAACAGAATCTGGTTGAACCAGTTGGTGCCCACTGTAGGGCCCGGTGTCAGGACACCACGTCCAGAAACACGCAGATCAGTCAGGCAGCAGCAGCCAATCCTGATGTAGCCGTTGTCGCGGCACTTACGCTATAACGGATAGGTTTGCAATTACCTGTCACTCTCCCATCAACACATCACGACTCCCATACACAATCTTCACACCCGAATGACCAACCACTACCTCAAGACCAGGATCAAGAAGAACAGAGCGTAGCCCTGGAAGACAACGTTGAAACCGATTCGCATCCTAACAACCAGTACCCCCTAGATGCAAATCCTCTTGCACCATAACAAACCTCCCTCACCCGAAGAAAGATAGAAGAAGCGGCTGATCTATTGATTCGCCAAATCCTGTAGTCTCAACCGGAACAACAACAGACCTCCGCTCTGCAGATTGGTGTGATGGCTGATTGCCAATCTGTTGAAGCCCTAGAAAAAATCGTGGACAATCGAATCAATCTGGACATGAATTCCTGCCCGGGCCGAACATCCACACAGTATAGCTCTCCTTTCATTCTGCAGATCCTAGATAGCCTCCCTGTGGTCGGTACCAAAATACCGACGCCTGAAAAGTATACTGGAAAGACCGATCCCTTAGATTATCTGCAGCACTTCCAGTCAATGATGAACCTACATTGCATTCCTAATGCAATTCAATGTAAGGCGTTCTGTACTCCCTTTCAAGAAGGAGCTCAGTGATGGTTCAATAGTCTACCCTCGGGTTACATCACTTGTTTTGAGGATTTTAAGCTGCTATTCCTTAACCAATTTGCAACAAGTAAACAGCCACAGAAGACTGCCTTGGAGGTGATGCAGTTGACCCAAGGAAGGAACGAAAGCTTACGGGAGTTCATCACCCGGTTTAACAACGAAGCTGTGGAAGTCCCTGACCTCACCTGTTCGTCCATATTGGCGGCACTCATGAGCAACACGAGGGACGAAGAGTTCAAAAAATCATTGGCCCTCGATCAGACCAATACAATTCAAGAGATAAGAAGTCGGGCAGACAAATATATCCAGCTCGAAGAAGTGTTGAAAAACACAAAGCGTAGAGCAGACGACCGCGGGCTGAGTGGAAGAACAGATGATTCACAAAAGCAACAGAAGGATCAGTCGAGCTGGAGGAAACCGACCGATCGACTGGGACAAAGACGAGAATCCTTCACCCGGCTCAACAGACGACATGCGAAAGTATTGGCAGCCATCAGAGCAGATGGGGAACCCCTCCGAGAACCCAATAAGTTGAGGACTCCCCTCAAGAAGAGGGACCCTGATCTATATTGCCGTTTCCATAAAGACATCGGTCATGACACGGAGGATTGCTGGGCCTTGAAGAAAGAAATTGAACTACTTGTCTAGAGGGGAAGGCTGGGTAGATTTTTAAAGCACGAAAAAACTACCGATCGAGATAATGAGGGTAGGACTAATCGGTTCGACGACTGGCGAAGGCCTTGGAGGCAAAACAACAGGAGCGGTGGGGGGAGGTAGAATAGGAATACTGACAACCGACGTGATACTAGGGCACATTCCAAGGCGAGAGATGATAGAAATGCCGAACGACAAGCTGACTGATCGGTTAGGGTCATCAACATGATTTTTGGGGGTAATGCAGCAGGTGGGTCGACCGCTAAAAGTAGAAAGAGGTACGCCAGGCAGGTCGATGAGGACTTGTCAGCTAAGAAAAAGAAGTAAAATGATGGGATAATACCATTCGACGACTCTGATCTCGATGGTGTTAACTGTCTTCACGATGACGTGCTGGTAGTCAATCTGAACATGGATGGTAACTAGGTGAAGCGGGTAATGATCGATACAGGTAGCTCGGTCGACCTATTGTATTACGATGCCTTCAAACAGATGGAAATTCTGGAGGATCGACTACTGCCCATCGAGGGGCCTATCAAAGGGGTAACTGAAGCATGAGCCTACTCATTCGCCCGAGTCTTTCTGAAAGTAAAATTTAAACGAAAGCCATATCAGGTAGAGAGGGATGTTGAGTTCCTGGTTGTGAAGTTTGTAGGGGCATACAATGCAATAATCGGACGAGCCACTCAAAACACCCTTAGAGTAGTTGTCTCCACCTATTACCAAGCAATGAAGTTCCCAACGTCCCATGGAATTGGTGATGTCAGGGGACAGCAGAGAATCGCTAGAGAATGCTACTTGGCGGAAACTAGGACACTTGATGGAGCGGTTGTCTTGACAAGCTCTCTCGATGTGAGAGCTGATAAAGAAACTGAGCAGATGAACCCTGTGGAAGAAACTCAGCAAGTAGTGTTGGATGAAGCAGACCTATCCAAATTCACAAATTTAGGTTCCGAACTCGCAAAAGACCTGGTCAAAGAAATCATGGATTGCCTGGTAGAAAACAGGTCGGTCTTTTCCTGGGTACCGAGCGACATGCTGGAAATTTGTCTATCGGTAACATCACATTCCCTTGGTATCCGAACAGATTGCAAGCCCGTCAGACAGAAAAAGCGATGGCACAACAAAGAGAGGTAGGAGGTGATCGCGAAAGAGATAGAGAGACTACTTGATGCTGGGTTCATTCGGGAGGTCAATTATCTTGAATGGTTGGAAAACGTTGTACTTGTGAAGAAGAAAAATAGAAAATGGAGAATGTGCATCGACTTCACTGACCTAAACAAAGCATGCCCGAAGGACAGTTTCTCCCTGCCCAAAATCGATCAATTAGTAGACTCTACATCAGGGCATGAGCTACTCAGCTTCTTGGACGCTTTCTCGGGCTACCATCAGATCCAAATGAGTCTCGAAGATGAGGAGAAGACAACTTTTATAACCGACCAGGGCACGTACTGCTACCAGGTGATGCCGTTCAGTTTGAAGAATGCAGGATCCACTTACCAACGGCTCGTAATGGAAGTCTTTAAGAAGCAGATCGGTCGATCAGTTGAGGCCTATGTAGATGATATGGTGGTCAAGAGTAAGAAGGCCGTTGAGCATGTGGAAAATCTCAAAGAAGTCTTCTAGACCCTCAATAAGTTTCAGATGAAGATGAACCCAGAAAAATGCATCTTTGGTGTGGCATCCGGTAAATTCTTAGGATTCATGATTACTCAGCGGGGGATCGAAGCAAACCCAGAAAAGATTGAAGCCATCATCCAGATGCCCTCGCCGCGATGTTTGAAAGATGTTCAGGTATTGACTGGGAGGATAGTTTCTTTGAGAAGATTTGTCTCTAGGATGGGGGACAAGTGCCTCCCTTTCTTCAAAATTCTAAGGAAAGCAGACGTGACCCAATTCCACTAGCCAGATGAGTGCAAGCGAGCATTTCAGCACTTGAAGCAGTATCTGACTAGCCCACCCATCTTGCAGAGCCCCGTGGGTGGCGAGAGTTTGATTATTTATTTAGCAGTCACAGAAAGGGCAATCAGTGCAGTCCTCGTTCGATCGGAGGGTAACGAACAATTTTTGATCTACTATGTCAGTAAGGTCCTGAACGGGCCAAAAATGCGGTATACGCCTATTGAGAAGCTGGCTCTTTCGTTGGTAACTGCGGCACAAAAATTCAGGCTCTACTTCCAGAGTCACACCGTCGAGGTATGGACCGATCAACCCCTCAGGCAGTGCCTTCAAAAGCTCGAAACCTCTGGGTGGCTGGTAAAGTGGGCGGTAGAGCTAGGAGAATTTGATATACACTACAGACCACGAACGACCATCAAGGCTCAAGTATTGGCGGATTTCATCGCAGAAATGAGTCAACCTAACTCACAGGGCGAACAACATCCTGCCTGGAGCCTATTTGTGGATGGATCATCCAACATTGAAGGATGCGGAGCAGGGGTGGTATTGATCAGCCCACGCCAAGAAGAAAAGGTAGAGTATGCTCTTCGCTTAGAATTTAAAGCATCCAACAACGAGGCAGAGTACGAGGCTTTAATAGCCGAACTTCAGTTGGCAAGAGAGATGGTGGTGAAGCACTTAAAGGTGTACAGTGATAGCCAAATAGTGGTCGGCCAAGTTACTGGGCTGTATGAGGCCAAAGGGAACAACATGATTAAGTATTTGGAATTGGTAAAGCAAGAGTTGAGAAATTTTGATGAATACTCGGTCAGTAGGATAGAAAGGATGCAAAACGCTCGGGCAGATGCGCTTTCCAAAATAACTTCCGATCAAGATGCAAAAAAAATATTCTGGTCGAACGACTAGACCGGCCTAGCATTCAGAAAGCTAATGAAGTCCTTGAAGTAGACACCGAGCGATCAGGTTGGAAGGAACCGATCAGGCAGTACCTCCTTAAGGGTGTACAGCCCGAAGAAGCCTTGGAGGCCAAGAAACTAAGGGTAAAGGCAGCTGAATATGCGATCGTCAATGATACCTTGTACAAGCGATCATATGACTGGCCGCTATTACGTTGCTTGAACAAAGAAGAGGCAGAGCAGGCAATGGCTGAAGTACACGAAGGAATGTGCGGAAATCACTTAGGAGGAAGGATGTTGGCTCACAGGTTAATCAAACAGGGGTATTACTGGCCAACAATGAAGAAAGACTGTCAAGAGAAAGTTAGCCGATGCGAGGCTTGCCAGAGGAATAGTAACCTGTCCCACCAGCCGACCGAGCGGTTGAAAATTGTAAGCCATCCTATCCCCTTCGATTAATGGGGAATCGATATACTAGGCCCTTTTCCTCTCAGCCCAGGACAGAAGAAATTTTTAATCGTGGCGGTCGAATACTTCACTAAATGGGTGGAAGCGGAAGCGGTTGCCACCATCTCTGAGCAGACGATAGAAAATTTCGTGAGAAGAAACATACTAAGTCATTTTGGGATGCCTATGGTGTTGGTTACAGACAACGGTCGGCAATTTGATAATGACAAGTTCTAAGATTTCTGTGACCGGTTAAAGATAAGGCTCCAGTTGACTTCGGTGGCTCACCCTTAAAGCAACGGTCTTGCGGAAAACACCAACAAGAAGATAATGAGCTCCCTTAAGAAGTGCTTAGATGGGCGCAATACATGGGTAGATGAATTAGATGAAGTGTTATGGGCCTACCGAACTATCCCAAATGGAGCCACTGGAGAAACACCATTCAAGATGACCTTTGGGGCAGAAGTCCTAGTCCCAGTGGAAGTGGTGCTGCACAACCACAGAGTTTCAAGTTACGATGAAGAACGGAATGACGAAGCTCGTAAGGCTGAACTTGTGCTTCTCAGCGAAGACAGGGATAAGGCGGCCGCTCGTTCAGAGGCCATCCGATAAAAAGAAACAAAGTTTTACAATAAAATGGTAAGGCCGAGCTACATAAAAATTGGTGGCTATATTCTAAGAAAGGCCGAGGCGGCTGGAAAACATCTAGGAAAGCTCGGACAGGTGTGGGAAGGACCCTATCAAGTGGTCAAGCAAGCTGGACATGGCTCTTACATTTTGCGCAGCATTAATGGCAAGATTCTACCAAGGCCCTGAAACTCACAAAACCTGAAGACGTTTTATCAATAGATAAGCCTTGTTTTATTTATTTCTTTATCTTGTACTTTATCACTGCTTACGCATTTGTAGTGGGTACCTTTTTCTTGGCCTTGCCAGTCAGGTTTTTTAACGGCCCATGCCCTTATCATCATCAATAAAGGGTTTCAAGTTCCTCAGCAGAAAGAGTCTCGTCAAGATAAGTTAAAACGAAGAAACAAACAGATCGTCCATCGACAAACGTTCGGCCAGGTTGCCAACACAGGATGTTGGAACCAGGCGATGTCGAGAACAGAATCTCGGATCGCTCGGCCTCGACCACGTTCGGCCAGGTTGCTAACACGGGATGTTGGAACCAGGCGATGCTAAGAACAGAATCTCGGATCGCTCGGCCTCGACCACGTTTGGCCAGGTTGCCAACACAGGATTTTGGAATCAGGCGATGCCAAGAACAGAATCTTGGATTGCTTGGCCTCGACCACGTTCAGATAGGTTGCCAACACAGGATGTTAGAACCAGGCGATGCCGAGAATAGAATCTCGGATCGCTCGGCCTCGACCACGTTCGGTCAGGTTGCCAACACAGGATGTTAGAACCAGGCGATGCCGAGAACAGAATCTCATATCGCTAGGCCTTGACCACGTTCGACCAGGTTGCCAATACAGGATGTTGGAACCAGGCGATGCCGAGAACAGAATCTCAGATCGCTCGGCCTCGACCACGTTCTACCAGATTGCCAACACAGGATGTTGGAACCAGGCGATGCCGAGAACAGAATCTCGGATCGCTCAGCCTCGACCATGTTCGGCCAGGTTGCCAACATAGGATGTTGGAACCAGGCGATGCCGAGAACAGAATCTCGGATCGCTCGGTCAGGTTGCTAAGACAAGATCTTGGAACCAGGCGATGCCGAGAAGATAATCTCGGATTGCTCGGCCTCATTATCGATTGGACAGGGCACCAAAACGTCAACCATGACTATCTTAAACCTTACGACCGGTCGATATGTATCAAACGAACTCGTTCGTCACGCGCTATTTGAAAAAGCAATCCCTCGTACAAAACTAATGACGGTTAAAGCTTCATTCGCAAAATTGAGAAGAAAACGGAGGAAAATTAAAGTTTTTATTTCCTTATGCTCTTCTAGTCACAAGCCCAACCAGATGAGCTTGGCGAGTTTTACAATTCAAAATTGTTTGGAAGGGGAGGAGGTCGTCGAAGCACCCGGGACAAGATCACGATCCGCGAAAGGAACCGGAGAGACACCACCTTGAGCCCGCTCTTCCCCCTCATCAGAGCTAAAGTCCAGTTCCTCATCCGGGACCGCCTCTCGTTCTCTCTCGATTATCTCCCTCATTTCCTCCAAAGAAAGGCCGAGATAAGAGGGAAGCATCGGTTTGGCGTAATCCTCGAAAGAAGGACGATCCGACCCGTCAGGAACGCAAACACTGTGGCAGCTCTTCAGGATGGAAAGAGCCAAGTCGCAAGCATACTCTCGACACTCCTCCTGTAAATGCCGCTCTTTCCATCGCTTGATCGCAGCGATTCTTTCCCCCTTGACAGAGTTTTGCACCTCCTTCAGCCTATTCTCAGCTCTTATCTTGGCCTCAACCGCCTCGTGGCAATCCTGAAGGAATTTGGATTGGAGCTCTTGTTCCGTCTTGGCCCTAGAATTGGCAGCGAGCGCCTCACCCCTCAGACCCTTGTTATCGAGCTGCAGCGCGTGGCATTTTTCCTCCAGCTTGTCCCTCGCCGCGACCACCCGGCCCTTCTCCTCTTCCCCCGAAGCAAGCTGAGCCTTCAAAACGCTCCTATCCTCATCCCAAAGTTTCTTCTCCTCCTCTAAAGAAGAAAGTTGAGCTCGCGCAAAGTCTCTCTTCCTTCGCCTCGGCTAGTTTGGCCCTCAAAACACGGATCTGCTCGGTTTTGTCCCGAGCCTCTCAGTCCAGTGATTGGGAGACCTCATCGAGCTGATCGAGGCGTTGATACTAGGCGAAGGAGATCGCCAGAGCCTAGGAGGAAGAATACTGTTAAAAAAAAGTGGGGAGCAAGTTACCCTTGTGCAGCTGCGCACGAGACTACCCAACAACTCCTTATTCTCCAGAGTATCAAAAACCTCCACGTCCCGGGGAGGAGCAATCTTCTCAGCAATTTGGAGGGACACGTCGATGTCCCTAATCGATGCAGTCTTATCCAGACTGATTGTGGACACCCACTTCCCAGAGCCGGGCGCCCGTTCCTTCCTTTTGCCCTTCTCCTTCTTCTCCTTTTCCTTATCCCTGCCTTTACCCGATTGGCAGGGTGGTCAGTCGAGAACCCAAACAACTTTCCTCCTTTTAAGAGGTGGCTCCACCTCTTCCTCGTCCTCCTCTGTATCCATTCGGCCCTCACTCGCCGATCGAGTCACCATCGCTGGCTGTTCGGGGATAGCCGCCAGAACGAGCGCCGCAGACGGCTCGGAAACAGTAGGCTGAGTGACATCCTCGCTGGCCTCCCCTTTCTTGCCTTGCTCCTTTGTCTTTGAAGGCCTAGCAGCCTTGCTCTGGCCTCTAATGGATCTGGAGGATCTGCCAAAATCACCGAGCCTTGCCATAGCTGTACAACAATAGAAATACGTCAGAAATTAAGACCAACATCTATAAATACAACAAACTGTTCAACCACGAGGAATTAACCGGAGGGGGCAGTTTCTTCTCCTAGCCCACTAATTTGGGGCGGGGGGTCGATTAAGAATGAATCGGCCGAGGCTCTCCCCCCATATCCCAAAATGAGGCGATTAAAGTCATATCGGCCGAGCGCCTTAATGCGATCGACCACCTCCCATTCCTCCATAATAAGGAACAGATTTGAGAAGTCGTTCCACCGCTCAGCTAAGCGGTATCTCCATGGCCTGGATTCAAAAGTAGATCCTGGGGGCCTCACAAAAAAGTATTTCATCTTCCAAGCTTGAACTTTGGAGGCTGTTCTAGTCAGGCGATAGCACGCATCCCTATATTGAAGATGAGGGACCCCAGCCCCGGCACTCGACCTCTGGTTCATTCTTAAAAAGTGACGCAGGATTCCAATTGACGGGAGATGCCCGAATTGATGGCACAGCAAGGCCAGGCCGCTAATAAATCTCTAGCAATTCGGAGGAATCTGGCTCGACCTCAGCTAATAGGTATTCTACACATCATCAATGATCGGGGCGTACGGAAGCTTCATACCGCCGATCGAGAAAAAGCTGTCAAAAATAGCAAAATACCCTCCTGGATTGCTATGAATCCGCTCGTTCTCGAAGGCCAACCTGGGTCCCCAGGATGCAGGGATGTTATTCTTGATGATCGATTGATTCAATTCCTTCACGGTCATCGTTGATAGATCACTCGGCAGTTTCTCGACAATGTGCCCATCCTTTCGATCACTCGTCGTGATTTCTTCAACCCCCTCACCTCCGACGCTGTCATTATTTCCGCTGCTATTTCACGCGGCCCAACTATTTGAGAAGCCCTCTCAACGGCTTCATCCCTAGGACTAACTTCACCTCTAGGACTGGTTAACGACATGGTTAAAAGAAGGAAATTTATAGGATGAAGAGAGGAAAAATGGCGTACCTAGTTTAATGATTGAAGTTTGAAATTTGGACGACAATGGAAAGAAAACTCCGGCGACTGCAGGCAAAAAGAAGAAAATGAAAGAAGAACAGAAGTTGAAGAATAAGATACGCGTGAAGAAATCTGCAGCCTATCAATCCTGAATATATATGGAAGATCGACTAAATGGATGCTCCAACGGTGAACACGAGGAGGAAATCCGGGCCGAGCCCAGACACATGGAAAAATCTGAGCTATTGTAAATTAGGGTTATTAAAGACCAGAAGCGGCGCGACAGTCGAAAGGACACACATGACAGTGTATGACAGCGTATGAAAGCTGCGCGGCAGTTAAAAGGACGCATTGTTTCAAATTTTAAACGGCGCCCAAAAAATACGTATCGTCAAGTAATAATTAGACCTAGCATTGCAACTAGAAGCCGACGTCCAAGCAATCGCTCTGGCATAGCGCGAACCACTCGATCGCCAAGCTCTAGTGCGACCGTCCTATCCCAGCCCGACCTATCACGCACTAGACATAAAAGCCTAATTGGTTCTCCTCGATCGGTTCTCTGCCATAGCAGGAACTGTTGCACATAGGGCATTAATTTTAGATCGACCGGCCTTATCACGGGTCGTCATACAAGCGAGCCGCACAATCCTAAAGTACTCCTTTGACCCTCCTCCTTGATCAGACTCGAGGAGTAGGGGGCTTATGGTTGGGTTGGCTATGCTAGGCCCAGGCCCAGGATCACGCGTCGACAGCCCATTCGCAGGTGGTAACCTCCCATGCATACGTAAAGATCATACGTAAAGACCTAAACCTAGTAGCTATTCC
>JANZLC010000002.1:22717011-22727320 GCA_026413385.1 Erythroxylum gracilipes | reverse complement strand
CATTCCTCCCTAGTAAGGAGCAGATTTGAGAAGTCGTTCCACCGCTCGACTAGGGGGTATCTCCACGGCCTAGATTCGAAAGCAGATCTTGGGGGCCTCACAAAAAAAGTATTTCGTCTTCCAAGCTTGGACTTTGGAGGCTGTTCCAGTCGGGCGATAGCGCGCATCCTTATATTGAAGATGAGGGACCCCAGCCCCAGCACTTGAACTCTGGTTCATTCTTAAAAAGTGGCGCAGGATTCCGACCGACGGAAGACGCCCGAATTGATGGCACAGCAAGGCCAAGCCGTTAATAAATCTCCAGTCGTTGGGAGGAATTTGGCTCGGCCTCAACTGGTAGGTGCTGCATACTTCGTCGATGATCGGGGAATACGGAAGCTTCATACCACCGACCAAAAAAAAGCTGTCCAAAACAGCAAAGTAACCTCCGAAACCGTTGTAGATCCGCTCACTCTCGGAGGCCAGTCTGGGTTCCCACGCCGCAGGGATGTTATTCCTGATGACTGGTCAACTCAACTCTCTCGCGGTCATCGTCGATGGGTCACTCGGCGGGTTCTCAACAACCTGCCCATCCTTCCGGTCACTCGCCGTGACTTCTTTAACCCCCTTACTTCCGGCACTGCCATTATTTCTGCCGCCCTCTCGGCAATTTCATCCCTAGGACTAACCACACCTCTATGACTGTTTGACGACATGATTGCAAGAAAGAAAGTTATAGGATTAGGAGTGGAAAGAGGACGTACTTAAATTAGTAATTAAGATTTGGGATTTGAACGACGGTGAAAATAAAACTCTAGTGATTGCAAGCAAGGAAACGAAGAGTAAAGAGAGCATAGACTGGAGAATCGAATACGCAGAAATGGAAACAGAGGAAGACTGTTGATTCCAAAATTTATAGCATCAACTAAACGGGAGAACCAATCGACGTTAGACGCATAGTGAAATCTGAGCCGGAGTCGAACACGTGGCAAAATCTGATCTATGGTAAATTAGGGTTATTAAAGACCCGAAGTGGCGTGACAGACGAAAGGACATGCCTGGCAACGTATGACAACGCATGACAGCTGCACGGCAGTTAAAAGGACGTGTCGTTTTCAAATTTCGAACGGCGCCCAGAAGATACATATCGTCAAGTAATAATTAGAGCTAGTGTTGCGACTAGACATCGATGTCCGATCAATCATCCTAGCATAGCGCGAGCTGATCGATCATCCTATCCCAGCCCGAGCTATAGCGCACTAGGCGTCGATGCCCGATTTAGTTTTCTGTCCCAGTGGGACCTATTGCGCATAGGGCATTGATCCCCAATCGAACTACCTCATCACGGGCCGTCATAAAGACGAGCCGCGCAATCCTAAAGTACTCATTCTATCCTTCTCCAAGAGCAGACTCGAGGAGTAGGGGGAACTTATGGACAGGTCGGCCATGTTAAGCCCAATCCCAGGCCTAGGCATCGACGACCCATTAGTAGGTGGTAACTTTCCATACATACGTAAAGACCTAAACCTAGTCGGAATCTTATATATAAGGTACTATTTCGCCTTAATACAGGTACGATACTGAAACCCAGCTTTTCTCTATTCTCGGCGATCATAACCCTTACCTAAAGACTGACTTAAGCATCGGAGGGGCCTGCCGGCAATCAACCCCCGGTGTGCCTTTTATTGTTTTGCAGGTATTTCAGAGACAATATCTATCGACTTTATGGATCCAAGCAGCAACGTCCAGCCTCAACAGAATCTGGCTGAACCACGTAGATTAAGATCGACGTCTAGTAACACATTATGACTACCCAAATATTTAAAAATGTCAAAGTGATTTTGAGCAATATTTCTATGCATGATTTTTTTGTATAATTTGACCACTTTATTATATAATTTTCTGAATAGATAAATAGAATGAACTAATAGTCAATAATTCTAAGTTGGCAAATATTGCCTCCAATCGGCGAGAACATGGCTACTCAACTTTGAGTTGATTCTCCCAAGCATGGCGATATTTGTAACAATTTTACGTTTATGATGTAGAGTAATGAAAAAGCAAAAAGGGATTCTCAAGAAAGCGAAGCGAAAGAAACGGTACCTTCCATATGTTTACCCATGAGGTTTGGTATGTGTATGCATTCCGGCCGACGGTGTCCCAGCACATTCGGTATTATCTATTATTATGTTATATAATAGTAAACAAGTTGTCCATACTAAAAGATAAAAGGGTCTTTGTCAGAAGACGTGGACTGCCGGATAGGATAATCACACGTTTATTTGATTACCCATTGTTTTGTTTAATGAATACCGGAAGCAATAAATTAAGAAGTTGGTAGATGTCAGGATTGTTTTAAAGACAGTTTGAGGATGTCTCCACAGCAAAGAGTGAAAAAGATGCCACCCGCTATGCATCAACAATAACATAATATTAGAGAAGCAGGAACCTATCGTTGAGTATTTAATAATCGTTTTAAGGGTGAAAGTGGTTGGCTGGATTTACGATCAAAGATGTGATGATTTGGGGTATTGGGTAGGCTGGATATGATATAACATGGCATCTTATCTTTAGCATCAAAAGTACCATTCTTTTTATTTTTCTTTTAAAGCACAAATCTACGCTCTTATTGATCCTTCGTCACTTGAATCTATCTTTAGGGGAATAAATAATTATATACTCTTTTCTTTTACTGGTTTTTAGAAAATAGATTTATCTCAAGTTAGGTAAAATAAGAAGAAATGAAAGGGGTTTGGACCTAGCAGAACAGAACTCTCGTGAGAAAAGTTATAAAGAAACAGCTTGAATAGAATTTGACTCAAGTTTCAGCAGCTTATCATCTTAAGTTAAAACAAACAAATTAAGCAGCTTATCATCTAGTTCTGTGGGGAAAACAATTACAATCTCTTACTTCCTAGACAGTCCTATTGTAAGCAAATTTCACATGATATACATTGTAAACAAGTATGCGGATCGCTAATATCAAATCCCACATCATGCTTCTTTGAATAGCTTAGAACGAATGCGCTTCATATGTCTATCCTCTCCCAGTTCTAGAATAAACAAGTAGAAGGTTTGGCCATCTGTCATCATTTCAATCCTTAAAAGATTGACTCATTCAAAATTATTGTGTCAATTAAATGACGATGTTGCCCCCAGTTTTGTCCTCATTTTCACTATAGTACACACAGTCATATGAATCTTGTCGTTTTAGCCAAAAGTTCTGCAAAAGCATTGGCAGGACGCCGCGCTTTGTAGCGAAGAGGAGTATCTAATTCTATTTCTGTGTGATAAAATTAGCAGACAAGAAGTCACATTTATTAGGTAAGGGACACGTAGGGCCCGTCTTTTGGATAAACTCACCGTTGGAAAAATGAAATGTCACCACGTTTCCACATCATTCGCATTCGATGACATCGCTTAGTGGTGGTCCCACGCCATTCACGAGATTAGGATAGGGTACACCTCTTTTACGATTTTACCCTTCCTTTTTTCCTGTTTTTTATTTTTAAATGGGACATAATTTTATTATTATATACTATGGATCTGGATCTAAATATCTAATGAAGCAAATTAGAAATTTGTGTAGGAAAATAAAATGTTCGAGTATATCCGTAATGGTCACTGCATCAAAATTATTGAACCTAACTGACGTGGATCCTTGCTGTCTGGTTCTACTCGCATCCAAAACAACACCGTTTTAGTGTGCATCTCCAACGATCGCATGCCACGTAGACATTGAAAATGAATCACTTGTAACGCGGCGGGCCTTTGTTTGTCTTAGGCCTCCTGGGTCCCGCGTCGGTCCAAATATAGGTATATAAATCTCACCGTAAAGTTAGTCCTAGAACAAGAGAAAAGGAATAACGGAAGCCATTCTTGCGCTAGTCACTAGTCCTAGGACAAGAGAAAAGGAACAACGGAAGCCATGCCTAGTGCAAGAATTAGAAACCCTTTTGAGCAGAGAAAATTGATGTATAGTGGCGGCGGTTCCGACCACAACGACCAGCTAGCGGCCAGTTTATCTGCCATGGTTTTTGGATTTCTCGAGGACGGCGAAGGGTCGTCTCCGACCGACCTTAGTAATGAAGATTTTGACAGAAATGAGGAATTAGATGAAGAACTAGAGGAAGGGAAAGAGAACAATGAAGGTCTTGAAGAGGATAAGAGCTTTTGGGAGAACCAACATCAACTTCTACAAGTGAGTGCCTGAAAACCAAACAATTGTGAAACTTGTCTTGTTAGGCAACCTTACTTATTTTGTTCTTTTGTAATCTGGTGTCTACAGGCTACGTTATGCAGGACAACTTCCTTGGAATCAAGAATTAGAAGTATCACCAAAGAAACTATCAAGGAATTACAAATGGCCGGAACAATTTGTGAGTGCGGGAGACCGGTTACAGATGGCTGCCGGAATTGTTTGATGAGAGAAGTTTCCGGCCGCCTTTCCAGTGCTGGTTATAATTGTGCCATTTGCAAGACGAAATGGAGAAGCTCACCCGATATCCCATCAGGTAATAAACAAAAGTACAAGTCCCACATTTTCTTGCAAAATTCTGAATCGTTTGGCCTAGTGAATGTTTAATTTTAGCGTGGGTGATATTACAGTTGGAAAATTTTTTAAAAATAGATTGTAGCAACTGACATGGTGAACCATTTGTGTGTTCTATAACGTGCAGGGGAGCATATTTTTATGGATTTAATAGATAATTCAAGCTCCAAAAAAGGAGAAGTGAGGATAATAATAGAGTTGCATTTCCAGGCAGAGTTCGAGATGGCTAAAGCAAGCCAAGAGTACAACAGATTAGTTCACAGATTGCC
This sequence comes from Erythroxylum gracilipes, assembly GCA_026413385.1. Taxonomy (NCBI): domain Eukaryota; kingdom Viridiplantae; phylum Streptophyta; class Magnoliopsida; order Malpighiales; family Erythroxylaceae; genus Erythroxylum; species Erythroxylum gracilipes. The sequence continues at coordinate 22,722,520 of JANZLC010000002.1, read as the reverse complement.
GGAAGTGTTCGTCGGAAAAGTGGAAAGATTAAACAACGTAATTAAAATATTGTGCTCGGCAGCTAAGAAGTGCATGAAAGAAAAGAAAATGCATTTGGGACCATGGAGAAAGCAAAGGTACATGCAAGCAAAATGGCTGAGTTCGTGCGAGAGGACAGCGCCGATGCCCCCGTTGTTGGTGGGACACTCTGGCCGGTCACCCAAGCCGAGGGCGTCTATGTTAACGGTGGACTTGCGAGACATGTTGCCTAACATGCACTGCACAGCTGTTGCGGTCGTTTGATCTAATCAATAAAAATCTTGTTTAATGAAGGTCCTTCCTTAATATTCAAAAATAAATATAAAGAAAGATCAACCACATATACCACAATTAAATGGTCGATGCTCAGAAATGAGATTATTGGAAGTAGTCATATTCTACTGAGCTCGTTTTGAAAACTTTGGCGACTTAGTGCCATATATTTCAACGGGTATTCGTGTATCATCACCTATAAAGCACTTTTTTCTTTTTTCCTTTTGGTAATGGCCCTGGAAAGCATTTGGGTGCAATTAATCTATAATATCTCGGTAATCAAGTACCTTCGTCGCTGTTTGAACCATTTATGTTTTTTTTTTTTGGAAGAATAGTATGAACCATTTATGCTATGCACTTAACTAGTGATTTTTTGGTCATCAAAGTTAATATTGATTAAAATATGTTTATATACTAATATGCAATCTGAACTACGTAAATATGATTCAAGTAACGTTAGCATTATTAGCCATAAGAAGTTAAATCTGATTATATTAACTTTTTTTAGGTTATTTGCATACCATTTTATAAAATGACACTATAGATGAGGGTTTTCCAATTTTTTTAATGAAACGTTTTATTTTTTTTCTAAATTTGAGTCCATTAACTTTTTTTTATTGTTAATGAAAAATTTAATGTCGGTATCCTATTCAAAAACTTTTTTTAATATGATGAAAAGTAATTAATAAAAGAATTTTCACAAAAATATCTATATGTAATTCTTTTACGAGACTGTCTTTTTTTAAAAAAACCATATGTACTAATTTTGAGTATATCAAATCATAACTTTTCCAAAAAGCCGACATCTCACTTATACTGGTGTATGGATTCTGTTATTTGACAAATAAATAACTCTCTCTTAGATTCCAATTTCCATCTTAAGTATGTTTGCAGCAATGAAAAATATGAACCGAGTTAAACTCACTTCATTTAGGTACTATACCATAGTTCAAAGCAAAGATGGGGATTTGCACCTCATAGAGGTAAAAAGTTCTCAATTAAATTTAGTATCACCAAAATCAAGTCAAGCCAACCAATTCAACCGAGAATTGTTGATGTATGTGGGCGAGCCTCTTTGATCCCGTATAAAATGATTTATTTAAAAAGTCAGGCCTAATTCAAAATTGAAATTATTCAATTGTATATCATTTTAAAGTTGGGGTGAAGTTCAATACAGTTACTACTTGAATGATGATTCAGTGAAAAGGGTAAGGACAGAAGGGGGAAATAGAGATACAAAATAGAATACAACAGTTCATCCCTATGATGTAAGACACATCTGGATCATTATTCCCAATTAGGTATGAAAAGCAGACAATCCATGTAGGTTTGAGTCTTCAATAGATCCATTACTAAAGGTCTTTGCCTTTAATTTCTTTGTATCTGTATCTTTATTAATTTCTTTATATCTGTATGAGTATCTGAATTCTCAAATCTTTCCTTGTGTTTGTGTAATCTTTATAACTAGAAACGAATTTGATCCCCCATAAGTAACAAGGTTAGGCTTGAAGGTCTGAACATCTTTGACAAGTAGGTCTATCGTGTCTGTTAAAATATATGTTATGATATCTTATAAATTAATTTTAAGCATTATTTTACTACAAGAAAATTACCGATTACCGATGGAAATAATACTGTTAAAAATTAGTGACGGAAAATCAAATTCTGTCGGTAAAATTAAAAGTTAAACGTCATCGTTTGCTTCGACTACAACATTTTTAATAAAACGTAAACGACGTCATTGAGTGGTAAGGTTTGTTGGGATAAATCACTGACAACATTTACCGACAGATTTATTTTTCGTCGGTAAATTCAAACGATGTCGACAGTGTTTTTAAATTTATTGTAAAACGACGTCATTTGATAAATATAAAAACCTAACACCTGAAGCCCCCCGTACTCTTCTCTAGGTTTTCGTTTCAGAGCGTTTTCTCCTCCATGAAATCCTGTTTTCGGTTCTTTCATTTTTTTGGTAGCTTTCGGTAGCCTTGCATCTGTTGTTTTTGTCCTCGTTATCTTCCTATTCGATGGCTTTTGCTGTCTTCTTCCATCGCCTAGCAATGTTCGTCGTCTTTGTTTAATCTTTGGTTGAGGTAAGTGGTCCATCTAATTTTAAAGTGACATTGTTGTATTTGAAGGGAGTGTACTTCTTTGACTGTATAGGTTTTTGTTTCTTTTTTGTGTCATTATGCAGTTGGGATGGTGATTTTTGTTTTATGGTTTTTACCGGTGATATTGTGATGGTGATTTCGTTTAATCATCTTTATTTGTTTGTAAAGGAGATTGAATTTGGGAGATTTATAGAAATGAAATTTTGGAGCTAGGGTTTCTGTTTTTGATTAGGTGGTGAAATATAATATTGTCGGTGACATTGTGATGGTGATTTCGTTTAATCATCTTCATTTGTTTGTGAAGGACATTGAATTTGGGAGATATGTAGTAATGGAATTTCGGAGCTCAGGTTTCTGTTTTTGATTAGGTGGTGAAATATAATATTACCGGTGACATTGTGATGGTGATTTCATTTAATCATCTTCGTTTGTTTATGGAGGAGATTGAATTCGAGAGATTTATGGAAATGGAATTTCGGAGCTCGGGTTTCTGTTTTTGATTAGGTGGTGAAATATAATAGTAGTTGCTAAATTGCCATTTTACATATACTTTTTTTTGGTAAAAAGAAATATATTGCACAGGAAAAAGAAAAATTACAAGATCAAGCGAGGCATACCCCGGCGAAGGACAGAAGACAGCAAACCAAGAAGTCAAAAACTAACAGGAAGAAAATCCCAAGGCCTTACACAAAGAGGAGGCCCAAGCAAAAAACGACAAAGGAAATCAGGTGAGGCTCGCAGCCCAGGCAGTGGGCAGGAACCGAGCCCACTAGGCAAACAGAATAGGCGAGGCCGAGCTTGTTGAGCACGGTTCGGCATGGCAAGCACAGGGCAGCAACATGGCAGGAGGCCGAGCATCAGGCATGACAACAAGTCAGGCACAGGTCGGCATGCCGAGCACAGGTCAGCAGGCCGAGCACAGGTCGGCAGGCCGAGCGGAGGTTGGCAAGCCGAGCGCAGGTCATCAGGCCGAGCACCGATCGCAGGCCGATCACAAGTAGGCAAGGCGAGGACGGGTCGGCAGGCAGAGCACAGGGCAGCAAACGGAGCAAAGGTCAGCAAGTCAAGCAACAGGGCAACAAGTCAAGCACAGGTCGGCAGGCCGAGCACTAGTCAGAAGGCCGAGCAGAGGTCAGCATGGCAGCACGGGCTGCAAGCCGAGCACAGGTCGCAGGCCGAGCAACAGGCCACAAGTCAAGCATAGGTCAGAAAGCCGAGTACAGTCACAGGCCGAGCACCGAATGGCAAAGCAAGAACGGGTCGGCAGGACGAGCAGGGCAGCAAAGGAGCACCTGTCAGCAGGCCGAGCGACAGGGCAACCAGGCAAGCACAGGTCGGAAGGCCAAGTACAGTCACAGGCCGAGCACTGAAAGGCAAGGCAAGAACAGGTCGGCAGGACGAGCAGGGCAACATAGGAGCACCTGTCAGCAGGCCGAGCAACAGGGCAGCCAGTCGAGCACAGGTCGGCAGGCCGAGCAAAGGTCGCAGGCCGAGCACTGAAGGGCAAGGCAAGAACGGGTCGGTAGGACGAGCAGAGCAGCAAAGGAGCACCTGTCATTAGGCCAAACAACAGGGCAACCAGTCGAGCACAGGTCGGCAGACCGAGCACAAGTTGGCAGGGCAAGCACAGGTCGGCCGGACGAGCACAGGGCAGCAAACGGAGCACCAGGTAGCAGGCCGAGCAACAGGGCAAAGAACCAAGGAGACAACAAACAGCACCGACGGCCCCCGGCACCGAGCCCCCAACAGCGGCACCAACTCCAGAAAAGGTAGAAATTAAAAATCGATGGTTTCCACCGGGTAAAGACGATACAACACCTTATACACCTGGGTCTTTACCCGCGCAACAACATCCCGACTAGAAAAGGAGGCTTCGTCCAGAGCTACGGCATTACGGACCTTCCAAAGCATATAAATCGTCGTGAGGAACCCAAGTTTGGCAGCCTTACACTGAAGAAGGGCTCCGCGACTCGTAACACGTAGCCATCGCACCGAGCTACGTAACATAGTCATGGACCGGCTCAGACCCAACCAAGCACGAATCGAGTGCCAGACAGAACTGATGAAAGGACACGAGAATAAAAGATGATCAACCGATTCATCTGCCACTGAACACAGGGGGCATATTCTAGGAATATCCAAGAAGAGCAGCCGATCCCGGGTGGGCAACCGATCAAGCAAACTCAGCCAGGCAATAACAGAGAACTTTGGCGGGACATAGGATTGCCAAATAAGCGTCATCCAAGGCCGGGAAGGACGCTTAGCACGAAGAAGTTCATAAACCTGGTGCGAAGGTCGGCGACCAGCACTGCACAGCCGTTGGAGGCCCTGAATCGCCTCCGGCATGCCTCCAAACTTCTCGACCAACAGATCACGGATCTGACCCAGGCGCTTAAGTAAAGGGGAATCACGGGGATGTGGTTGCCAGGACCAAAAGGACTCACTGCGCAAGTGGTACGCATGCAACCAACGCGTCCAAAGAGAAGTGGCTTCAGCATGAATATTCCAGAGGACCGAAGAGAGAAGGGCATTATTCCAAACCCTCGGGTGTCGCAAGCCTAACCCCCCTTCCGCCTTTGGAGAGCAGATGGAGTCCCAAGAAACTCGAAAATGCGACCCGCCCCACAGAAACAACCGACAAAGGGATGAGATACGATCCAAAACAGTCGCGGGGAGGGGAAGTACATTCATCCAAAATGCAAGCACGCCCTAGATGACCGACTGAATGAGTGTTAACCGCCCCGCATAGGAGAGACTGGACCCGTTCCAGGCAGCGAGGTGCAATTCGACAGCTTCCAGTAAAGGAGAGTACTGGGCTATCGAGACCTTCAGGGGTGCTAAAGGAACACCAAGATACCGAACCAGAAATGTCCCCTCAGGAAATCCAGCAAGGTGCAATAATAGCGCTTTATCTGCCCCCTGGACACCACCAACAAACACATTGGACTTCAACGGGTTAACATGTAGCCCAGCAACAGCACTCAAGGAACGCAAACTTAATATTAAGTATATGTAAAATGGTAGTACCCTGCCATTTTACATATACTTAATATTAGGTGTTGCATCACTCATTTATGCTAATATGAGAATATATAGCATGATTATG
>JANZLC010000002.1:22626212-22716911 GCA_026413385.1 Erythroxylum gracilipes | reverse complement strand
TGTTTTAGATATAGGTTTGCGTTTGTTGGTGTTTTGGATTCCGGACGGGAGGTCCGATGATTCTGAGTTGTGTTTGGTTATATAGAAGTGTATGTTTTTTATTTGCAGAATTTTCGGGCTGTATAAAATATAGCCGTTATGCTGCCCGATTTTCGATAAAATCGGTTTTACGGCAAAAATAGAATAAGAAGTTAGTTTGGTTGGTAAAGTTGAGATTTTAGTTAAAAAGATGAAATTTTGGGATTTGTGTGATTGGTTAAGAAGAATTATACGAATTGATATTTGCAGGCGAATGATTTTCCATAAGGGAAATTGATTGGATACTGTTTTGTTTTGAATAAGATTGAATAAAAGATAAAAAGAAATGAAAAGAAAGAAAGAATGGCAAAAGAATAAGTGTTTGAAATATGAGATTAAGTTATGCATGAGTAAGAGAAATCAAGTTATGGAGTTTTTGGAATTGATAAATTCCAAATGGGAAATTGGAATGGTTTTGATTTAAGATGAATAAGATGAAAAAAAAATTATACCGGATTTTAGACCGAGTTAGTCTTAAGGTATCCAACGCAACACGTTAGTTTCGTTTGCTTTCGTTTTGTTCTGGGATGTCGGATCCGTTTTTGCTTTATGTTTCTGTTTCGGAATTTGAATTCCGTTTCCGATACTTTGTTTTCTCTTGCCGATTGATATGCTTCGATTCGTTTGCATTAGTTATTCGCTTTGCTTTCGAATTCATTTTATCCAATTTGATTTCGCTTGGTTATTTGTATTTGTTTCCGCTTTCCACTTTCCGTTGGAATCTAGTCTCGAGATCAGGTTCCAACATGTCCCCCATTGTCTCACGTTTCTAATGACTCCAAAATCACTCAATTTGGACACCTATATCAAAAGTTATGCCCAAAATACCAAAACAGATCAATACTGGTAAGTGGGTCCTCGCCGCGACGAGGAGGCGGGAACACGTCGGGACGAGTGTGTAAGCACCCGAGCACGTCGCATCGTGGACGCGGGAGCACGTCGCTACATTGACGGCTCAGCGCACCGTGACGTCTGCAAGAGCACGTCGCGACGTACGAGCCGAAAATCACCCCGAAACCCGTTTTTCCAACCTTCTTCAACTCAAAACTTCCCTTCTTTCAAATACAATTCTAAAACATTACTCTTACATCATTTCTAAACTCATTTCAACCCAAAATCCTTAACAAAAACATCAAAATCAAGCTTGAATCAAAAACCCTAAAAAATTAACACATATTCAACCTAACCCTTTTTCAACCATTTCTCACACATCCTAAGCTTTAAATCACTCAAAACCATGAGATTAAAGCATAACTTACTTGTTTGAAGCTTCAAATCTCTAAGATCTTCAAGATTGCACAAAACCCTATCTTCCTCTTCTCCTCTTCTTCCTCTCCCACGACTTCTTCTTCTTTTCTAAAAACCAACTATTTTTTATATACTCTTCATATATGTGCAATGTCTATTTTGCCCTTAGCCTAATACCTTATAACTTAACAATCCTAAGTGTCATGCCCAAAATGTCCTTATGCATTCTTACCTCTTTTAATTCAATCAAACCATATAATAAAATTCTACTAACCTTTACAGGAATAATTCACTCCCAAAACTTATTCCATCAAACCTTATAATCTCTTTCAATCATGCTTAACCAAAATCCAACCGAAACAATTTATCATTTAAAACCTAATTTGAAATCATGCTAAATTCATCAAGAAAAAGTTCAGGGTCCAACAGAGCTAAAAGATGTGTCCTCTTTAGCTTCAAGCTCCTTCTCAACTTCTTTAACACAAACAATTCGTTGAAGGTTGACCTCAAAATTCTCAAGCTCCTCATCACTTGGCAAAGTTTTCGCAAAAACGTCCATTGGATACACCTCAGGTTGATACGGCTGCTCCTCTTCGCTTTGCGATTCTAGGTGATCAAGGCTTATTGCCATCTGACCCATTAGGTGTTCCATCCTCTGTTGGCTTGCTTTTGTCTCTTGTCAGAATTCTTACGATTACTGTTGCATATCCTGTTGAAATTGCAAATTGTTAGCAGCAAGATTCTTAACAAGTTCTTCTAAAGATGCACCTGAATCATGTTGGCTCTCCGGATCTTGGGCGCTAGACCATGTGTTTCTTGGAAATTGCCCTCCATCCTTTTGGAATTGTAGAGTATTCTGCTGCATTTTCAAAGTATTAGCTTTCAAAATATTATTCAACTCTTCCAAAGATGGACTAGAGTCGTGATAGAAAGCTTCTAGTCTGTACGAGAATTGTTATGCGTCCTGCAAACTATCATGGAAGTAATTCTAGTGATTATCCCATCCATAACAAAAGTTAGGTTGATCAGTCCAAACATTGTTATAGGATTGAGAATATAAGTCATAAAAGAAATTTCTTCCGTCCATATCGATTTTTTTAAACACGAAACAAAAATGAAAAGATCATAAAATAACAGAAAAGAAATCACTTACGAACAAATTTATACAAAACACCAATTAAATCACAAACAAAAACTAGCTATTCAAAATAAAATAACTAGACTTATTACTATAGCAGTGGTGAGTCTAGGTCGATCCCACAGAGAGTGTGTGTAAAGTTTATGAAATGATATTAACTGGTGTTTAGGTTTAACGGGGAGTTTTGGATTTTTTAAAGGAGAAAATAAAATGAAACCAAATAATAAAAACAAATTAAAGAAAACTTGCAAAAAATGATAAAAGTGAGGAATTCGGTAGGGACCCGGTTCTTTAGTTCAATCTCGGCCTACAACCTAATTAAGAATATTTCATTAATTTGTTGTTCGTTAACCTCTCTTAGCAACTATTAATCTTGGGTTAATAATTAACCCGAGTTTTTCCTTAGGTTTTGTTTAATCAAGATACGATCGTTAATTAAACCTAACCACCGAACAACCTAAGATACGATTTAGATTTAATTAGGCAGTAGCATTACGAATTAGAAAAACCGATTAATCAAGGCAACAACCACATACGATGCGTCATTTAACCTAGGTTATGTTATTCCTAATGATTACGAATCATTAGTCGCTACACATGAATTTCAACATAATAATTACAGATTATATCAAAATTCTAGCAATGGGATTGCAATTAACGATTTAATGAACGCATTAAAATCATCATCTCATAATACCCAATGGGTTCATACACAAATAACCAAATAATAACAAAAATCCGATTATCCATACACAATACCCAAATCAATTATCATAGGATAACACAATCAATTCCTAATGAGAGAAATAAATAACAAAATAATTAAAAAATACTAAACCTCGATCGTCGGTATCGATGTCGCCTCCAAACAGGCTTCGATATGCCTAGCCCTTCATAGGTCTTTCCCGAAAAAATGCCTCAGCCGCCATTCCAATCCTTAGTTGAAAACTCCTTGATTTCGCCTCCTACGCATTCCAATCCTTAGTTGAAAACTCCTTGATTTCGCCTCCTACGCAGCCCTCTTCTGTTTACTAGAGCATCCCTCACTGTTGCTTCTCTACTGCCCACTGTAGCTTCCACTGTAGCGTGATTGGACAAATAAAGATTGCTCCTCTTAAATCCTTATGCTGCCTGCTCCAGCTCTTCTCTCACGCCCCCATCCCAGCCAAGCCGCAACCCAACCAAGCCTTCCACGCCTGCCTTCTTAGCTCCTCATCTGCATTTAACGCAGTTCACGCAAGCCTCATCGAAGATGCAGCTACTGTACATATTGATGGGACAAATAAACATCACTCCCATTAAAACCTCATGCGTTTCCCTTCTGCTTGTGCTTGACGCAACATTTAACGAAACGCAGCGCACAAACCACTAAGAAGCTTTAATCTTATTTTTAAATAATTTTGTGCCTTTTTCTTATTAAACAATTGTGCTCCAATTTGCTTTAGAATATCTTATCTTTTTTGTCTTAAATATATATCAATATATCCAACCTAGAGTCAACACAAATTAAGCATTTTATCTTGAAAATAGGATTAAAATCACATAGAAATATATAAGATAATTCAATCCTATAGGTAGACCTCTTCCCCCTTCTTCATCAAAGTCTGTTTTACTATTTTCATCTCACACTTCCCAAATTTGCTATTTTACCTACTCCTAGTTATTTTGATGCTCTTGCTCCTTGTAAACTAATGTATCATCTTTCTTTAGGCTTTGTCTGCCCTATATGCTTGCTCTATCTCTCTGTCACCCCTTCATGTTTATCGTCATTTATCTAATCCTACAAATGTCAACTCTCTTTTATGGACTTTTTTAGAATGGTTTCAGCCATTATCCAAAATGGTGTGTGGACATGTCTCAACTCTTAACTCGTTATTGTTTCTGGGACACTGCTTTAACTGATTACAAAGTTTATGTCATTTATATCATACACCGTCCTTACTATATGAGTACTTCTGGACATTTGTGTACACTAAATCATCTTCAACATTGATGAACCACCCTTGATTGGTCTACAAAATGCACATAGTTAATGGAAATCTTACATTCTTTCTTAGACCAACTCAGTCAATCCCCAAGTTTGTCTCCATCCAACATTTGTACATCTCTTGGTTCATACTTTGGAGATACTGCTCTTCTCTCCCTAATTCTTACTCCATCATTTGACCATTGGACATTGATGGTGCCCTCTAATGTTACCAACATTCGAGTTAGTGAAGTTCCTTGCCCTACATATCGTGAGTCTATAGCTTCTAGCATACCATACAGCCCTATTCAAGACCCCATTTCTATTTCTAGCCCATGGCCTTCTATTTGGACTACAACTGATATTGGCCACATTCTTGAGCAAATTGACAATGACATGACATTGACAGATGAATCTGACTGCTAACAACAACCTCACTTTAGCACTCTAAAGTGGACCTCGTTTTTTTAGGTGTTTTTCTTTTTGAGTCTTTTAATGAAAGAGAATCTTTGTGACCCACAAATTACTATGTAAGATTCCTTCATATCATCATGTTGTTTGCTTTTTAGAAAGTTGTTTGCTTTTTAAAGTAGCTTTGTGAAATATGTGATGATTGTTTTTAAAGTTGCTTTCTTTTTTAAAGTTATAATTAGTGTGTTTTTGAGTGTTTTACTTTTCTGTCCTTATTTAACCTATAAAAGCAAGGTTCATCTTCTATTGTAAGCAAGCATAAGGCAGAAGTTCAATGTTTGATTTCAATGAATATTAGTTTGTATGTTTTCCATTCTCTCTAAGTTCTCTCTTTCCTAAAAGCTTAAGTCTTGGGTAATGTTACTATCTGTCATTATACAAAGATAAGTATGCTCTATACTCGTCTCTTCTAAGGATCTTGCATATCAAAAAGTTTAAGACAGTCAATGACTGAATAAAATAATTCCACTATGAAATTAAAGTTTAACGGAAAATAGTTTAGGGTACTGTTGCGATTAAGAAGCACAAAAATAGACACGGACATGCGACACGACACGGATACGAACATGTGGACACACCAACTTCTAAAATTTGGTGGACACGGATACAACACACACACACATATATATATATATATATATATATATTATAAAATTTAGAATTAAGAAAAATTCAAAATTCATAATATAATAAATATTGATTGATGTGTTTCAAAACTTTCAATCTTAATAGTTCATACATATTTTGTACTTTATAAGCCCCTCTCAAAAAATATGAAGTATATATATGTACTTTTTGTAGATGTTCGTATCAGACACGTGTCTGACACGGACACATGTGCGTTTGACACAGACACTTATCCAATACAGACATGTATTCAACACATAGATACGGCTCTATTTTATCGTGTCTGTACTTCTTAATGTTGCGACTATTCTTTCCAAAGAAGGAAAAGAGTTGTTGCGCAATTAATTGCTTGATATATATATATATATATATATATATATATATATATAAAATCCGGAAACGGCACTCGGTTACTCATTTCATACTTCATAGTTCCACCTGGGACAAGGATTCAATTTGCATCTTTTACATATTAACACACCCAAAATCGGTTAGTTATAAAGTAAACCAACCAACCAGTATGTTGACATCTTACTCAGCCAAGACCTTTCTGTAATCTCAAGCAGAAGGCTATTCTGTTCAACTGAATCAAAGGTAAGCTTTCAGATTTTCTAGTTGAATGATCCTCTTCTACAGTATTTCCATTGTTATTTACAAGAAAGTAAAAAGCTTTTGAAGTTTGATAACAAGAAAAAAAAAAAAAAAGGATGAATCTTTGATAGCTTCCTGCTCTCAAGTGTGGAACTTTAGCCGCTTCATGTGTTGTTCAGTCAATCTGGGATGGTGGCAAAGAAGCAAAGTAGCTAACAGCTGCAAGAGAAAAACTCGAATCTTTGTGTTGGTTGGTTCATATGCACTGATGATGTTGACCAAGTTTTCAAGCAGCTTTAAAACAAAACAACAAAATAAAAGCTAGTTGTCTGATAAAAACGTGGAATAGTGTGTCACAATCAATCACTACCTCCGCCCCCCACCTGATCTTCTCCTCTAGGTCCCACCTCCGCTCCTCTTGCTCTAAGCAATCCACGTATCTTCATCCCCGTGTTCTTCTTAGTTCTGCATTTTTTTAATAAATAAAATGAAAATTCAGAACCAACATGATCGGTTTAATTAGACGAAGAACAGCTTTCGCTTTCTTTTGTTCTTGATCCAGAACCCTTTTGCTGAATAGCAGGTAAGACTTGTGTGATGTGGGTAAATCCAAATTATCCATTGGCTTTTTTATGTAACATATTTTTCTATATATAATTATCATGTCCCATAACTTCCGGCTCTAGCAAGTATCTCCTTCTCTAGCTGCTATTTGTTTTTCTTCTTTTATATTTGTTGCTTTTTATTTTTATTATCTGAGAGCGTTATATTTACGCGTATATATTCCAATGTTTGAACAGTATTTGGGTATGGGATTATTTTTTTCGATTAAATAATGTTCATCCGGTGTGGTTATGGAAGTTCTTAAGGACTTTTAGATTTTCCTGTCGATTTTGGTCATCGGAGAGATACTTTTGCTGTCCTCATTTCAATTTATGTGCTTCTGTCACGTTTACTGTAGAAGATACGAGGGATGGGGTACTGGAAATGGGACGGAGGATAATGTTCCAATTGTATTCCGAATTTTAAAAGTTGGAGCTTTTCTGGTAATTCAAATTTTGGGAATTTCAAAACTTGGGATTTACTTCTTGGGTTTAATCTTTTAGGGAGACTTAATGGGTTTCGGATTATGCTTTGGAATGGGAAGTCTTTGCAATGTTGTAATTTTAGAGAGTTGGGATGTATTCATATCTTTTTCTTTTGGTTAAATTTTGCATTTTGGGATTAGTTCAATATGCCAAATCTGGTGCACATGTTTGATTTCTTATGAACTGGTAGTAGAAATAGAAAATTTTTCCTTGATGGCTGCTTTCTTTCTCCTTATTTTTTATATAACTCTTCCTTTGTTCATTTTATGAAAGACTAAGGAATCTTTGTGAAAAGTTAAGATCTCGAGAGATGTTGGTTGCATAATCTTCTGAAAGATATGAATTATGGTGGACCATATATCACGATATTTTATTTTGTCTGACAAGGTTTGTGAAATTGAAAGTGATGATATGTGATTACATGTAGTGTGAAGTCGAGAGTATTTGCTTTGGGGTAACATAATGGGCGTGCTGAAGAACTATAGAAGAATTTGCTAGTATTTATACAAAATGAAGAAGGATTACAGGCTAAATCCATGTGTGGCTTCCAAGATAACTGTTGGTTGTGTTTCTAAAATCAAACCAACTGCAAACGTTAAAGAATGCATGTACCATGGCTAAAATGGACAGATCAAACAATAGTGAAGACGCTGTACTAAGCTCTTGGAATTTTTCACTAATAGTGTTCTTGTGAATTTCATCTATTTTCAGTTAGATCCTCTTCTATTTAGAAGACTACAACATGTCAAGTGGAGGAGTGAGAAGGGTATCACCTAAAGATATACAAGTGGTAAGATGGTTTAACTTCAGTTTGGTTAAGTATAGAACTTGGTGTATAACCTACTTGTCTATAAACTTTTGCTACCTTATTGGTCTTCTATTCCAGGTACAGAATCTTATAGAACGGTGTCTTCAGCTGTATATGAACCAGAGAGAGGTTGTGCAAACATTGTTAGATCAGGCAAAGATAGAACCTGGATTTACTGAACTTGGTAACTATAGAATTTATTGACAATGACACAAGCTTGTGTGATTCTTAAATATTTGCATGAATAAGCTCCATGAGACCATGTTTCTTTTCTATGTAACATTGATTAGCATTCAGGTTGAAGATTGTGCTTTTATCCTTTTAGTCATTTATCAACATTGCTACTGTGTCAGAAGGCCATACCATTGCTTTGTTAGTTTGTCTTTGGTATTGTCTGTAGAAATTCTTTCAGGAAAGTATGATCACTTTGTTGTTAAATAGTTGCCATTGTCATGGACAAGTAAGATACGCATATTTGTATGTAGACGTGCAAGATTATATTAGTTTATCAACTCCAGCCTATTCGATGGTTTTATTTATGAATTATAGCAATCTTGTGGATGCCAAGGATTAAATCTTGAATTAGACTAAATTCTCTTGACAAGATGTACCAGAATCTATCTTGTCGCTTAAAACAGTGTTCCAAATCATAGTTCTCCAACAATACAAATGATAAGTCCCTGAAGCCATTTTACTAAACTCCTCCTGTTTCTTCATGTTCACTTGCGGCTATACCTTTATCTCCTTGGGTATGCATGCAACTACTCAGTTATCTCCACTTGTGAAAGCATACTTTCTAACCTGAGTAGGAGCTATTTCTAGACATGGTCCCTTACTAATTTTCAAACTCTTACTTTGTTTGACAGTTTGGCAGAAGCTTGAAGAAGAGAACCGTGAATTTTTCAATGCTTATTATCAAAGATTGATGGTGAAGCAACAAATAACAGAATTCAACAAGCTTCTTGAGCAGCAGGCACAACTGATGCGTCAGATAAATCCAACTGGAGTTGCGTCTTTGCCTACTTCTAATGGATCTCATGTTACACAATGTAAGACTACTACTCATCAAATTAAGAGGATATTACTTGCATGGATATGATTCTCCTCAATTATATGGGCTGAAGATATAAGTATCATTAGGAACATTTTCTATCAAATTGTTTGGTTGGACCATCGTCTATGATTGATGATCAAAAATCAGCAGGAAGAAAGTTGTGAATAGGCAAGATAGTTCTTAAATATATTTCGTTAATATATATACAAGATATAAGGACCTATATATAGTAAACAAATCAATCATACAGCTGTATGTATATGCCTATTCCTAAATTAAGGGAAATTGTATAGGAAATATACAAGGTAGGAAACAATCATAGTCCATTCTCACTAGCTATTCCCCTCAAGTTGGGCGTATGCATGCCCAACTTGAATGGCATTGTATAGAATGATCCACTATTGACGACATGAGTCATAATGTTAGCTAACTGATCATAACTTCTAGTGTAAGGAACTTCTATTGTCCCATAATCAAGGTTATCTTTAATATAGTTCCTATCTTGTTCAACATGCTTAGTTCGATCATGTTGCGTTGGATTATTAGCAATCTCAGTTAAGAAATTTTCAGCCAAGAAATTTTGTTATTGTATGATGCATAGCACAATATTCAACTTCTGTACTAGATAACAAAACCACATTATGTTTTCTATTTCCCCAGGTCACCAAGTTGCCTCCAATAAACGAAAGATATCCATAAGTAGAATTTTTTATCCTTTCTACTACCAACAAAAGTCAAAGTTTGTATATCCCACAATATCAACTTGTCCATTCTTTGGAGAACAGAGCACCTTTACTTGGAGCTGATTTTATATATGTTAGAATTTGGTTAATAGCATTCATGTGTTGATCATATGGATTATGCAAAAATTGATTGATAACGCTGACTGCATATACTATGTTTGACGTAATGTGAGTTAAATAGATCAACTTCCCAACTATTCTTTGATATATCTCCTTGTTTGTAGGAATTTGAATAGGAGAAATCGATAGGTCATGATTCACCTCAATAGGAATATTTATAGGCTCACAGGCATAGTTACCAGTTTCAATTAGGAGTTCCAAATTATATTTGCTTTGGGAAAGAAATAATCCTTTCTTAGATTGAGAACTTCAATGCCTAGGAAGTATTTGTGAAGTCCCAAATCCTTTATATTAAATTCTTTGGCCAAATAACTTCAAGTTTGCTCCATTTCATCTATGTTATCACCCATTACAATTATAATCATCAACATAGGCTAGAAGAAAGGTAACATCATTATGATCATGTTTATAAAACAAGGTATAATATGCCTAAAGTTTGCTTGAATCCACTCTCTTTCATTGCATGACTCAATCTACCAAGCAATGCCCTTGGTGATTGCTTTAATCCATAGGATGTCTTTTTAAGTTTGTATATAGTTCCTTATTGTAAGGTAAACCTAGGGGTGGATCCATAAACATTTCTATTCTTAGGTCACCATGAAGAAAGACATTTTTCACATCAAAATATCGTAGAGGCTAGTCTAGATTAACTGCAAGCGACAATATGACATGAACAATGTTCATCTTAGTAACAGTATGACATGAACAATATTCATCTTAGTAATTGGTACAAAGTCTCTTGATAATCAATATCATAGGTATCAGTATAACCTTTTGCAATCAACCTAGTCTTATATATTTCAATCATTCCATCGGACTTGTCTTTGACAATGAATACCGATTTGCACCTCACAGTCTTCTTTCCCATCGGTAATTTAACCATTTCCCAAATAAGAATTATTTGGGAGAGCCATCGTTTCATCTACCATTACGTCCTTCCACTTAGTATGTTCAAGGGCTTCCTAAAAATGACTAGGATAAACAACATCAGAGGCTTTGAAAAACCAAATTTATCAGGTGCTTCTCTTTTCACGAAGAGGATATCTCCTATTATAATTAGTATTAGAATTGGGATTAGGAATTTTAGGAGATTAGGTAAATACCTCAGCGTCAATCTTAGAATATTCACCTGATGACGTGGTAGTATTAGGAGTGGTACTAGATTTCAGATGCATAATCATGACATCTTCCTTTTTCCTAGAATATCATCTCTCATAAAAATGAGCTAGTCTCTCACCATCATGTTCATTTTTATTTTCCTTAATAAGTGGGTCATCTAAAACTACAAATTCCCCATTTTCCTTAATGTTCTCTATACCTAAGCTCAATATCTTCTTTTCTCCCAACCATATTTGTTCTGCTTTTTTACTATCGATCTTGGAGGAACTGTGGATATCACCCCAAAACAGTAGGGACTCATTTTTACAGAACTAAACATCCATTGAGAAATAGTAGGTTCCATAGGAGGATGTGAACTTTTGTATCCATTTTCTGAATTGGAGTTTAATAGTGTGAAATTCAAGTTTATCTTTATGAAGAGAATGAATATGAACACACAACCGAAAACCTTAGGGAAAACTTTTAAAGCAAAGGGAATGAAATGAAATGTGGATAGCATCCTTAAAGGAGTTTTAAAATCAAGAATCTTGGCAAACATTTTATTAATAAGAAAAACAATAGTCACGACAGCTTCATCCTAGGAACGTTTTGGAACTAGCATAGCAAAGCATAAGGCTCGAGCCACTTCAATGAGGTGGTCGTTCTTGCATTCTACTATGTCATTCTGTTGGGGTGCATAAACACAAGTTTTCTGGTAAAGCACACCATTTTGTGTCACAAAATCAACAAGAGAATGATTTGCAAACTCACAACCATTGTCAAAAAGAAAATTTTCTATTTTAGTGTTAAATTGAGTGAGAATCATGTTATATAATTGAGAAATAACATGTGAATCTTCACTCTTAGATTTCATAAAATACATCCAATTGACTTTAGTACAAGTATCAATAAAAAATACAAAATATTTATGTCTTAAAGTAGAAGGGGTAGAGAATGGATCCCATACATTAGTATAAACACCGAAAAAAACTAATTGTAATTTGTCAAATTTGACTTTAAAAGGAACATGATGGAATGCATTATTCACATATTAAACTAGAAACAGAAATATTGGAAAATAATTTAAGAAACAAACATTTTAAATAAGAGAAAGATGAATGTCCCAACCAACAATGCTAAAGTATAATTCTCTCTATATAATGCCTCTCTCTTTGTTTGGAAGCCATGAGTAAGAGTTGCTATGCCTCCATTGTCCTCAAAATAATATAGGCAATCCCGTTCTTTACCAATGACAATCGTCATCTTCGTGAGATTGCCTTGAAAAACACAATGAGTAAAGTAAAAATTACATAACAATTAAGATTCTTAGTTATTTTGTTGATGGAGAGGAGGTTATTTGAAAGTGTAGGTGTAAGCAGAAGAGCGGAAAATGTTAAAGGGACACATTCCAGCCCCTATGATTGACATAGAATTCCGATCAGCAGCCTGCACAGACTTAACTGGTGGCATGTTAGAGAATCAGTGATAGAAGATTTACTATTCATATGATCAATGGCCACTAAATTAATAGCCCAAACATCATAACAAGTAGAATTATTGGATAAACCAAAATTACCCTCTTGAGAAGATACCTGAGATACATAAGAGGCAGAAGATGTGGTATCATTATGGATAGCCATGTCTCTTCTAGCAACTATCCACTGTATGTGTATTCTTATGGTAGTGGGTGCCAAATCAAGATTGAGGAGCTATAGAATCTCCAAGAGCTGAAATAGGAGTATTGAGTTAGAGGGAATTAACTGAAGCCTTTGAGTGGATAATTGTCCACATGGTCATTTATCGTTGTACTTCATGATGAACCAAAGAATATGCTTTGTCTAATGTCAGTAAAGGAGAAGTAGTTAGAACCTGACTACTAATTGATCCAGATTATGATCAGGACCAATGAGAAAGATGTAGACACTATCTTTTGCAATATGTTTTCTATCTTTTCCATTGTCATTAGCATAGGTCATATTGTTTGGTCTTTGATAATCAAGCTCCAACAAAATTTAATTCAACTCATTCTAATATTATGCTAGAGGCCTACTATCTTGATGTAATTAGGAAGACTTCTTCATTAGTTCATAGACTTGAGAAGAATTAGATACATCAAGGTAACTTCTTTTTACAGCTTTCCAGACTTCCTTGTTGTTCCACATTGCACAAAGTGTGACATTGGATTATCGCTCATTCAATTTATGAGCCAAGATTTAACCAGTACATCTTTAGCCTCTCATTCCTCATAGCTTGGATCATCTTTCGAGAGTGCAACCTTGTTGATATAGCCAAACTTTTTTTTTTTTCCAGCAATATGCATCTCCAAAATCTTAGACTAGCCCTGATAGCTAGCACTGTTCAATTTAATATGAATGGATGGAGTATCTGAATGGTCATTTGGATATTTTCTTGCTATCAAAAGATTCAGCCTTAGTTTTGATAGGCATACTGTGTTGCAGTGAGTGGTCTTAGGGCAAAAGTGGTTGGGATTTTTAGAAGAGAAACAACGGCTAGGGTTTTAAGAATAGAAGAGGTGGCTATGATTTGTAGAGAGAAAGAAGAATTAGAGCTCTAAGCTCTGGTACCAAGTTGTGAATATGCAGGATAATTCTTTTATATATTTCATTGACATAGATACAAGATAGAAGGACATATATATTTAAAAAAATCAATCATAGAGCTGTATGTATGTTCCTATTCCTATATTAAGAGAAACTACACAGGAAAATACAAATTAAGAAAGAATCAGAGCTCATTTCAGTTATTTGAGAAAAGTATCCTTCCATATGCCCATGTATTCTATGTTGATGTTTTGAATATTCAACGCAAACAGGAGCAGTTGTGCTTTTTTTTTTCCCGTCATCTATGAGCGTTGTTAAACTCTATGCTTTATTTGGGAGTGAGGGAATGAAATGGTCTTATGGGAAATATTGCATTTTGCTTCTCACCTTTAAATGGATTTCATTGCATTTTTCTCCTTTTCTGTTCGTGTGAATTACTTTTCAGAAGTTCACATAACTAAATATCCTCTTAACATATTTCTCTCTCTCTCCCCCTCCGTGCATGCCCATGCTTGTGTGTCCACATATCCCTCTTTCCACCTTGAAAATTATTTTTGGTTAAACGTCTAGGACACAAACTCTTTGTTTTCTGCATCTGAATAGTGCACTTTATTTATTCAATTGAACGAGGTGTATACTTGGAAATCACTGCCTGAATGAACTCGGAAGAGGCTTGCTTTACATAATTTTGCCATGATTCGATTTTCTAGACTTGTCTGAGAGATCTTCTGTCTTTTACTTCTGATTTCTATTTGAAATAAGATTGCAAGTAAAATATGCTTACTTTGGCCTCCATGATTCTGGAAACTGACTCCTTATTGTGCTTTCAGTGCATCAGAATTCTGCATGCTATGCCCCAGAGCAAACAATAGCTACTCTCAAATCAGAGAACATGCACCAACCAATGGCTTCAAATCTACCTAATGCATTTACGAATGGTGGATCATCATTGCATTCAAATATGCCTCCCACTGTTGAAATGTCTGCTCATGCCAACAGACTTGATGCCCCACACAATATGCTTTCAACACAGAGCTCAAACATGGGTCTCATGCAAGGAATAAATGGGGGGATGATCAAATCAGAAGCCGGGTATTTGGGTAGTTCTTTTATGTTTGGTACTGATGGCAGTGTCTTGGAAGCACGCCCACCAATTGCAGATGCATCTGTTGCATCTTTCAGTAGTGTTGAGTCCAACTCACAAGCCCTGAATGAACCACTTCTGGATGCAGATGGTTCTTTTGGAATTCTAAGTCAAATTCCTCGAAATTTCAGTCTCTCTGATCTGACAGCTGATTTTGCCCAAAGTACAGGTTTGTTCCCTCCTATAACCTACCATTTGTCATTTCCAGCTCTTTTTGTCTGTGAGTTTGTGCCCAATATTTTCAAGCTGATTTGTACATGTTCGCAAGCTCACATTTGGACCTTTTCTATTACCGCTGCCACCCATTTTTTGTGTGTTTCTTTTCTTTCTGGTTTGTCATCCACTATATATATAGGATGGTTAAGTCTAAAGTTAACTAGCTCTTTTATGTACTTGACTATGATTTGTTTGTTGTACATGCATGTGGAATGAGTAAGCTTATTGATTTTGATCTACACTTTGATGGAGTGTTAACCAAATAGTTAAGGGGGCTAGACTTATCTCTAGACTCAATCTTTGGGTTAAAACTATTGCAGAGATATTAGAGAGCTACTCGAGATCTCCCTTCCTAGCCACAGACGATGAAAGCTTCCCAGATTCTCAGGAAAGAGAGCACCAGGGTTAATATTCTGCCTCTTTCTAGTTCTTGTTTGTTCCATCACCAATTAAGAAGCTTAATTCTATGCCCTAACCTTACAGGAGATGGTAACAAACTCAGCACTATATCTGAAGGTTTGAGTTATGATGAATTTGGAAGTAAATAACCTGGTAAGTTCTTTATTTTTGTTACATCATCTTTATATGGTAACGTTTAGGCGCATGCTAAAAGATTCTCCAATTCAACTGCACAGAACTATGAGCAGTATTAGCTTATGTTAAAATTATGAATGGTTTCTTCCTTTCTGGTTAGGGCGTGTGTTGATAGCTTTCTTAGAAACATATTGATAATCCATCAGAATCTTGTTTCTGAATTTGATTTACACACAGGTTTCCATTTGAAGGACCCCACCTCAGGCACATGTGTATTCTTTGATGCACAATCGTGTGTATCAATTAAGGCTGGAATGTGTTATTTGACTCCAAAAATAACATTTCGATTATGAATCCAATCAAATTGAAATGTAGAAAACTCTCTCTGGGATGAAGTTTTTCATTTCTGTTGTGTATACTACACCACTTATCATTGTATTTTTGTTATTGCAGGTCCTACAGTAACTTAGGAAGAGTAAAGTAGGTATCATATTAACGTGGGAAATGCTTTAAATGTAGAACTACTTGGTGCATATCTACTGGTTTGAAGTTTCACCGAGTATTTGACAGTAGGATTTGCGTAGGGAAAATTTTGCCAAATAATGGAAGGCACTTGTAGCTTTTACAATACCATGGAATCCATGGCCAATTGTCAACTGTATAAGGTGTCTGAATTGTTACACTTTGGTCTACTGATGGGATCGTGCTTATTGATAGTCATGATTTATTCTATAAATCTATTGTTGATTCAGTTTGTGACCTATGACAGGTCTCGATGATGCCAAGCGTGAGAATTATAGTTTTCTTCTTCCTTCTCATCATTCAATTTTAATCAATTTTCTTGACAACTTTTTCCTCTTTGGTCTAAGGACACGCTCTTAGTGAAGGCAATTTTGTATTTTATACAATATTTTGCGCTTAATGTAGTGACAGTGTCTTCTTGTTGCTTCCAAGTGTGTGTGAGAGCCTCTTTTGTCAACTGGGCTGAAAATTATTGTTCAAAGTCTAATCTGCCAAAACAATAGATAAGGGGTATAATTGGAAATTTGAATAAAGTTCAGTGACGGATTACATATCATCTCATTTTTATCAAAAAACATGAACTGGTAAGTAGGAACCACATCTATGGTTAACAGCTTAAGCAGACAACAATCTTGATAAAAACTCACAGTTCATCTTAAACATGTTAACTACAGCAGCAACTGTAGTTATTGATCCAAAGCAAAACGAAATGACTGTTTAAAGAATACTCCAGTTGTTGGCTAACCCCTCACAGATCCTCGCGATACACCAGGCAGCACTGAGTGGATACTCCGAAACTGCAAGCACAAGAAAATGACTTACCCATCAGGACCAGTTCTAATCAACACCTGAACGATGGTCAAGAGCATTAATAACACAATTGAATGCTTTTGCCTTGTTCTTTTTTTGGCTAGTCGGTTCTGAGTCAGTAACCAAAGTCCAACTCCAGAACTTCCCCAACTACATAAGAATTCTCGGTATCCCAGTTCACCACCATTAGACAACAGGGACTAATTTTACTTTCAACACGGAAAGATTTACTCTGGAGCTCAAAAGGTTGACAAATTCAATCTAATTATTCTGGCATGGGAGTTGGTAAAACTCAATGGTTGATTGCTTTACTAGCTCAAGAGTCGTATCACAATCAAGAACATAATGCAATCAAATTCAGGATCAAGAAAGCAGGGCTATGATATCTTCACAAATCCTCTAGTTCTAACCTTGAATATATAATAGGTCAAAAATGGCGGGTGCAGTAATTTTAAAATGCACAAATAAAATGGAACAGAAAAGCGAAATTTGATATGTTTGATAAAATTGCATGTTTGATAATTAATCCAACCAACAAAGTACACGCAATAAAAGGTAAAACTTACTTGCAATAAAATCTTCTATGTAATCACAATCAATTTTCCCATGGGCCATAGCACCAACCTACAGATACACAAGAAAATGTTTAGAACAATTGAAAATACTTTCACTCAGTGGGCATTTTGTGCAGAGAGCATCATTGTTTCGGAGCATACCACAAATACCAGGTCCTTGTCTTCATCAATTGTTGATAAATAATTGCCCATGTTAATCAATTTGTTTGAGCTATAGGAGAAACCTGAGAAGAACATGAGATTGGTATCACGTTGCATAACAAGGAGTTAGAAGGTAACATCAACAGAGAGACATTAAAATTACCTCACCTATTTTACGAGAGTTGAGAGGCAGGTACTTAGTTACAGGGTTCTTGATCACATTCATAAGTTTTTCATTTTTACCCACGGCCCTTATACTTAGCTTTTGAAGAAGCTGTACTGAAAGAGTAAGCAATTAAAGTTGAGAAAATTGTGCATACAAGCCAAGGAAAGAATCATAATAGCCAGCATACATTTTAAGCAATAGGATACATTTTAAGCAATAGGGTGTGAGCAAAACTTACATATAATACCAGCAAACCGCTTATATGTCCTTGGAATACGCACATGTGGTTTGACTTCAAAAAGAACACCTTTTTCGGTTTTCACATACACAGCTCGCAATCTTCCAGCCTTGTTTACCGGGCTATCTAAGATTGATAAGAGAGCCTGAAAACATGCATTATTCATTTCAATATAATAGGTTTACAATGGCAGAAGTGACAAACAATCTGTGTTTGAAATCTTTATCATCTCTAGAAAGAACATTGACTTGCAAAGAGATATAACAATATCTGTTTTATATAGAATAGTATTCAGACTCCTCCATAAGATTTCCAAAAACATGAGATATTGCAATGCATTTCCATCTCATCTTTGAAAGATAGATCCAAAAGTACCTATGAATTCTTGTACAGTTTTACCACTTTGTTATCTTTTTATAAGCATGGTATTGTTCTAAAAGGTACAACTAAATGCGAGACCAAGTATATAGATAACTTAATTTTGCTAACCTGGTGAACGATGTCAGGTCTGTACTCTGCAGGATTTCTTTTGTTCTTTCCCAGAAAATTGGCGTGATCCTCAGAATTCAAGATTTGGTAACTCTGATGAGAAACAACTCATCAGACGAAGAAAATTTCACGCGAAAGGTACTAGAAACCAAGGCAGTTAAGAAACAGAACTTCAATAGTTAAACAGTACAATTATAAAACCACATGTCAACTTCTTACACAAGGTAAAAATTGGGATAGCTCTTTCTTATTTAAATGAACATTCAAAGGGTTATGCAGTTGATTTAAAGAGGAGAACAGTTGATTTCAAGCTGCAAACTCCCTGAGGATGGCCAAGCACTGATGGCAATGAGACATACGGTAAATCAGAAAATGCATAAAGTATATATGAAGACAATTCAGGGTCTTATGACCAATGGTTTGTTAATTAATCCTGGGACTACTGGTGGCTAGTAGCAAGAGTTATGGAAAATCTAAAAAGTTCACGCAATAGCTCAGGAGGACTATTTTGTAAACACCGTTGTTGAAATCGTATCTCAAGATGTAGCTCATCTACTCAAAAACAATAGACAGCACATCATACGTTGAAACTTTAACTCATCAATTAACTGTTACAAAGAAATTGGGAATGGAAAGTGAAACACATCTATTCGCAAACTACCAAGTATACTAGATAGCTAGTTTTAGCTAGTTTTACTCATGATACCACTCTAGCATGCACAGTGATGTAGGTTTTCGTCCTTCTTCAATTGCTTTTTTTCTAAGCCCCGAGGGTCATTGCTATTTAAGCCAATGACTTGTTTGGGTTGTTATGCTTGGTAAGATCAGACAACCGTAGAACAAGATAAATATTCCATCAAGAAGAATCCAACATAACTAGGAAATAAGTATCAAAACCAACACTTAAAAGTTAAAAGTACAACTACATCAAAAGAAAAATGTGACTCTTAGAAAATTCATAACGACATTGAGTACACACCTTTCCAACTTTTGCAACTTCCAGGGAGGCCTTCTCAAGTACAAATATCACTCCAGGCTTCCTGGAATTCGTATCACAGGGGACAATTGGTATTCCTTCCATTTCATGCGCTTCAAACTGTCCTTCTTTCCCTGTTTCTTCTGCTTCTTCTTCCTCCACCCCAGTTTTGGTCTTCTTGTTTGTTATTTCTTCTTCTTCTTCCTCCTCGGATTTGGTCTTCTTGTTCATTCTTTCTTCTTCCACTTGTTCATCCATTTCATCGTCCTCCTTATCATATTTTTTCTCTTTCTTCTTTCGCTTGTACCCTTTCACCCCATATCGCGGCCCCATCCCTCCCTTCTTAATCTTTTTCTTAATAACAAACACTTAACCTTCACAATGAATCATAGAAAGAGTAAAACGAACTGCAATCAGATCAAAATTTGAAGTTTTAAGGGAGCGCTAAACAAACAATAAAAAGAGACATCAGGTCCAGATAAAGTACAACCGGTCAAAGGAAAAGAGAATGCAGCAAGAATAAAACATAATATAAAGAAATAGTCCGGGCATTAAATGTTCCCAGATGATTTGTACTTGGGCTGGAGGTAAAAGTTACAAACAACAGCGAACTTTGCAACTGAACAACAGCAGTAACCGCCAGCAAAAAAATCTCAATAATTTCTTTTATACAAGAGCAATATGAACAATAGCATAAGGAGGAAGAAGGTATAACTACGTAATCGGCGACGAGTGGAATCACGGAGAGAGAAATAACGCCGATGAGCTTGCTGAGGGACTGGACGATGGTGAAGTTGGAACAGGGTTTGGGAAGGGTTTTAGGTTTGCTGAGTTGATCATACGAAGCGTCGTTCTGAGGATATTTTCAAGACAGCTAGCACATATATTTAGCTCTGATACGGTTCACCCGCACGGCTAGACTAGTTGGTTTCTTGGGAGGGTAACTGAGTCCAAAGTCTCTAGTTCGAATCTCGGCAGTGGCAGTGTGGAGGTTTCTCCAGTGGGGAGCCCCTTGTGCGCACTAAGTACAGGACCGCCTTCCTGAAGAGCTGGCTAGGATTAAACCGCGTTTCAATCCCCCAGCGGTGGTCCAAGCTTTGATACGGTTCACATATAATAATAATACCTCTAAGAAATTAAAATGGAAAAAAAGAAAGTAAAAAGAATGTTATAAAATTCATATTTTTCAAATTTTTATTAGGTTCTTCAACTTGAATTAGAACATTTAAACCTCAAGCTTCAATGTAAGAAAGTTTAAATACTTTTATGGAGAGAGCAAAATTTCCGAAGATTCAAACATCAATCATCCACGAAGGAGTGCCTCATTTCCTCAATTTTAACAGAGATTCAGGAGATCATTCTAACAAAGAAGCTACAACAACGATACAGCCCAAAACTACGCTCCTCTCTTCGCATCTAAGGACCTACTTGAAAAGCAGTTTTTCATAATGCATCTTCTTCCTTACAATGTTTGTGTAGCTTCAATGCTCTTATCCTGGATCTCTCTTGTATTTGTAACCTCTATTTATTCATTTAATCAATTTTCTTTTTTCAAAAAAAAGAAAGTTTAAATACTTTTGTCCATAAATTACACATTTTATTTATATCTTTTACAATTATTAATTTTGTTTGATATGCTGTGATAATTAATATGAAATTACTATATACACACACATATATATATACATACATACATATATGCATGCATGCATACATACGTAATATGAACATTTTTATTTAAGTTATAGATATATTTGTTAGTTTATACCTATGCAACTAACCGATTGGTTATAATTTTATGCATGACATTATTATTTTAATTAATAGAAATATTCTTTATCTTTATATATATTAAATTACATTTGATTTCTTAATAATAAAGGTAATAAATCACTATGAAATTGAAATTATAATAAGGGCATAATTATAAGATTCAGTTTGCATTTATGTATTATTCCTAAATTATTCTTAATTATATTTCTATCAAAGATAAGATATTAATGGAACAGTAAAACTAGCAAATAATATGTTTATTTCTTATGATAAAAGTAATTAATCTTATAAACTAAAATATGCAGATATTCAAACAAATGTGTATGTGTTCATTGGAAAATAAGTTAACTGAATTGACTAGATTACAAGGACCTCACATTGAATTTTACTTATTTTTATTGATTTTCTCGTTATGGTGATTGTATAATTGATCTTTAAAGTTGAAATGTTAAACTATCTCATGTGAGAATTACTATTTTTTTATGCTACTTATAACCTATTCTATTTATGGCAGCTCAACTGATAATATTTAGATGTAGTATAAACCATATGGAGTAGTTGAGTAAGTTAATAAAGGAGCATCACTCTCAATTTCACTATTTATGATTAGTAATGATTCAAGGAATTTCCTAGGTAAAGTGAATTGATACTTGAAATGATTTAAAGAATTCTTTGGTTAAGGTAAATTATAAATTAATTACTAATTAGTAAGAACAATTATACTTAGATTTAAAAGAACAAATATACTTGGATTTAAAAGAGTAGGCATTATATCTATAATTTATATCCAATTGGAATAGTAGATGATAAAAGGATTAAATTATACTTCTTAACCACATATGGGCAGGTTGAATAAAACCATTTTGACATTCACAATATTTAGGTAGTCATGAAATGTTGTTCTACGTCAATCTTAATTTATGATTATAAATTATTTAATTAGAAAAATAAAGTTAAATTAAAAGGAGTTTTGATTTATCTAATTCTAATTATGAATTATAATTATAATTTATAATCATTATCAACATATTAGGAACATAATGTGGCACATATAAAAGAACAATTAAAAAGAATAAATTCAATTTGAATTAAGCTAGATTTAATTGTGAAGTTT
Organism: Erythroxylum gracilipes; assembly: GCA_026413385.1. Taxonomy (NCBI): domain Eukaryota; kingdom Viridiplantae; phylum Streptophyta; class Magnoliopsida; order Malpighiales; family Erythroxylaceae; genus Erythroxylum; species Erythroxylum gracilipes. The sequence goes on along the minus strand of JANZLC010000002.1, from coordinate 22,694,622 downwards.
AAGAAAATTTAAAAATTAAAAATTAAAAATGAGATATTTGATTTTATTATAATTATAATTAGACTTTAATTGTAATCAAAATTTTAAATTTTAATTAAATAAAAACCCTAATGTCTTTTTTTATAAATAGAAAAAAGGCAGATGAGAAATAACACTCATGTCTTTTCATCTCAAGTGTTGAGTTCTTTTTTCTACCCTGTGGATACTGTTAGAGGTTAAACATATAAACAAGTTGTAGTTGGCAGTTTGAGAAGAAAAAATTATGCCAAAATTTGAATCAGGTACATTTCAATAGGGCACTACTAGACTAAATGCCTCATGTACTAAACTAAATGTCTCTTATGCTTTGAGCATAATAAGCAAGTTTCAAGCCAATCTTAGTGATGATCACTAGACAACTATGAAAGAGATCTTAAATAGGACTAAGATGTTTTTTTTCTAATCTATGAAGGAGCTAAACTAAGGGTTTAGAGGTCTTCGGATATTAATTTTTAGCCCGATCCAAATGATAGGGGCACATTTTCACTATGAATGGTGGTGTGTTATGTTAGAAGAGTTCCAAACAATCAACCACTACAGATTCTACGATCGAGTTAGAGTACATTTCAATAAAGGAAATAATTTGGATCAAGAAGTTCATCATCAAACTTAGAATGGTTCATATAATTGTTAAGTCAATAGTATCATATTGTGATAATAATGGCACCATTGCATAGGCAAAAGAATCAAGGTCTCATCAATGATCTAAACATATACTTAAGAAGTTTCACTTGATCGGGGAGATAGTGGAGCAAAAAGACATAATATTAAAGGGAGTTCCCACTAAAGAAAATCTTGCAGAGCCTCTAACTAAGTCACTGTTTCAAAAGAGACATGATTGACATATGGATGGTTATGGTATTAGATATATAGGCGATTGAGTTTAGTGTAAGTAGGAGATTATTAGTTTATGCCCTTTTATCTAATTGGTTGGCTGCAATTTTATGTATGAAAGTATTATTTTAATTAATAAAGGCATTCTTTATCTTTTTTGCATTTTATTAATTACATTTGATGTTTTAATGCCAAAGGTAAAATCTTGGAATAATTACTATGCAATTGAAACATGAGATCATAATAATGAGATTCAATTCACATTTGTAAATTATTACTAAATTGTTCTTAGTTACAGTTTCATAAAGATGGAATAATGACAAAATGGCAAAACCAATACATGTTATATTTCTTTCTTAATAAGAAAGTAATTTATCTGATAAACTAAATTATGAAAATACTTAAACAAATGTATGGGCGCTTATTAAAAAATAAATTCACTGAATTGACTGATTTTGAGGATCCCAAATGGAATATTAATTATATCTTTATGTATTTACACATTATCATGCTTGTATAATTAATCCTTACACTTAATATTATCATAGTATCTCATAAGAGAATTATTATATTTTGATGCTACTTATGATCTATTTTATTTAAAGAAGCTCAGTCAGTAGCAAATAGATATATTATGAACTATATAGAAATAGCTGATAGATATTTTATTGTTTTTTATTAGTAATGATTTAAAGAATTCTCTAGCCAGAGTGAATTGATATTTGAAAAGGTGTTTTCAATTATCAACTATAAATAAATTACTAATTAGAAAGAATGAACATGATTGGATTTAAAAGAGTAAACACTATATCCATACTCTATATCCAACTAGAACATTGGATGACAAAATGATTAAATTATACATCATAACAATACATGAATAAATTATACATTATAACAATACATGAACAAGTTAAGTTAAACCATTTTGACATTACTAATATTTAGGTGGCCATAATATGTTGTTAAATGACAAGGGTTTTTCATAGATCTAAGGGTGGGTGGTCTCGACAGTTTAAGCTAAGGAGTAACCTATAAGTTTGTTGGTTTAACTTACTTATAACTGGGAAAACTAATATTCTTGAAGAAATAAATTTCTTTACGAGATCTTAGTCTATCTCTAGTGCATCTACCTTTAGTACTTATGAAAGGATCGTAAACAATGATGGAATAATAATTGAAAACTTTTAGAAGTTTATTGATAATTAGGAAGTCTCTAAATTTCAAAAGACCAAATTTATCAATAATTAAAATTCAAACTCTTTCAAAAAAAATATTACATCATCAAAACCAAAGAGCGCAACTCACTTTTTCAAAGCCCATTAAAACCATTCATTTAACAACCTAAAGCTCAGTGAACAAACAAAAAGAGAAAAACTTCAAGTACATCTATACAGGATTAGTGCAAGTACACATCTAGTTTGATGGTATTTAGAGATGCCAGGTTCTACGATTTTTAGGATTCATTGTTAAGCTTGATAGGGTCTAGTCTTTGCCTAGGCCCTATATCATTTGATTATTACCCAAACTTAACAATTTCTCTTAGGGATAAAAACATCTTAGATTCTTTAATATTGCAAACCAACATCCACAATTACAAGATGAACATGAGATCAATTCCTATAGCTTTGATTTACAAAATCCATTACAAAGTGATAAATATTGCATTTTCCTCTAAAGCTCCAATCCATAGATAAAAAGGTTGAAACCATATTTTTGTAAATAGAATTAACAAATTCCAATACTGTAGTAGAGTCCATTAAGTAAAAAGAAATTAGCCTACCCGAGGAATGGATAGTTGAAGTTGCCATAGATTCAGGTCCATTTGTACCTTTGAGCATAAACGCAAAGATTAAACAAATAAAGCAATACAAAGGCGATAAGGTGAAATTGTCCTTTAGTAAAAAATCAATGAGTTCTTGATTTGATGATAGTGTCTCAGAGCCAGCTATTAACTTAGGAAGAGTCTCTAGAATCCCTTTTGTAATTAACATTCCTAGTAAAGACTTGTTTAGGCACTCAACATTTGATATCCCATCTTCAAGCCTTCAAGGTGTAGATTGCAACAAAACTATTCCTTAACCTGGTTACTAAAATAGTGACCAATAATCTCCCCTAGTATCTCCAATTTTTTTGTCAATAATAGGGAATGTGAACAATGAGTTATATAAGTTAGAGAAAGAATTTGATGTTAACAAAAAAATTTACATGATGATTTTTATTCTTTATAAGATAAATACAAGAGATTATGGTTTTTTAACAACTTTTTAAAGCAAAGGAAACAAATTTAGGAAAGATAGTATGAGTGCATCAATAAACATATAGTGCATATCTTATTCTTTGACTAGTTAGAGATATATGCCCATAAAAAACAACATATAATATCCTTTTAGATCCATCAACAACATCAACAGAATAAAGGTGTGGGAATCTACAACTGAAGAGGAATTATAGTCAGAAACCCTCCTTTTTGTGAAATTAGGATTCCTACAAACAAAACATAGTTATAGCATCCCTTTAAAAATAGATATAAAAGTGAAAATGTGAACAGAAATGATTATGTGTCAAAATAATCACACCAATAGCTATTTGCATACAATAGGAGGATAACTATCTAGGGTAGAGAAAACTATAGAAAACTATGATAGAAAAGAAGGAGTGATAAATCCCCAATCTTCAAGCCTTATAATGTGTCAGTAGCAACTCAAATCAGTTTAAGAAGAAAAATAATGAAGAATTCCGCAATGCCATACAAAGTCGGTTTAATATGATTAATGAAAATATTGTCTTTGATTTTCCAAATTCTTCAACATCATAAACTTTGAACACCTTCAAATTAGGAACTAAGCTAGGGACAAAACTAATAGTTCCCAAGAAGTGAACAAGAAGTGAACATGGCAGAGCAAGACAACAATACTGAGTCTAAATCTTTAGCTTCCTTCTCCTATAGTAAGCAAACTCCATTTGATCAATAAAGCAAAACGACTAAGAAAAGAAGTTACAAAGCCACACTAGTCCAAACCTATTGCCCCAGACATAGATATTGATGAAAAACCTAATGTCTTACAATAGACTAGGTACAATGCTTCTTCACTATATGAGTAGTATAATATAAATGGAATGTCTGAGTACAACATTTTCAAAAAGCTCTAACAAATGACAATGGCCACTAATGCTTATCGAACCATATTAGGAACATCTAACAATACTACATCTGAGTTATTAATAGTCGGTTTTTTTAGACAACAGAAAGGTTAGTGGGATTAACACTTGACCAAATCTCAAAGACCTGATATGCTTAAAGTTGTTAGAGTCAATGAAGAAGGTGAGAAAATTTTAGATGAGAATAGTAAACCATATCCAAGACCATTAGTTGTAAAAATAATACTTAGTGGAACTATAAAATCATTTGAAATCCTCAATCAAAGCCCTCCATTAGCTTCCTCTTTTTTCCTTCTTGGTATCATAACCAAGTCATTCTAAAGAGGGTAAGGATCTAATATTGAATATATTAATTTGATTTGATTAGTTTCTTTCCATTGAGGTAGAAGGTCCTAATAGTTTGAACTAAGCAGTAGCTTGCAAGCCTATTGAATTAACCTACTTATAATTGAGAAAAGTAACATTCTTAGAGAAATGGAATTTTTATAAACTCTAGAGTCTATCTCCAGTATATCTACCTTTAGAACCAATTAAAGGATTGCAAACAATGATGAAATAATAATTGAAAACTTTAAGAAGTTTATTTATAATTGAAAAAAAACCTAAATTTTTAGAAGACCAAATTTATCAACAAAAAAATTTCAAACTCTTTCCAAAAATGGATTATATCGTTAAAATCGAAGAACATAGCATCCTTCTTTCAAATCCTTTAAAACTATTCACCCAGTAACAAAAGCTCAATGAACAATCACAAATATAAACACTTGATTTACATCCACATAGGATTAATGTAAGTAGGAGTAAAGCCCCTTACCAATGAAGGGTTAAACACATCCATTTTGATGGTATTAAGGGATGCTAGGTTTTACGACTTTTAGGATTCAATGTTAAGTTTGAAAGAGTTTGGTCTTTGCCCATACCCTGTGTCATTTTACTATTATCAAAACCTAACAATTTACCTTACGGATAGAAACATCTTAAATTCTTTAGTATTGCAAATCAAAACCCAGAATTACAAAAATAACACAGGTCCAATCCTTGTAGCTTTGATTTACAAATTCCATTATAAAGCAATGAACATTGCATTAGCCTTTAAAGCCCTAATCCATAGCCGAAAAGGTGAAAACTTGTTTTCGTAAATAGATTTGATTAATTTACCTAAGGAATGGATACTTAAAGGTGCAACAAATTTAGGTTCAATTGTAACTTTGAGCCCAAACATAAAAATTAAAGAAATAAAGCAATATAAAGATGACAAGGTGAAATTGTCCTTTTTGTGATTAACATTCCTAATAAAGACTTACCTAAGCACTCAACATCTAATATCCCATCTTCAATCCTTCAAGGTGTAGATTACAACAAAACTATTCCTCAACTCATTTATAAAACACCAATAAGTAACAATTTGCCCCTACGTCTCTAACTTTTTCGTAAATAACAAAGAATGTGAATAATGAGTTATATGTATTAGAGAAAGAATTCGAGGCCAAAAAAAATATTTGCATGATGATTTCTATTCTTTAGAAAATAAAGAAAAAAGGTAATGATTTTTTAACAAAAAGCAAAGGAAGCAAATTCAGGAAAGATATTATGAGTTTGTCAATAAACATACAATGAATACAACATATAATATCTTTTTAGATCCATCATCAACAACAAAATAAGGTGTGGAAAACTACAATAAGAGAAAAATTGCTATTAGAAAACCCTCTTTTGTGAAATAGGATTCCTTACAAACAAAACGTAGTCATAGCGTCCCTTTTGAAAATAAAAAATGAAAGTGAAAATGTGAACCCAAAAGATATTATAAAAAGCATTATATGCCAAAACACTAATACTTATTTTCATATGATAGGAGGACAACTATCTAAGATTAAGAAAACTCTGGAAAACCACACTATGATAACAAAGAAAGATGTAATAAAGAACCCAATATTTAAGCCTTACAAAGTGTCCAGTAGTAACTCAAATAAGTTTAAGGAGAAAAAATTAAGAATTCCTCAATGCCATACAAAGACAATTGAATAGGACTAATGAAAATATTGTTTTTGATTATCCTAAGTCTTTAACATCTTAAACTTTAAACACCATTCAAAATTAGAGCCAAGCTAAGGTTAAAACTAGTAGCTCCCCAGAAGTTAACATGATAAATGATGAGGATGTTGAGGCCTCACCTTGGGCTTGAAGCAGAAAAGGAACTATCTTTTCCTTTTCCCTCTTCTAATATTTCTTTTTGGGCTAGGCGTTTAATTGTAGGATTTGAAGGAGATAGGTTATGTTGGTTTTTAAAGCTCTTGTTGGCTTTGGGTGAAGGAGTAGTTTTAGTATCATATTCTATATTACAAGGATTCCCTAGTTAGGAAATTAGGGTTAGAATTTGCTTCACCTTTAATAAATTCAATATTAAAATACAAATGCTCAAAATCGTTTACCATTTGAAACTTTTTAAGGTAATGTTTTAAAAATCTTTCGATAAATTTTTTTGTTAGATTTTCAATCAATACGAAGAAGAAATTATTAATTCGATAACAACTTGAAACTTCGAAATGCATAAAACATTAGATAAATTTTCTTTCTTAATCATTGAATAAGTACTTTGCATAGGTTCCAATGTCCTAAAGTGTATTGTATAATTTTCTCTTTGTCATTAAACTTTTTATTTTAAGATAGTTCCATATCCTTAATCAAAAGCGTCCATTTTTATGGTTATAAACACATTGGGGTAAGCTATATGTAAGATAGGGATGCCTCTCATTATATCTTTGATTTACTTTACTAAAATAGTGTGTTCTTCCATCTAAGGTTTTGGAAATTTTCTTAATCTATCATGAAGAGGTCTACAAAGCTTATTTAGGTTAGGATAAAAATCATTAATATAGTTTAGGCTACCTAAAAAACTTTGCCATTGTTTTCTATCAAGTATTTCATTGGGGAATTTGTTTCTAAATTCTAAGATCCTCTCAATTGGTGTGATTATTCCATTATGGATATAGGATCCCAAAAAACTAAACTTAGTTTGAAAAGGCTAAGTTTTGTTTTTTACATTACTAACCTATTCTTCTTAATGATATGGATGAAGGTTTTGATGTGTTTCAAATGTAGCTCTAGTGTTAAGGGAAAAATTAAGACATTGTCTATGTAAACAATGAAAAATTCAAAGTATATGGAAAATATCTCATTCATTATCCTTTGGAATTCAGAAGGGGCATTCTTGAATCCAAAGGCATCACATTCCACTCATATTGCCCAACTGGAACAACAAAAGTGATTTTATACCTATCTTTTGGACCTATCTAAACTTCCAATTTCATATCAAAATTTAAAAATAATTGAGAATTGTAAAGTTTTTGAAGTAAATTTTTTTAGGAATGAATATACCAAATCCACTTTAAGGCTTTGTTAAGAGGCCGGTAATTGATCACTAATATGGGCATACCTCTTTCCTTTTTCAAAATTTTTGTTTATATAGAAGACTACATAACTTTAAGGAGACCTAGAGGGAGAGATTAGCTTTTTCTTTAGCAAATCATTGATTTCTTGCTTGAAAAAATGCTATAAATCTTTATTTATTGGTATAGGATGGGCTTTTGTATGACTTCATTTTTCATTGACATCTTTTTCATATGAAAAACTATAATGTCTTGTTTTCTATTCCAAAAAGGCATTGGGTAAATCAACACATATTTTACTTTCAATGGCTTCTTGCAAATTATTTATTTTTTGTTTTATTTTCTTTCCTTATACTTGTTTCTCTATTCTTTTAGTCACTACATCTTTCTTTAAATATGTCAATTATTTTTCTTCGACCAATTATGCTATTCAATTGGTTTCTATAAATTAAATTGGCTTTTATCAAGTTGATCGCTTAGTTTTGGATTTTCTATAAAAGGAAAGAAAAAGTTTTTTTATTGTTGATTTTTGTTGAAATACTTCATAGCTCATTATTTAATGGATTATTAACTTTATGAAAGGTGTTCCTAAAATGACCATATGGTGTATACCCTTAACTGTCACAAAAGAGGTTTTGACTGAAAACTCACCTTAGCAAACTTTAAGTTATTAGTAGCTTTGAATCTTTCTTAGCATTTTGAATATTCCTTGTTTAATGCAATTCAAATCAGCTCCTGTGTCAAATAACACAATTGTCTTAATATGAAAATCTTGACTAATCCTTTGGGCTATCCTAATTAAATATTTTCGGGACATAATCTAGTTGAGTATGAACAAGAAGTCTTCGAGTAATTTTTTTAGTGTTGTTAAGCTTAAGTTTTTCTTTGATTTCTTAATCTAAATTACATTCTTCCCTGATTATTTATTGAAGTGAATTTTTATTGTTTCACTATCTTCCTTTTGTTTTTGTTTGAGCATTTTACACTAGATAATGTTAATTGTGAATTTTTGTTTCTCTTGGTTTTATCTACATGTTTGTTAAGTTGTAGTAGAGGAGTATGTCTTCCTTTAATTAGGTGTTTCAAATGATTGTTATGGTTTCACTAAGCATTTATTTTGAAAGTGGGGGTCCGGGATATGGTTTATGACTTCTAAAAAGTATCTTGATCTTCTATTAGTACATTGATTTGTTTTTCCCTTCTAATTGATTATTATCTATTGTTTCATTACTATTTAAAGAGCCATTAGTTTCTAATCCTAATGCTTCATTATTAAATTCCATGTCAAAATAATCATCAGAGGTTTTATTATTAAAGATCATTAATATTTCTTGTTCCAATTCTAAGCTTTGAGGTGAATTATTACTAATAATTATAATTATTCAAAATTAGTTATAATTTTAAAAATTGAAAATTTCTAACTATATAACCTTTTTTGTTTCACTTATAATATGTTATGCTTGTAAATTTTGACGTTAAAAGGAAGTTTTGGGGTTTGCTCATATATTTTCAATTCGGTTTGGGTTTTTATTTATAGCATCTTGTTTGTTTTTGGTAAAGAAACCAACTTTTATTTCGTGGAGCTCTGCTACAATCTCTATAGGATTTCTTATTACTTTTGTAAGAAATAACAAACCAAATTCTCTATAATGAACTAATGCGCTACTATTTGTAATTTACAATTGGTTGATTTCCAATTTAAATATTAGAAGCTTCTTGGTTTGAATTTCTATCAACTCTTCATTTGGAAGCTCACTTTTTGCAATTGTCATGATGTGATACTTGGGACTCCCTTCCACCTCAACCCTTTTGGTTAGAATGATAGTTGAAATGTGTTTAGATCAATTGATCAAAATGTTCTCTTTCTCCTCTATAATAGAGGTAGAGCTGCAGATAACTATTACAAACAAGGCTTAAACAATAAATTATTCATTTAACCAATACATAAAAAATAATAATATACATTAATAAAAATATATGATAATTTATAATAGTATCAAACTAACCTAACCCCACCAACTTTTGAAGGTTGTCTGCTAGAAATTAAAGAATGTGGTTGACAGAATTGCTTTTGTTATTAGATCTTCATTAGGCCTAGATGATTATCCAATATTGATATATCAATTAGTAGTTACTAAACTACATATAAATTACAAAGTTATATTAAATAACAACCTTTAGTCCTTCTTAATTGGAAGGAAGTGGACTTGATTTATTGCTTCTCTTATTATGACCACTTTGGCAATATTTGACATATGGCTGGAATTTCCCTTTTTGTGATAGACTATGAGGATTCTTCACTTGTTTTGATTCATCTTTATCTTTTTGCCTATTCTTTTTAGGCCTACTGAGCATAACTCTTTCCAAAGATGGATATAATACTTCAGATCACCCACTTATAGATATTGTCCGCTCTGGGCCTTGGCCCAGCCAAGCCTTCACGGTTTTATTTTTCTCTAGGCTTTCCCAGGAGGTCACCCATCCTAGAACTACTCTCACCCAAGCACATTTAACCTCGGAGTTCCGATAAGATCTAGTCCATTAGGCCATGGAAAACGCGTCTATAAGGGAGAGGTATTCGTACCTTATAAAGCGTACTTCATTCCCCTTTCCAACCGATGTGCGATCTCACACTCTCCACCCCCCTTAGGGCCCTGCCCTCTTTAGGGTCCAGCCTAGCTGACACAACGGTTCGGGTACTGACTCTGATACCACTTCTATAATACCCCAACTCACCCACTTACAAATATTATCCGCTCTAGGCCTTGGCCCAGCCAAGCCCTCACGGTTTTACTTTTCCTGAGGCCTTCTCAGGAGGTCACCCATCCTAGAACTACTCTCATCCTAGCATATTTAACCTCGGAGTTCCGATGGGATCTAGTCTATTAGGCCATGAAAAAAGTGTCTATAAGGGAGAGGTATCCGTACCCTTATAAGGCGTATTTCGTTCCCCTCTCCAACTGATGTGGGATCTCACAGTGGATGTATCTTCTCATAGGTGTATGGTGGCTATAATTTTTGCCCTCTATTTAGCTGCAAGCCATTCTCATAAACTTCCATAAACCTCTATTCATGATAACAATCATCCACTTACGCCTCTGGTGGTTGTTTGATATGGAAAATGGCACTAATTGCATGACTACAAGGATATCCATAGAGTTCTCATCGCATACAAAAGCAAGTTTGCTCCCTCCCTAATTGGATAACATATGTGTCATCTACATTAGTCTCTTTACATGTTTTTCTCCCCATTCTAAATAACTTCCATCTCATTGCATTCTTTTTATTCTTGTTCAATCTTTTCATCATCCCCCTTTCATCTCTTAGATTACTCCTTAAGGTCAAAATGCCTCTTCATTAACATGATTCTAATAGTCTCCAACATGCTAATGATAGGGCAATCTTTATCCACCAAAATCTAAGAGTTGAATTTCTCACTCATATTATTATCCATAATTAAACATTTATAGTTGATGCTTTGGAAAGCCTTACTTCATATTTTCTTTGGATATTCAAGTAGGTTTGTATACATCCTAGTGTAAGTTAGTTTAATTTGATGAGCTTGTAATCAAAATCTTGTGATAATGTTGCCCATAAATAATTCCATAATACTTTCCTATGATCCTTTCCCTTCCATTCCTTAGCCAACTATGATATATATGCCTTGTAAACATCTTATTTGTAGTAGAGGGCAATACATCGTTCTTGATTTTAATTCTTGACTTGCCTAAGATGTTTTTCTTAACGTATCTCATGATAAAGTTTTATATAATGACTTGTTTTTTGGATTGCATATATGCTCTACATCATTGTAAGTTTTTAGCTTCCAGTATTTATTTTTCTTTCATATGAAATGGATAGCCATCAATGTAATCATATCTTATCCTTTTTGTTTCATTCCTCTTGAAACTCAAGTTAAATCCTATGATTACTATATAATCAAAAACCACATTTTTTAAAGTGTTTAGCATTATCAAAAATTATCATTAACATCCATTCACTTGCAATAACTCTAGGAACATGTCTATTAATTTCACCGAGTCACCTCAAAACCACATATGATTATTAACCACTGGGATATTCATTATGGCTAACAAAATCTTAAGATTATAAGAGTCAATATACATTATGTTCTAATCTTCATCAACACTAATTTTAAAATATGAGTCAAATTCACTTCTACCATGACCAGCCAACTCACTTCCTTCTTGAGCAACCATTTCATCCACATCTTTATAATCTAAATCACCACCCAACTCTCCTCTTTCTTGAGCACCCATATTAGAAGCACCATCATCACTAATTTCAATATCACTACCAATTGATTCTACATCTCCTAAATCGCCTCCATCATCCACTCCAGCATCATTATTACCTCCCATATCCACTCCAATATTAATATTACCTTCCACATACACTCCAATATTAGTATTACCTCCCAAGTTAACATCAATGTCACTGTGATCTCCTAAATCAAATCCTACTCCACTATTACAACCCAATTTAACTCCTACACAACTATCAGAACTTAAATCCATTTCGGTACCACCTCTCAATTCCACAACCATCTCATTTTTATGCCAATTATCATACCATATTAACATTAGTATAGATGTATAAATGGTGTGGATTTATCTACATGCTCTAGATAAACATCAATTATACCATACATGATACACCTCTAACAATTTAATAAAATCCAATGACTCTGATTGGATTCTAATCTCCTCAAACCTTCTTCCAATCCATTCTTAGGAAATAACAACCATGCACTAATAATAATTATATATCCTAAAATAGCCCCCATTTCTTATACCTTGCTTAAACTCACATAATCCAAGTCCATATTGTCAAAAATTTCTAGTGGCTTACCAACATACTTCAGTGTACCTTTTAGCATAAAATGTCCACCATGAAATATCCTCATACTATCTCTTCCATTTACTTCCATCTTATATAGATAAATTTTAAAAAGAAACTGTTATTACATAAGCAATATACCTTTAAAAATTAACATATGGCCATCGTCTCATATTCAAAGAATTATTTTCTTTTTCAATGCAAAATAATAACATTTTGTGAAATGCCTAATCTCATCATAATTAATTTCTCAACTTTATGTGAGTTATTCACATGTATGGATACCAAATTCATTTTTTGTAAATCTTGATTCCATTAAAATCGGCAAAAACAAAGAGAAATTGTTAACCATAATATGTTAACATATTAACATGTATTACTAATATGTGATTCCATAAAAATACTGATAGATGGATATTTGACTATATTTTACCGCCCATATTTGATGTATTTTGTTTGATATTTTATACTTTTATCGTATATTTGGTACTTAATATGCTCCAAGTGCGTTTACAAGTGATAATTGCCTTCATGGACTTAAAGGAGAGGATTTCAGACAAAAACACAGCGCAATATAGAAAATTAACAATCTGGAAGGAGTGCACAACATTGCACTTTCAATATCTAGTGATTTCCAATTATGCACGTTCCTGTATATGACTGTGCACATGATCGTGAATTACCCAGAAAGCTATTTTTTCATATAAAAGGGATGTTTCAGAGGAAAATGAAAGAATGGAAGCGACTGACACTATTCTCAGACGTTTAAAGGCGATTCCAGAAGAGATTCGGAGCTTAAGGAGAAGGAGACGTGGAGTTTTTATCGAGAGATCCATCAGAAAACAAGATCGGTTGTCTACATTGTCAGAATACGTGATATAGAACAAGAAGGAAGATTTAGAATTATGATTCCAATGTTTTCTAATCTAATTTTCTGTATATATGGACATGATTTCATGTTCACCGATGTATAGCTATTTTTTCTATTAGTATCTAGGTCAAATGAATCCTAGTTGAATGCTTTAATGTTTGATTGTTTTGGTTGATTGATTGTTACAATCCAATTTTCTATTTTATGATTGTCTATTAATTTGATTTATTATACTTTAATATGATTTCATACTTAGGGATTGAGAAATCCCAGGTTGAATAAATCCACAATAATTGGAAAGAGTTTATTGCAATCCTAAAAATAGGATGACATAAATCTTTTAGATTATGGTCAAAGCTAATAGAGGAATTCATAAATTTATGTAAGAATTCAGATTATGTTTCAACCCTTTTATTTGTAATTTATATTTTTCAAGTTTTTCAATCAAAGAGATCCGATCGAAAAATTATAAAAATTTATTTTCCACTATGCCTATGAGTGGATCATATATATTTTCTCATCAATGTATCTTATTTCAAGTATTTGTTCAAGTACAATAGAATTTAAGTTTAAGACACATTAATTTTAATGTTATCTAATAAATGGGAGATATGTATAAATTACACATTTTTATTAATTTTATTTGTATTATCTATTGGCAATTTTAGATTTAACTAATTAAACCCAAATGAAAGGCATAAAAATTTTTAATATGACTTTAAATAAACATGTAATTATTTATTTAAAATAAAATAAAATTGTATGGATATAAGATATTAAAATAAGTCATTAGAAAAAGAGATCAGTTTATCCTTTTAATTCTCATTCAATTGATTTTTTTTACTTTGGTAACAAAATATGTAGCTCTTTTTAATCAAAGATTTTGATTCAAAATATAGTGATCAATTGACCTTTTGGTTAAAGTTAATTTTATTTCATTTTTATTTTAAGGCATGTAACTTGGTTCCTTTTTTTCCTTACCATATTGTATCGAAACGAATTGGATTTTTTCGTTTGGAATATATTTCTTATTTGGGTCATTATGTGTCATTTTTTAAAAGTTCTCTTTTATTTTTAATGAGGCCTAATCTAGGCTCTTGTGGAAATCATAAAATTTTACTATAAGTACAAATATATTATCATATTATATTAATACATGATATAATTTTTTATTTTTGTACATGAACATGTATTCTTCAATGTTATGAATATTATACCAATACCGATATAAGATTTAGTTTTGGTACAGTATGGTACTAAAATTGATCAATACATAGTACTATTATAGGTAATTTTTAAAATTATAAAATATACCTTATATTTTTTAAAATTATAAAATAGTCCCTTAATATGTCATGCTATATGATTTCTAATTTTACATCAATCAAGTCTCAAAAATCAAAATAATTTAAATTTGAAATAACAATTATCTCTTTATTTCTATTAATATTACTTTTGACATAGTTCACATATAAACAATAATTACAATTAATATTAAAAAGATTATTTAATTATCAAACTGAAATAAAAGCTAAGAATGATAAAAGTACTTAAAATGTTATAATTTACATCATATAGTATAGAATAATTACATCAAAACATCATATTCTTATCAAAACATCATATAGTAAGAACAATATATGTCCATGGCTCTATAAACATTAAAATAATAGTTCTTAGTGGAGAACACAACAAGACAGAAGTGAAACATGAAACAAAAACACTTATAGTTGAAAGTTTCATATTTATATTGCATATATAAATTTTAACTTATACATCAAATACAGGTAAAATTAAAAGAAAAGAGAAAACATAAAAAACCTGGAATATCATTAAATGGCATATCTGCTCAAATCACAATGATCTCAATTTTTATTCAGTGAAAAATTCTCATCATTAAGAGGAGTCTCATCATCGTCATCATTTAAATTTATTGCACCAAATAAAATGTCGATACTTTCGCATCCAAGATTATCTATTAAGTCACTCTCATCTATAAAATTTGGTTCCTCATAAATCAACCCGTTTAAAAATTAATGTGGTCAAGGTAAATTAGATTATAGAACTATTTGTTCTATTAAGAGTCTTAGTAAATATATAAAATTAAATTATTAAAAATTATAAGAAATTATATTTAGCTTAATAATGATAATAATATACCTTTCTTGTAGCTTCATGTTTGTATAAAACAAAGACCAAATCATTCAATTTTATGTGTCCCAATCTATTTCTTTTCTTAGAATTGATGAATTCCAATGTGTTTTAATTCCTTTCATACCCAATTATGCTCACACATTGACTTGGAATTTGAAATAAAACATTCGCAATCCTATAACACCATTTTCGAATTAGTCCTACCAAGCAACTATGAGACAATAAAAGTAACCTTATAAAAGAAATAATGATTAATTTCAAATAAGTAACAAAAGTGAAGAAATATATACTGAGATTAAGTTCGTCTCTTTTACAAATTGCAATGGGCATCCCATAATCACCACATGAATCCTTATATGTCTCTATTTGTAAGATAAGGAGATCTTGGATCATCTCATGTAAAAAAATTGTTATGATAGTTAATAAAATTCCTTGTAAACTTCAGCTTTCTTTGTAAAACCTGGTTTAAAATAGACACTAGGATTCAAAAATGCCCTACTAATAAACAAAGGAGAGAAAAGTTGGCTTTCCTATATTTCATTAATGATTGCAAGATAAGGTATTTTTCCATATTGTCTTGATTACTTCCTTCTCTCTCTTCATGGCATTATAAAAATAACCTATTGTTGTCTTTATTGTTGTCTTTTAATCACTATCATCCAAATGAAATACTCTCACCAAAGGCTCATAAACTCATATGACAAATTGACATTAGAACCAAAATTGATGATCTTCAAGTATAATTATGAAAACCTCCATTTTAGCATTAGACATGACATATTGAGATGCAACTTACTTATCATTTATAAACATTTATCTTATCTCCTTATTTATTAGAATAAAACACTAAAGTGATAAGAAATTTCAAATTTTATAACATTGAGTTGATACAAATTCCTACATTGGTGAAACCCTTTCTCATCAAATTTAGAATCCATACATGATTGTAAATGAACTTGAACACTTTTCTTGCTTTTTACATAGTTTGATTAATGATCGAAAAGTATTTAACAACTTTAACTTTTTTCTAACATCATGTCAATGTAATAAGCAACACAAGGAGTCCAATAAAAAGAATTATACCTATTTATAACCTTTTCTAGTTGCTTTATATTCAAAATCATTATCAGTGATGCACTATATAATGTTTTCAAGCCCAACTTTATTCAAAAATTTATCAAATATCTTAAACAGAGTACCAACATTTCTAATAAGGCTATATGCATCAATGGACTACAAAAATATATTCCCTTTAGCAAAATTAAAAAACTTGATAATAGGCTCATATTTTCTATTTTCTATCCATTAGTTGCCCAAGTCATTATTCTTTCATCCATGTAACTTTTTATTTCACAAACATAGTTGTTTAGAAGATTACTTATGTAGTCATCAATAAAAGAGTTTTATATCCTGGACTGCAAGAGGCAATATCATCCACCATAGGCTAGTAATAATAAGACTAAGTAGTAATGAATGACACACCTTTATTGTACCACCATCTAGCCATTATCATGTCTACATTATGAGCTACTTCTTTAGATTGACACAATAAAGTAAAGGTTGAGCTCTAGGAGTTGTTTATGGAGTAAAAAAGTTAGACGCCTGTCTTTTTCTCTTTCTCGAATCAAGTGCAATAATCTCTTCTTATTATGTAGGAATATCACCTTTAACATTGCTAGTATCATCCTGACCACTGCAACAAGAACTTCTGCAATTTCGTAATTTAGTCTTTGCCTTTTATCTTTCTCACTCTAATACTCTTCAAGTAAAGTTTTCATCTACCATTTCATATAATGACTAACTTTCATACAAGATTCTACATTATCTTTGGTGCCAATTAAGTGCTTTTTTAGTATGGTGATTCCTTTAACTTTCAAATGTTTGTTTTAATATAAATAAATAGTATGGTTCTCCATACCATGAACTAATCTCAAATGACCATAAGCTAGATCATTGAATCTTTTTGAAGAGAATGAATTATCATGAGTACTTGAACTTTCCTCTATTTATCTGTAAAGTAAATGTAATTAAATAAGTATAAATAAATACATATGCACTTCTTAATTGTAAGGAATGTTCATTTATTTAGAAGGTTAAACAAAGGACATCTTAAAAAAGTTTAAATGAATGATTTTAATTCTATAAGCACACTTGTGGAAGTTAGACTAAAGTCACCAAAATATAAAGATGGAGAAAAAGAAAATCCCACTATTTTCAAAATTCTTTTGGGAATTTTAAGATATTTAATATGTATAAGACCTGATATCCTTTATTTAGTTAAAGTAGTAAGTCGGCTTATGGAAGCTCCTACCTCAACCCATATGAAAGTGGCTAAAAGGATTATTCGAAATCTAAAAGGTACAATTAACTTTAAACTATTTTATTCCCCTTTTTTGTAAATTCAAACTTGTGGGATTTGTGATAGTAATTTTGTGAGAGATATTGAAGATAAAAAGAGTACAATTATTTTTGCATTTCTTTATAGGCAATTGTGCTACCTCATAAAGTTTAAAGAAGCAACCTATTGTTACATTTCCAACTTGTGAATCGAAATATGTGGTAGCAACTTCATGTAATTGTCATACTATTTAACATTAAAAATTATTGAAGGAACTTAACTTACCATAAAAAGAAGCTACTTAGATTTACATTGACATTGATAACAAGTATGCACAAGCACTTGCTAAATCTAGTGTTTCATGATCAAAGAAAGTACATACATACAAGGTATAATTTTATTGGAAAATATATTACCAAAAAGGAAATGAAGCTCAATTATATGAAAACTTAAGATCAAGTTACAAATATTTTCACAAATGCATTAAAGACTAAAGATTTTTAAAATCTAAGAGCTAACTTAGCATAATGAAGAATTTTCAAATTAACGGGCATGTTAGAAATAGTAATTTGAAATTCTAGAATATGACTCTAAGGATAATATGGTGTTAGAAATGTTGTAAATTAATTCAAAAGTTTTCTTGTAACTTTAAAAGTCTTATAGTATTAAATAAGTCATTTATATTTGTATTTATGGTCTTTTCACAAATAAGGGATGAACATCTTTATAAATACCATAATCTATTTTGGAGTAGTTAAGAGTAAATAAAAGAAAGTTTGTTTTCATTCTTCATTCTATATTCTCCCATTTCTCAATAGTATGTCTCCTAGAGACCAATACAGTGGCCCACATATTGTTTAATCATATAGTTGAAAATTATCACAATGTAGGATATACTTTCTATAATTAACATTGAGCTTCATCTCAATTGCATGATATTCAAACATAAAATTGCCTGTTATACAAGGGATCGATGTAAATTATATCGAAGATTAACCATAAAGATACTACACAAGAAGTAACCCAATAGTAGTAATTAAATAGATAATGTAAATCACATCCATATGCGGTAAGGTGATAGAGATAATAGTTGCTACCTAAAACTTACTTACAACGCATCTTATTCTTTTGTTTATAAAATAAACTAGCCAAAATAATAAATTTTAATGTCACTGAGATTATCTTAAATGCTGTAACATTTATAAAATAGCAAATGTCAATACTCTTAATAACATTCCAAAGGTATGTTTAATAACAAATCTTTCAATCTTATGCTTGTAAACAATATGGAAAATGTGTCTTGGTTTGAATTGTTATAGAAGCAATCTTTAAATCTTAAAGTTGCAATTGTCACCTAGCTAGTGATTAACAATAGGCTTAGAACCAAAGACAAATGGTTTGAGATATATAATCCTATGTGTGTCTTATGTAAGCATATCAATGAGAGCAAAAATCATTTATACTTTGAATGTAGCTACACCAAAGTAATTTGGAGCAGAATTATCGTTATGCTATAACTGGGTAATTACACATTTGAGTGGAGGGAGACTTTGGATATGATCATAGGGTATACTAAGCAAGGTAAAGTAAATGGTTTGCTCATTAAGACATCATTTAATACACTAATCTATTCCATACAAAGGGAAAGGAACTGAAGAATCTACAAAGGAGTTGAAAAAGGCAAACATCAGCTAGCAAACTAAATTGGATTAGGGTAGTATTCATTGCCAACCATAAACAATATTAAATTAGTCAAGGAGTGAAAAGGGACTAGTATTTTTTAAATGGTTAACATGACTCATTGTAATGGTGTAAAGTAGATTTTACTAGATTAATATAATTTTCATTCATATTTCAAAAGAAAATACTCTTAGTACTTTAATTTAGTGACACTCTATAATACTCCTTAATGCTTTTGATCTTATCCTCCTAATCCTTGCATTTTTTTCATTTTAACAAAAATTTCAACAAGTAATCAAAAGGAAACCCAATTATTAAAATTAATTTAAAATACATGTCTATGTGATTTCTCAATACTTATAACGTTTGTCATGTTATACTTGTCATGTCACTAATGGTTGAGGTTCGTCACCCTACAAAGTCACATAGTTATAAACTAGTCTCTCTTTTTTATTTGTCTTTGACTTTGATGGTTGACATGATAAGGTAATAATGGAATAACTTGCTTAGACATCATGTGTAGTTTAAATTTGAAAAATGAAAAAAATAACATTTATAAGTTCAAGATATATAACTAAAAGAAAAGCAAATGACGTTAAATTTAATGTGTTAACTTACACTCAAGCTTACAGGTATATCAATTGAATCTTGTTGTGACATACCTTTCAATGGACATATAGTTTTGTCCTTGTTAGAGGCATATTTGACAAGTCATTTTCATTCCTCTCCTTGATAACTTATTACCTTTAATGGAATTCTCCCAATTCTCCTTTCTTCTGTTCTTCTTTTATTTGCTTAACATTTTTCAAAGTGGAGGTGGTAACAATTGTATGTGTTGGATTTTAAGCCAAAATTTCTCTCCGTGAATTGTGCATCAATAAACAAGTAGATATCCTTTATAAATCAATAAACTCTTCATTGGTATACTCGATGACAGTAATGACATGTCTTTTGTGTATTACTTTAATTCTACCAACATTATTACTCTCAAGTTGACAATCAATACTTAACTCCTTATTAAGTCTCAATTTGTTCTTTATTCTTATACCAATGTGATCTCTGTAGTTACTTGTCATGATACTATTCTTAACCATTCTCTTCTTCGTAAACACTCTAATTTCCTTAAGCATTATGATAATGTTCTTTATTTCAGCTTTAAAAATGCTTCCACTAAACACTTCACAAAGAATTTTATCTTCAATACCATATTTTAATAAAGTGTTGAATTATGCTTTTGAACATTTTTCCTTTGAAATTCCTAGCAAATCCTTATGTGCCTCTTCAGATTCCTTTTTCAACTCGTTTAAATTTTAAAAGAGGCTTGTTTCATTAGATGACTTACAATGGTCTATCCAATTTGAGTCCGTTGTGATCCCTTTTCCTCTAATTAGAAAACATGTATCTTATACAAAACCTTACTTCAACCCTTGGGAGCTACCGACCAAGTACATCCACAAAATCCTATACAACATTTAATTGACAAAAATTAGTAAATAATTAATAGGTTAAAATTTGTTAGACCTCCCTATGGTTTGACATATTATCAATGTCCTCTCTAACTTTTAAGAAATATCAATAACACTTATAGTTTTGATGTTTATCATATTTGTCCTTCTTCCATCAACTTTCATTACAAACCCTAATTATGAACTTCAAAACAACGTCATGTAGTGACATACGCAATGTCATTTTGGAGTCAACTATTAGAGCTTTTAACAAAAGGCGATGGCAGGGGAATGTGTTACAGAACTAAAATGGCCAATATCTACAAGAGGGTGGGCGGGAGGCCCGGGAGGCTGAGGCCTTGAGGACGTGAGGCCCGAGAGGCCGAGGTCCTACAGAAACTAAACACTTTGCATGTAAATTTTAAAAAATAGTTTTCAGCAAATTTACTTACGGAAATTTTTTCCGTTGGTAATTACCGACGGTTTACCGACAGAATTTGTTTCTGTTGGTAATTTTCTGACAAAAAAATTTACCGACCGAACAACATAACCATCGGTAAATTTACCAACGGAAACAAATTTCCGTCGGTAAATTTACCGACAACCGTTTCTCCGACGCCGTTATCCGTTAGTAAATTTCGTCGCTAATTAAGCTTACCGACGGAATATGTACAAATTCTGTCGGTAATTTTCGTCACCAAACTCTATTTTTCTTGTAGTGGTTGGCTAAAATGTATTGTTTACAGTACTTACTCACACATTTGGATCTCACAGGTTGTTTTATGCCCCTAGCAAAAATAAACTCCCTTTTTGTCGACAACAAGTTTGTGAAGTCCTTCTTTGAATTGGTTTGAATCATCAAAGAATATACCAAGCTCAATCTTAACCTTTTTCTTATAAGAGTTAAATCTAAGAAGTTTTAATTTATGTATTAACCTTTCATCAACATTTGAACCACTTTGTTCTTCAAAATTACAATTTTCAGATGACTCAAAGTAATTTTTCATATTTTTATCTTATACATCATTTCAATCATTATCATCTCCATCATTTGTTACATTTTTTTTGTAGCTTTCCCTTTTTATGTTATCTGTTATTAACATTGCTCCTTTTTTTTTCTTTCGTTATCCCCTTTAAAATGAAACAACTAAATCCTTAAATACTTCCAACTCTTCATCATCCAAACCTGAATCAAAATTCTCTCTAATCCTTACACTAAAAAAGCATTATCTTCTTCCTCGTGTAGAGTAACTACACTATCATTTACACTAATAAGATATTTCTTAATTGCATCTTCATTCATAAACCGTATGATAGTGGACTAAATAACATTAATAGGGGCATCAGATACAATTTCCAATAATAACATCATCAAAACATTTAACACTAACTTCAACTTCCTCATTTTATACTAGACGTGGTAAATTGGATCCATAATTAATATAGGACTCTATCACTTTATGTTATACAATGAGCTTAACTTTCTCTGACTCATAAGCATCACACTCTTTCTTATCTCCATCAACCCATTTTTGAAACTAACACTTGGAACCTATAAATAATCTTATTTTATTTGGTTGCTTTAACATCTTTAGTAAGCATCCTCTCTATGTCCTAATAACAAAACCTATCAATTTCTATGCCCAATTTTCAAAGTCTCCACTCACAAATTCCACATCTTCCCTATAAATATATAAAACATAGTTAATTTCTTAACCTAACCATCCATCTCTATTTATCTACATACAAATATCAATATTGCATTTAAGTATAAAGGCAAGCGCTTTTTTCATGCAGCGCAAACACAAGCTAGAACCATATATATTCCACATAGACCAAATAATACTCCTATAAATTAAAATAAGGAAGAATCAATCAAACAACAGACATCGATAATAAATACTGTCCAATTTAAACTTGCTTTAATAACAAAATGAAACACTCAATGTAAAGAGAAATTACAACTAATTTTTTTGTTTTACTAATATCTTGAAGAACATTTATAGAGGCAGCATGTGTATAGGTCATTTAGTATCTAATAATAAAATGATTCCTATCCTATATACAAAATATTTTTAATTAATAATGTTAAGTTATCTAGCCTTCATGGTGCTCATTATTTTAAAAGGTTAAGTAGATCGTGTTGTTAGTGACTAAAAAAGGGTTACAAAAGCATCAAGCTACACCTTATAATCACATTGTAATGTGAAACATAGAAAAGAAGGTTTTTTTTGTTCCTTTATCATATCTTGTTTCTTAACCTATATTGCATATTGGTGCTTGACATTGAGTTGCTAAAACTTGTCACGAATATTGTACTCCTTTTTAGAAAAAAAAAGCATAAATTTGCTTCGAAAAGCAATAAGTAAAATTTTTCGCCTTGATATGTTGATGAAAGATCTACACTTCTAGAAATAAAATAAGATTAAACAAGAAAGAAAGTTTTTACAAAAATAAAAAAGAAAGCAATAGATACACTAACTTCTCTAAAGTTGTAAGGTAGAGAGAATTATAATTTAATGTGAAGGAATTCATATAGTTCATTAAAAATATAACATAGTTCAGTAAAGTGCGTGTATACTAGACAAAAACAAAATTATGGTAAGAAGTTCATTTCATACATGCATATAAGTATAACTTAAACTCATATAATTTATTGTCTTATATAACAATTTATAGATAAAGCGATCTTACTTATAAAAAATCAACTTGTTGTGAAGTGTATTTGTATGTGTAATTTATTGTAATACCCGGTATCTAGTTTATCCGGTACACCGAAATAAATCGGTATTTGAGACCTATGTCATTAAAATCACATAACAGTGAATAATAATTTTTAGTGGCATCAATTTAATGATGTATGATATTTTTCGGTAGTCACGGGAAATTATACGAGCAGATGTTGAAAAACCAGTACAAGAATGGCAATTTTGTATATAAGTGGACATGGGGCATATATAAGAAGCTAAGTTGGAGAATCAGACAAAACACTTTGTCTTCTTCCCTCTCCCACACTCACGACACCTCCATGGAAGCCCCCTTCAAGCTTTTTCAATCCTTGTAACAAGATTTGGAAGGTGAATCAAGCCATTTCATCAACATAAAAAGGTAAGCTTCCATTCCAATGCTTATTTCTACCTATTAAAGCTTAGTTTCTCTCTTCTTTTGTGAAACCCACTTGATGGAATGTATGGGTTTGATGTTATGGATGATGGATCTTTGTTATTTGATGTCTAATGACACTTAAACATTATGAAATTTCGTTTTTATGGTGATTTGGGGGGGTTAAATCAAAACCTAGGGTTTTGAAGGTTAAGCTATCATGGAGACAAATTCGTAGCTCTCTTTGTACATTTTTGTTAAGCTATTTAATGTGTGAATATAGAGCAACTCAAAACATAGAAGTTGTAGATACAGATGTCTACTATCTTCCTGAGTTTTTTCACTATTTTAGGGTGAGCCTAACAAGTGTAAGAGGCCCAGAATTTGTACTAGTTCAAAATACCATTGGGATTGAAACGATAAATGAACGTTAATTGTTTGAGGACCTTAGAGTTAGAATTGGATGATACGTTATTCTTATGAAATGTTTCACAATGTGTCATCTAAGTTTTGTGTAAAGGAAATTTTAATTGGATATGTATTCTGTGAGATATGGTTGAATAAGGAAAGGGCATTGCTAACCTTAGTGACACAGAAGAGAACAGAAATAGGTCAGTCTTGTAAAACTCACAATAAATCCAATTTACATCATTTTTTAGCCTTCTTTGGTTACGTGATATCCATACGAGTCTATTGAAAATTAAGCTTTGAAACACCTTAATTGGATGAGAAATGAATAAGTTATAAGGTTTTGGGTCGGGAAGCGTCCAATTCATGACTGCATGTTAAAGCTGATTGTAAATGGGAAATTTGGATTCCCTTAATGACCGAATTAGAGCATGGTAATAAAAGAAGAAATGTGAATTTATGTGCTAACTAGAGGTCTAGAAAGTTTTAAAAACATTGGACCTATGTATAAAAAGTTATGCCATCACCAATGAGACCTATGCAGTTTCTTGTAATGATACGTGTTAAGAAATGAAGTTTATGTGAGAATGACTAATGCAGGTATATGTAATTTTCATGAATGTTACCCAATAGCTTGTGAAAGAGGACAACGAATAGAACTAGAAGTCGTACCTAGTACCTCTCAAGTTTAAGAAACATTGAAAAGAAATCAAAACTACTGAGATAGTCGAGGTGAGTATAATCATGCTACTATACTTGTGTAGGAATCCTTTTCTTTTATCTTGCGCTTGTTGAATTGTTCTTGAATCCATATGACTTATTTGACTTATGACTCCATGTAGTTGAGTCTAGCATGTTGTATGCCAAATTGACCAGATGATTTCATATTCTTTGCATCCTCTAGTTCCCTTATTGTGTTGAACCTATTGATTGCGATTCTTTGATGAATCATGTTTTCCATGTTAGCCATGATTGATGAGTTCACAGAATACCCAGCTGATAGGGTATATTATCAGACTACGCGCACATAGGAAACTCGTCGGTTATGGGTTACATCCAGGTCCTACCTGGAGAGGGCAGGCCTCTAGGGGCAAGGTTAGGCCAACCTTGTCTAAAATCAGAAAAGGGGAGATATGTCGTACTAGTATGCCTCTGTCTCTTCCTAAGAAATTCAGAAAGAATCAGAACTTAGAAATGAGAAAACTCAAAATTAGGAATCCTATAGAAACTAGAACTCAGAAAGAAACCAGAATTTAGAAACAACCCAGAACCTAGAACCCAGAAAAGAATTCAGAAACTAGATTCATGTTTTCTTTGAACAATTCATATTGAGCTTTATTATTGATACTTATGTATTGCCGCATTAATATTACTACCTGTTAATCCATTGATGCCATGTATTGTCGCTCAGAATGCCACAGACCATTCTTGTGAAGCTAGCCTTGTGTTACATAGCCTCACAAGCATGGTAATATGTTTATAACTCACTGAGTCGCGTTGTAGACTTACCCCTCACTATCATCATTTCAGGAGAGTAGCAGATCTTACGAGAGAGAAATCCAAGCCTTTTGAGACTCGCTTGGATAAGCAGACAAGTAATGTTTTTGGCATGATGTAAATTTTCGATACTTCTAGATGCTCCTTGGCTTGTCATAATCATATATGCATAAAACATGTATGGATATGCTATGTTATTGAGAATGATGTCAGTTGATGATATAAGATGAACATAGATTAGCTGTTATAAGTAGATGATGTCTGTAAGAATTGCAGTTTGGGATCCTTACTTCTTACAACCTATTAAGCAAGTATAAGGATTAATCAGACAAATGAATGAGTTATGCCATATTTTTAGTAGAATATAGAAAAGTTAGGCTTACTATGGATTTTGGTGGCATTAAGCCTACCCATTCCCTAGTGCCAACATAGTCCAAAAAGGCAGGTCATGTCATGAATGCTTCTATAATCCTTACAAATGGTTGTTCAAAGATAATTTTTAAAGTGTCATTAACTGGTTCCTTTTCTTCAAAACTAGATATTTATACATCTTGCTTTTTCATTTATAAGCCTGTTTCATGTTATGCATGTGTATCCTATCCTCCTATGTTAGCAAAACACAATTTACTAATTCTTGAATTAAAGGTTCTTTCTTCTCATATGTTTTGTAAGGTAGTTTACCCTTTTTATCCATAATATATATGACTTCTACTATATTTGTTATAGCATGTGCCTAACAAGTTTCTTCCTTAAATAATATACAAGAAAATATAATTAGAATTATTTTATATTTAAATGATAAAATTTTAATTAAAATAGTTAAACATGAAGTTAAATAAGTAGTTTGATAAATAAGAAACTGAAATATGACATATAACTGAATACCACATTTTCACATTACCTGATATTACATTTTTGGTTTTACAATCAAATGATTCATAGTTTTAAACAAAATAATGTTAAGAGATAAATTAAATTAACTAGAGATAAAATAACAATAATTGCAAATTATAACTTTATGAATGAATTCTAATTTAAAATAATAAAATGTTAAAAGAAGAATTGTTGTAAAGAAAAATAAAACAATGTATAATTATGGAATAAGTATAAATCAATGTAAAAAAAGAAATGATTATTATAACATTATTTATGAGGTGTTTAGATGAACTTTTATATTCAACACTCAATTATGGTTTGTTGTACTTATACTTTCCTTCTTTTTATAAAAATTACAATTCCTATGATATTTGTGATTCAATTTGAAGGCTCTTTCTTTGTTAAGTGAAAAAAAATTACAATATGAATGTTAGCCATTAAAATTTTAAATTGTTATCTGAAATAAGTTATATGAGAGTATTATTAAGGTTTCAGATTGTTATCTCCATAAATCAAATGTTAGTGTGCCAATATTATGTTTTGTCTCCAAATTTTGTTTAATGCAATTAGTAAAAAGTAATATAAGACCACTTGGAAAAAAAAAAGCAACAACAAACACAACAAATTATAGTACAAATTGGAACAATTGTTGGTTGACTGAAAGAGTAGCGATTGTTGACTTGCTATAACTTTTGAAGAAGACTTAAGAACTCTTAACTAATATTGTATATCATTATGTTATTATTTTAAATAAGTTTATTATCAATTTTAAATTAAAATTTACTTAAAGTACCTTACCTTGTGATAAGAGATGTTGTTAAATAAGGATGATTGATTAGAGTTTTGTAAGATTTTACCAAAGCGATTTTCACCCCATGCTTTTCTATGAGAATTCTTAATCTTCCAATATGGGATCCCTTTCTCATATCCATATCATATTATTAATACTGCAAGAAGTCCTTTAGAAGTATCTTTCTCATTTACAAGACCCATGTAAATTTGTTGTCACAAGTTATTTTGTTATAACAACAATTAAATAATAAATTGTTAGATTATACCTTTTTCACTTTTGAAAAAATTATGTATGCTTCTATAATCCTTTAAAAAATGACATTTCCAAGATAACTTTGAAAAGTTCAGTGTCATCAACTAGTTCCTTCTCTTCAAAATCATATATGAATACATCTTACTTTTCCATTTATAAGCCTTTTTCAATTTCTGGATTTGTGTACTATCCTCCAATATTGGCAAAATACAATTTACTAATTCTTAACTAAAAGTTATTTCTTCTTGTATGGTTTGTTCGGTAATTTACCTTTTCATCCATATTATATATGCCTTTTATTGCATTCGCTATAATGATAAAGCAAACAAATGCAAAAGGGGGGTAAAATGTGTAAAAAAAAATTGTAAGGTACTTTAAAAATGATAATATCATCTTAAACAAGATAAGTCTATAAATAGGAGAGTCCTATCAATTTTTGAAAAGATCTTGTTAACGTTGAAAATAAAAGAATCTTGTTAATCGAAAAAAGCCTGCTAGCGCTCAAAAGGAAATGAGCCTATTAATTGAAAGAAGCCTGCTAGCGCTCAAAAGGAAATGAGCCTATTAATTGATAGGAGTCTGCTAACGTTAAAAAAAAGGACCTTGTTAATTGATAAGAGCTCGTTAACACTCAAAAATGAAAAGAACCTCTTGTGATATTAAAAACAGAAGAAGTCTATTATAAAACCGAAGGAGTCTCTTGAAAATACAAACTTATAAATTATAATGCGAAAATTTAAAAGTTAGGAAGAGAGAAAGAATAACACAGTTGATTTATACTGGTTAGACTTATAACAAAACCTATGTCCACTCTCAAGTATTCAACTTGAGTATTTCACTATAAAATTCAAGTAGTAAATTTTCACGAGCCTCCCCAAGCTCACAAGTACATATTTTTCAAGGTTCTTCAACCTTTCACACTCGCAGTGCTTAACAAATCTCTACAAGCTCTCAATAAGAAATGTATAAATGATTTAACAGTCTCTCTCAATAGAGTGATTTTACTTTTTAAGACACAAAGAGTTTGATATAGAAATGACTTTCAAAAATATTGATATTGCTAAAGTATTTCGTAAGTCTGTGTGTTTCACAAATGCAATGGCTCTTCTTTAAGTAGACATTTTCTTCAACTAGCTGTTGCTTAATCTTCGATATCATCTCTGCTGAAATATTCGATATTCAAACGTTAAGATCAACATTCTGTCAAAACTTTCGGAGCTAATTATTTGAATTAGTAAGATACTTCCGAATGTCATGGAACCATTTCTAATTAAGTAAGTTCATAAAGAAGGTTCCTGCAAGAAATGAATCAATTATCCTATAATTTTATTTCCTTTGAAGAATTTTATCGTTACTTATACAAAGAAATAAATCTAATTTGAATTTTGAAATATTATAAAGTTATCATCAAAATGGTTAAACATAAACCTTGAGCTAACATATAGCATATGTCAAACAAGTTTCTTCCTTAAATAATATACGATAAAATATAATTAGAATTATTTCTTATTTAAATAATAAAAGTGTAACTAAAATAATTAAACATGAAGTCAAAAAAGAATTTTGATAAATAAGAAACTAAAATATGACTTATAATTGAATACTGCATTTTCACATCACCTAATATTACATTTTTTGGTTTTACAATCAAATGATTCATAGTTTTAAACAAACTAATGCTAAGAGAAAAATTGAATTAAATAAAGATAAAATAACAATAATTGCTAATTATAACTTTAGGAATGAATTCTAATTTAATATAATAAAATGTTAAAAGAAGAATTTTTGTAAAGAAAAATAAAATAATGTATAATTATGGAATAAGTATAAACCATTATAAAAAGGGAAATAAGTATTATAACATTATTTATGAGGTGTTTCATATATAAAATATTTATTTGAGTGGTCTTCAAATCAACTATTTTTAGGTTCAACACTGATATGTTATACTTATACTTTCCTTCTTTTATAAAAATTACAATTCTTGTTATATTTTTTATTCAATTTAACGATTCATTCTTCGTTAAGTGAAAATTTATAATATCAATGTTAGCTATCAAAGTTTTAAATTGATATCACAAATAAGTTATATGAGTGTTATTAAGGTTTCATATTACTATCTCGATAAATCAAATGTTATTGTGCTAGTATTATATTTTGCCTCCAAACTTCTATTTAATGAAATTAGTAAAAAGTAATATAAGACCACTTAAAAAAAATAAACAACAAACATGCAAATTTGTTGCAAAATTAAAACAATTGTTGACTGGCTCAAAGGGTAGTGATTGTTGACTTGCTATAGCTCTTAAAGAAGACTAAAGAACTTATAACTAATATCGTTTATCATTATGTTAGTATTTTAAATAATTTTATTATTAATTTTAAATTAAAATACCTCACCTTTTGATAAGAGATGTCGTTAAATAAGGATGATTGATCATATTTTTGTAAGATTTTACCAAAGCCATTTTCACGCCATGCTTTTATATAAGAACTCTTAATGTTCCAATATGGAGTCCCTTGCTTGGATTCATATCCTACTATCAATACTTCATTAACTCCTTTAGAAGTATTCTTCTTGTTTACACGACCTTATAAATTTCTTGTCACAACAACATTTTAAATAATTTTATAACAAAAAATAAATAGTTAGATTATACATTTTTCACAGTTGAAATACTTATGTATGCTTCTATAATCCTTAAAAATGGTCACTTAAAGATAATTTTTAAAAGTTTGGTGTCATTAATTAGTTCCTTCTCTTCAAAATCAGATATGTATACATCTTGCTTTTTCATTTATAAGCCTTTTTCATATTATGGATGTGTGTCTTATCTTCCCATATTGGCAATACACAATTTACTAATTCTTGAATTAAAAGCACTTTCTTCTCGTATGGTTTTTTCTAGTAGTTTGTCATTTTCATCCACATTATATATGCCTTCTAATGCATTCACTATAACATGTATCCAACAAGTTTCTTCATAAAATAATATATAATAAAATATAATTAGAATTATTTTATATTTAAATGATAAAAGTTTAATTAAAATATTTAAACACAAAGTTAAATAAGAAACTAAAATACAACTTATGCCGCATTTTCATATCACCTAATATTACATTTTATGTTCTCTAGTCAAATGATTCGTAATTTAAACAAAAAAATGTCAAAACATAAATTGAATTAAACAAGCATAAAATTAAAATTAATTGTAAACTATATAATTTCAAATAATACAATGTTAAAAGGAGAATTGTTGGAAAGAAAAATAAAATAATGTACAATTACGGAATAAGTATAAACCAATGAAAAAAGGAAATAAGTATTATAACATTGTTTATGAGGTTTTTCAAATATAAAATATTTATTTACTAATTATTTTATTTGGATTACTTGCCATAAAATTAAGTTTAGACTCGCTTTTTGTTTGTTGGATGACTTTCTATGTATATGTGTGTGTATATGTATAATGTCAATTAGATAAACTAAATTATTATCAAAGAATTGAGTTAGAGGGAAGAAGTTTTGATAATGTGCTTTACTATGTGTTATAGAAGCATTTAAGAGCAAATGTTATAAATATAGGATAAAACATAATCAAAATAAGAATGACAAAAATCTAAGGTTATAACTAAGGTTTATTATATCTTTTTTCTAGTCAAATCATATAATAAAGGGGTTAAAATCTTTCTTATGTATTATTTAATATAATAGTTTTGTCTTATTGTTTAAATAGTCGAAGAAGGAAAATGGTTATTCTTATCTTTTTACTATTTATATATTCTTATGAAAATTCAACCATAATTGTCTTATGACTAGATTCAATATGACATTTGCAATATCATGTTTGTTAACTCAAGATTTATTATTAATGATTTTGATGATGACTATATAATATTTCAAAATTTTGAAAAGGAAATAAAATCATAGGAAAAATGTTTTTCTTTTTGTAAGAACCTTTTTAATGAACTTAACTTATTAGAAATGATTCCACAACATCCGAAAGGATCTTACTAATCCAAACAATTAGCTCCAAAATTTTTGACAAAGCTTTTCTTTTAATGACTGAATATTGGAAGATTCTAGCAGAGATGATATTGAAGATTTGTTAGATACAAAGTCAACTCAGAATTAATGTCACGACCCAATCTTATATCGTGATTGATGTTCAAGAAACAGTAAACTTAAGGTTTACTAGACCATTAGTAGGCCTAAAATGTCATCAAATCCCTATATCCATAGTAAAGATGAGATTTCAAATTGATTAAACTATTGTCGATAATAATCAAATAGCTCTAACAATATACAATACTCAATGTGCTACAATATTAAGATAGTTAATACAAGGGAAATCCAATATATAGTTAATATAAGGGAAATCCAATATATACAAACTACTGCGGCTCTAGAGTCAAAGGTTACCAACAAACATACTTCGAATCACCAAAGAGGACCATGTTAAAAGAGATCTAAAAAGAAGATCTTGGAAAAATAGTTGAGGGGAGTCAAACCTCCCTGAGTGAATTAATACTATGGTTATGTTATGCTCTCCTAAGGATTTCAAATGATATATATATATATATATATATATATGTACATATATACATATATGTATGTATGTATTACATTCATAATGCAAGTTCATAACATAATGATTTTTTCATAAACATGCATGCATTTTTCATTACAATATCATGTCATATAACCATCACAATCACAAATAATAGTGGAGGACTGATGAACAACTCTATTACAAACCCCTTACCCATAGACTATAGCTATAGGGGCCTCTTATTCCACACGGGTCACTTGGTCTAATATAGTAGACTATCGTCCAAAAGCCACACTCGACCAAACCGCCACAACCTCACTAAGACATGATTGTTGTTCGAGAGTAAGCTCGACCGAATTGCCACAATCATGCTACCTCTCATGTACCACATATCAATTGGCACCCGAGAGCAAGCTCGACCAAATCGCCCCAACCGCGTCATATCTAAATCAATAGACCCAATACTTACCCAAATTTATACCCAACTAATGACTCACTATGCGCAGAACCTAGTTACACTCACCAGATAACTCATACTATAACAATCCTTCACATTATCATATAACAAGACAAGTACAATGTAACATCTCAGACCACCCACCCACAGATTTTGTCTGCTTTGGGTTGCCTAGGGCTAAACCCCTTACGATTTTGCTCTTCTCACCCTTGAAAAGACACGTCTATGGGGAGAGAGGTATCCATACTCTTACAAGGCGTGCTTCATTCTCCTCTCCAACCGATGTGAGATATCACAATCCACCTAGCCCCTTTAGGGTCCAGCATCCTACACTAACACATCAGGTCGGGAACCGGCTCTGATACCACTATTTGTAACAACCCAGACCACCCACCCACAAATATTGTCCTCTTTGGGTTGCCCCTTAGGCCAAACCTCTCACGGTTCTGCTCTTCTCACCCCTAGAAAAACGTGCCTTATAGGGGAGAGGTATTCATACCCTTATAAGGCATATTTCATTATACTCTCCAATTGATGTAGGATCTCACACTCTCCACCCCCCTTAGGGCCCAGCCTAGTTGGCACAACAGTTCGGGTACCGACTCTAATACCATTTGTAACATCCTAAACCACCTGCACACAGATATTATTCACTTTGGGTTGCCCCTAGGGCTAAACCCCTCACGATTTTGCTCTTCCCACCTTTGGAAAGACGCGTCTGAAGGGGAGAGGTATCCATACCCTTATAAGGCGTACTTCGTTCTCCTCTCCAACCTAGGACATTGTCGGGTACCGACTCTGATACCATTTGTAACATCCCAGACCACCCGCCCACAGATATTGTCCGCTTTGAGTTGCCCTTAGGGCTAAACTCCTCACAGTTTTGCTCTTCTCACCCTTGGGCCCACTTTGTAACAACCCAAACTACCTGCTCACAGATATTGTCTACTTTAGATTGCCCCTCGGGCCAAACCCCTCATGGTTTTGCTCTTCCCATCATTAGAACAACGTGTCTGAGGGAGAAGAGTGTGAAATCCCACATCAGTTGGAGAGGAGAACGAAGTATGCCTTATAAGGGTATGGATACCTCTCCCCCATAAGACGCATTTTTTGGGGGTGAGAAAAGCAAAATCGTGAGGGGTTTGGCCTGAGGGGCAACCCAAAGCGGACAATATCTGTGAGTGGGTAGTCTGGGTTGTTACAAAAATGGTATCAAAGTCGATACCCGAACCATTGTGCTAGCTAGGCTGGGCCCTAAAAGAGGGTTGGGCCCTAAGGGGGGCAGAGAGTGTGAAATCCCACATTAGTTGGAGAGAAAAATGAAGTATGCCTTATAAGGGTATGGATATCTCTTCCCTATAAAACATGTCCGCCCAAGGGTAGGAAGAGCAAAACAGTGAGGAGTTTGGCCCTAAGGGCAACCCGAAGCAGATAATATCTGTGGTCGAGTGGTCTAGGATGTTACACACAACATTGCATAACAAAAATATGTATACATGTGTCAATCCATACATATGAATGTCATGCGTGCATATGAAAATGATGGTGATTTCCATGATGAATATGAAATTCTATTGCATGTTAACTATGAATATTAACTCATAGGTAAAATGCCCTCCTTCATACTGAACCTAGTATCTTGAAGTGGAGGGTTTAGCTCTCGATTGATCTATAGAAAGAAAAATAAGAATAACCATTAGGATTTAAAACCTAATCCAATTTTAGACATTCCGAGAATAAGACCATGACTCAATATTAAAGAGCTCTATTTTCTATTTAAAAACGATGATATCGCGTTTTACGAGAATCTTACTAAAAATTTCGACAGAATTTTCCCTGTAAAATAGACATCTTCCTTCCGAAAGAAGGGTAATTCCTGCAATGAAAAGACACTTCTATGACCACGAGTAATCACAACTCAATTTGGACCTCCAAATTACATGTTCATGCCTAATTGAGTTCATATTTACATCACAAAAGTTTGTAATAAATCCAATCATAATTTAAGCAAACCAATTTCTAACTCATACCCCCTCATTTATACTCAATACATCAAGATATTCTCAATTCTAAACAATTTCTAACCCATACACCCTAATTTATACTCAATACATCAAGATATTCTCAATTCTAATCAAGAATAACCCAATTTAATCAATTTCATGCATTTCTATAAGAACATAACCCTTTTAAAACTTTTATCTCAAAAAATATAAAGAATTTCAAAATGTTGCTTTTATAAAAATTGATCTACATAATATTTGGGAATTTTTAAAATTATTTTTGACCATTTTCTGGGTTCGTTGGAAAATTACTACCGTCACCGAAGCATAGGGTACACGCGCAAGCGTCAGAGGGGCAATGATCTTCACCACCTACTTAGAAATGATGAGCTTACCTCCAAGAATCGAATGGAACTGGTCTTGTGTCAAAACTCCTCCTGGTTTGTGAGAATCAAATGTTTAAAGCTCAAAGGTGACCTATTTCCATTCACCAACAAAATGAGCTGATTAATGTTAGGTTTCCCTCCTTTCCTACGTTTTTAAGGCCGTTAGACACGATGATGGTGTTAGTTTCACCAAAAAATGACTAAAATAGGAGATCGGTAACTTACCTAAATGAACTGAAACTTTCAGTCGTGATCCGTTTTTGAAGAAACAAGTTTATAGGTTTTGTAGAACGTTCAAAGAGCTTTCCGTAGAGCTCTAGGTCATTGGAAATAGTGGTCAGACGGTGAAGTTCTGAGTATCGAAAGTTGGGAGTAAATAGTAACCTATAGGGAAAAGAGTTTAAGAGAGAAATGAACTTAAGTTTTATTAACTCAACTTATACATTTATAGGCTTTTCTCTTTATTGGTCCATTACGAGTAATTTAACAAAAATTTGGAACGTTACAATTAAAATGAAGCAACGACTAGTTGAAGAAAAATGTTTATTTAAGGAAGAGCCACTGCATTTGCAAAAAAATACACACAAATTCGCGAAATACTTCAGCAGCATCAATATTCTTAAAAGTTATGTCTATATCAAACTCTTTGTGCCTTAGAAAGTGAAAACACTCTATTGAGAGAGACTGATAAATCCTTTACACATTTTTTTATTGAGAGCTTGTAGAAGCTTGTTAAACACTACAAGTGTGGAAGGTTGAAGAATCTTGGAAAAAATGTACTTATGAGATTGGAAAGGCTCATGAAAATTTACTACTTGGAGCTTTATAATGAAATAATCAAGTCGAATATTTGAAGACTAGCCGTAGGCTTCGTTATAAGTCGAACCAGTATAAAACGATTGTGTCATTCTCTCTCTCTTTTAACTTTTAAATGTTTGCATTACAGTGTGTGTGTTTAATTTACAAGAGGCTCCTTCACTTTTGGAATAAGCTCCTTCTATTTTAATAGTGCAAGAGGTTTCTTTCGTTAACAAGCTCTTTTTGTTTTTAAATAGGCTCGTTTCATTTTTTAACGTTAATAGACTCCTTTCGTTTTTTAAGTTAACAAGCTCTTTTTGTTTTTTTAAACATTAGCAAGCTTCTTTCGTTTTTAACGTTAACAGACTCCTTTCGTTTTTAGCTTTAACAGGCTCCTTTTATTTACAAACTTTTATATTGAAATTTAGTAGGTTCTTATTGTTTACACGAATTGATAGCAATTTGCAAATTTTGTAAGTCACACACAATTCACCCCCTCTTGCTTGTGTTTTCCTTATCAATGTTTAAAACTTTTTTTTTTCATTCTTTAACCTAAACATTTACTTAGTTGTTAACATTTTTTAGATTTTTTTGGAAGATACTATTGCTCAGATCAATTATTTCTAGGCTCAAACATTTCTTGATATATTGCACCTTTGCTTTCCTTCTTTTCATAAAGAAATTACAACTCTCATGATATTTATGACTCAATTTGACGGCTCTTTCTATATTAACTAGTGAAGAAATTACAATATCAATCTTAAAATTTAAAGTTTCTTTCAAAAAAGAAATCTGAACTATTAGAGTTTTAAATTGCTATCTCAAATAAGGTAGAGTGTGTTCTTAAAGTTTCAGATTACTATTTCAATAACTTAAATGTTAGTGTGATAGAGTTATATGTCAATGTTATCAGAGACAAGAAGTTTTGTCGATGGGCTTTATCATGTATTTTAGAGACATTTTAAAGCAAAACATAGTCAAAATAATATTGCAAAAATCTAAGGTTTTAACTAAGATTCTATTGTATTTTTTATTTTTTACTCAAATCTTATAATAAAGGGTTAAAATCTGTATTATGTATTATTTAAAATAGTCGTTTGGTGTTGTTATTTAAAGAGTCGAATATAGAGAAAATGGTGATTTTTTTTAATCTTTTTACCAATTTTCTCACTATATGTTCTTATGAAAAATTCAACTAGAATAATCTCGTGACTATAAATAATAGTAGTTGAATGTTACAAATTACAGTGTAGAACAGTCGCTGCAGCACAGCCGGTTGTAAGAATTTGTTTTTGGAGTTCTATTTGCTCAAGAGGAGCTTCACGTCCTCTTTTGCCTCAAACAAGAGGGCAGCTTCTCTGTCCAGAAGTAAATAATTTTTCATTATAAGAAAGATACTTTTTTAATGTTTTTCTTAAATTTGTTTTTAAAAGAATTAAATTTATGTTTTGAATAATAAATTGTTTAAAATTATATTTTAGATAAATATATCATCGTCTTCCAACCTTATTTAAATTAAAGAACAAGCAATAGTGTTTTGTAAATTAAAAATAAATATTTCATCATCATCTATCCTTTTACCTGTTTTCTTCCGAAATAGCATAATGTGTGCATCTAAGAGCAATATTGCATACCACTAAACATAGTTTTAAAAATCGAGCCGGATCGGCCGGTTCGATCGGTTCAATTAGTGACCGGTCGATTATTCGGTCCGATTTACTCTTAAAAACCAGTTTTTAATTGAACTAGTGAGAACCGGTCAAAACCGATTAGTCCGACAACTAGTTTAATATTTTTATTTTTTATTTTTTAAATATGTTTTGGTATATTTTTATTTTTAATATTATATATAATTAAATATAATTATTGCATAATTATGACGTAACATCGGTTCAACCTGTCAAATCAGTGATTAGTAAAATCTCCGATTCGATGTCCGGTCCAAGTTTCAAAACACTGTCACTAAACCAATACAAAAGCAGATAGGGGTCAAATGCTTCCACGTTATAACCTTAAAATAATTAATCACTAATTAATAATAAAACTACAACGAACATTAACTAATTAATGACCCTAAAACAGACAAACACTTACACCGCTCCCGTCACTTTTAGTGAAACCCCTCTTGTCATATTTTTCTTTGCTGTATTCTATGAAGTCTTCCATCATTGCCTCGGTCTCCTCCATCTCCAACTATTTATTATGCTTCTTGAATGCACATTCAACGTCTCTTTCGTCCAATGACATTGCTTTCCAGGTGCTCCTCCGTGACCTCATCCTACTCCATCACTGACTTGTCCATCCCCTTCATCTCCGGCTGTTTCGTGTCAAAAACTGTTTTCTTCCATTCACCAACTTTGATCTGGCATGTTATAATCACCGGCAAAAGATGCAACTAAACCTTAATAAATGCCCAATTATGGTGTTTTCCGTAACTTGGTGCAAGAAGTTAAGTAGAGAGAAATGTCGAAAATCAGAACTTTACATGATTTTTCCACAACCTAGTGCAATTGGTTATTAACAAATGACTTTTACATGACTTGTAGAACATGCAACGCGATAGAGTGATAGATGTTCATTCAGCTCAAGCACCACATCACATGGCTAGGATTTTTGAATGGATATTAGATAAGAGATAACTCAGTCCAAAAATATACAGACCAAGTTAAACAAAAGACAATTAATATGCAATATCAATATGATAAATCACAAATGCAAAGAACAAAAAAAAACATACCAACCTAAACGCTAGCCAAACCCTCATTTTGAGAGGCTTTGATAGAGAAAGATTGGGGAAATGACATGAATGATAACCTCTTCATGAGACAAGATCTTTTGTCTAATATTATCGTGTCTTATTTTATCATATAAATTTCAGATATTTATTTATGTGAGTCCTGCATTTATTTATGTGGGACTCGCATAAAATCTATATAAATAAATAACTGAAATTTATAAAATAAAATAAATCATCATAATATTAAATAAAAGATCCAAACTCTCTTCCACAGCCCTGATGTACCAACGTAGATCCATCTTATGATTTCGAAGATTGCAAATTGGATCCATGACGAGCTACATACCAATAAGCGTAGATCCCCGCGCTGTTGCCGTTAGAAAGTTTCTTTGTCGGTCTAATTAATCGAGACTCCATGCTCCATAGTCCAAAGCGTATAGTAAAACAATTGATCTGAACATTTAATTTAATAATGCCAACGCAAC
Organism: Erythroxylum gracilipes; assembly: GCA_026413385.1. Lineage (NCBI taxonomy): Eukaryota > Viridiplantae > Streptophyta > Magnoliopsida > Malpighiales > Erythroxylaceae > Erythroxylum > Erythroxylum gracilipes. The sequence goes on along the minus strand of JANZLC010000002.1, from coordinate 22,655,500 downwards.
CAGTACCGTACGGAATGACTAGGTAGTAACACCCAATACTTATGCAAACATCAGAAATTCAAAAATCAAACTATGAAATAACAAAATTATATTACCAAGTGAGTTGCTGAATTTCAATTTATTATTTTATTAATTATGTATTAACAATTATGTATTAATTATGTATTAAATTAATAGTACATTTCGATTAAATTTTAATTTTTTCAGTAAATACAAATAATTTTAATTATTTTTTAAAATTATTCAATTTTATTATATCTTTAATCAATTTTATATTAAAATTTAAATTTATTATCTTATTAATTTAACCTTAGATCCGTTTCGAAAACATTACTGATACAGCCAAATGTCTGAATCTTGAGAATTACAAGAATGTGTCAGGAAAGGTGGTATCCCATCCCATCAAGCTTGCTTCGCCTGGGGTACAAGTACAACTACTAGGGCGATTAGTTTAAGAATTTAATAAATTAACTACTAAAATGCACTTGAAAAACGCAACCCAACCGAACAGACGCGCCAACTTTTTCTCTCTCTAAGTTGTGCGATTCTTGAGCCCACATTTCGGAGATCTGAAGAAAGGAAGCAGAAAATGAGTCGCTACCACAACGATCCTAACCCCTTCGATGAAGATGAAGTTAATCCTTTCCCGGTATTCCCTCAGATCTGCTTCTATTTTTAGATACTGCATTCAAGTTTAGCGGTTGTCATGTTCCTTAGGGGAGGGAGTAGGATAGGTATTTGGTTTATTCATCTGGATCTGTACATTGTGGATTTTCGCGTTTGTTAATTGGTAAACTAAATAATCTATTCTAATTGAGAATTATAGGTTGAGTGATTTTGCAGTAAAAAGGAACTTAAAAAGATAAACTAAGTTTTATTAAGTAATTCAAATATCCAATGGATAAAATAGTCCTCGTATTCGTAATGATGTTGAGTTATTGAAGACTTTGGTTTCTAGTAGTGAAGTAAGAGTAATGCTACGTCTCTGGACCTGAATTCGAACAATTTTAACTGTTGTGGCTGCTTTGTACACCTAATCGGAAGAACTCCAATCTTGAATACCAGACGAGTGTGTTAACGTCCTGATTTGTTGTTTCAGTAAACTTCTTACAATACATGTTCCCAGACGAAATTCTTGCTTTAAGAAGCCAGACACTAGTATTTTGCTGTTTTCTTATTGCAGATTATTTCTGTTTGCACTCAATCTTGTCTAAATTTTGATAATTAAAAAAAAATTAAATGGGGAATTAATGAAAAAGAGGAAGTTAGCACTTTGGCGCTTGATTGGTATGTGCTTGGCATACAAGGAGCTGTTAAGTCGGTGTGCATGCTTGATGAGTCAACTTGTGCATGCATTTCGAACTCTTACCAGATGCACAAGGCTGTTAAAAGTCGTGCACAATGAAACTTTTTAGGCAAGAATATGTACCTTACAAATTTACAGAAGTGATGCCCAAGTCTTTCAGAAAACTTGAAATTTGGTGCCAGCACTTGGCACATGCACTTCAAGGGACACGATGTAGTTTGGGAGTGTACAAGGAGTAGTTGAGGAGGAAAGGACTTAAAGGGCTGGCGTAGACTCCAGGAAGCTGGCAAGGTTGGTCCTCATGCTGTGATAGCCAAAGTACTGGAGAAGACTTTTTTGGAGGTATCTGGTATCAGCATACAATGTCTGATAAAGCAAAGATGAACATGCACAAGGATATTGGCATCAAGTTGGATTTGGTTCCAGACGGAGAGTTTATCTGAGACTAGTGCTGGTTATGAAATGTACATGTGAAATAAAATCCCAGGCTGTCAAAAAGTGTTCACCAGAAGTAACGTGGGCAGCAGTTGTGAAACGTGTGTGTGCAGGCGAGAAAGCAGAACATTTGAACTCAAAAAAGCAAGCACAAAAGGGTGTAGAGAAAAAAACTTGGAAAAGAGGACAACATGGAATTGAGAATGTGGCGTGTAACTAGATACCCAGAAACCAACATGGACATGGTGAATAGTGGGACACCGCTTAACAAGTAGGACACCACTATCGTTAAGCTATCTTTCTCAAAAACTACTAATTGAGTTGCTATGTTAAATAACAGTCTCTTCAGTTTTATATAAATAGGAGTTACAACACTTAGTTAGAAACCTAAACGCAAAAATAATTTCACCTGGGCTTATATTCTTGTTTTTACCACTTAGGCTTGTTTTTCTCTTTTCTTTTTTTCTTATTAATTCAAATCCCAGTTGTATCTTAATTTGCCTTTGATTTGCGCTCTTTATGTGCCTGCAAGAGGTAGAACCCTTCTTAAGGAGTTTCCTTTTGAAATTGTTTGTAACAACTTCAAATCTTAATTGAGGCCCCTGCTGCTTTATAACGAACAAAAAAAAAAAAAGTGATTTAGTTGCAGTTGGTGTGATGACTTAGTTTTACTCATGACAGAATGGCTCTTCAGCTCCTGGATCAAGGGCACGCATGCCTCCCCTGGGATCCCAGCCTTTTGGGTTTGGACACAATGATGCAACTGTGGACATTCCACTTGATACGATGAATGTAATGACGTTTAAAAAGTCTGTTTGTTTTTCCTTGTGTAGATCAGCTTAGGATATATTTTACCTGATGCATCATGTAGGATTCGAAGAAAAAGGAGAGAGAGCTCGCTAATTGGGAAGCAGAGCTTAAAAGAAAGGAACAGGTTAGTCTGGACTTGTCTGATTTAAATGCATTTTGCTATTGGATTGTGGTTTTTGAAAATAGGATCTCTTTGCCTTCTGTGGAGCATAAATTTTGGATATTTTTCTAGGACAGCATTTGAATAATTATTTGATGATGGCTTGTGACACATGTATCAGGAATAATAACTATTGGCTTTGTTATGTATAGGAAATCAAAAGGAGAGAAGATGCTGTTTCTAAAGGTTAGAATCGAGATGGCAACCCACAGCATTTTGTACTTTAGACTTGTTTATAAGTGGTTTTACATTCTGAGTCTGTAACTAACTGTTTTAGTTCCAATTTCACTATCAGCTGGTGTCCCTGTAGATGATAGAAATTGGCCTCCTTTCTTTCCTTTAATCCATCATGATATAGCAAACGAAATACCTATTCATGCCCAGAAGCTACAATATTTGGCTTTTGCCAGTTGGCTAGGTACTGGAGTTCTTCCTGTTCTTCTTTCAATCTAATCTACATGACGATTTTCTTTCTTTTTCATTTTAATTAATTGGAAATTATTATGCTGTCTGGTATCTGTAAATGCCAAAAGAGTCTCAGATGATACTGAATATTTGGCAGAGAAAACGACTGCTGCAACTTTGCAGGTCTAATAATGAGAGGGCCAACTATGGATATAGAAGTCCTCAAAGCTCTTGTTGCTGACTTCTGAGTTGGGATGTGCAGTCGGATTTTTTTGTCTACTTTCTTCTAAATGTAAATTTTTTTAAAAGAGAAAAAAGAAAATTCTCTAATTTAGTATTTAAGGCATTGATCTATGTTTGTGTTGTAAGTACTGTGTCTGACAGAAAAGGTTATTAACAATGATACCGTTCTTATTAACTTAAATGCTAATACTTGGTGGCAAATGACTGATCTTCTTTCTGTGACACTTGCAGGTATAGTGTTCTGTCTTTCATATAATGTACTAGCTGTAATGGTCTGCTGGATTAAAGGTGGAGGTGAGTATTCTATTTCCAATTATAATAGTGTATTGGTCACAAGTTTTGTGTTCAAGTACAAAGGTTTATTATTATCTGAAAAAGCTGAGTATGCGTAGGACCCAAGATATTTCTCCTATCAACAATATATGCTCTGCTTGGATGCCCTCTTTCATATGTGCTATGGTATAGGCCCCTATATCGAGCAATGAGGCAAGTATCATGACCCTGTTTCTTTCTATTTTATGACACAGAGCATTTGTTAAGCTCGTTTTATCTTGTCCAAATGCTTTTTCCATCTTGATAAAAGTAATGCGAGTAAAGTCATGTGCTTGGCTTAGCTTCAGACATCTGCTTTAAAGTTGTACAATGAATTCTCGTTTGAACTTGCAGGACAGATAGTGCATTAAAATTTGGCTGGTTTTTCTTGTTCTACATGGTGAGTTTGTCCATCTTCTGTCAATGGATGGTTCATTTACTTCCTCTTGTTGATCATTTTCTGGCAATTATTGATAAAATGCTCAAATGCAGCTTCATATTGCATTCTCTGTATTTGCTGCAATTGCTCCACCTGTTGTTTTCCACGGGAAGTCCTTGGCGTAAGTGCATAGGGTCTCAATTTCAATTTGATACCACTGAGGACATTATGGGGAATTGATTGATTATCGTGTTTCTCACGTAAAGTAAAATGTGGCGGCATGTTTCAGCTCTAATTTCCCATATTTTCGGCTGCAGGGGCATTCTTGCGGCAGTTGATGTCATTTCTGATAGTGTGTTGGTTGGGGTAAGTTCTGTAGTGCTGTCATTTCCCCAAAGATTTGCTTTCTTTCTTAACAGCTTTAAGAAAACTACCTGACAACAGTTAGCAAATAGTGCCTATTAGTTCATTTTGTAATGCTTTTCAAGATATATCTGTTGTTTGCATCTAAGAGTTCTTTATAATAATCTCAAATTACAATTGCTACTTCTGAATCGAGGTTTGTTTAGTTTCCATATCATTGTAAGTGCTTCTACAGAAGTGCATCCACTCCCTGAAGAAATTTAGTGCATTATTTTCCTTAGTAGAAATTCCTTTTAAATGCTTACTTTGACATCATTGGCATAAAGATTTTTTCTTGTTCATCAAATGTCGGACTAAGTATTTTTCTTCGCACTTGCTGACTAATTGCAGACTTAGTACTTGTATATTTCCTACTTATGCAAAAGGGTGGATTCTTAGTTCACTTAATAACAATTGTGGAGACAAGTTAATGTGGTTTTCTGTGTTTATGGACATGTACTGAAAGAATAATTTTTTTATGGTCCAAGAATGAGCTAAGATCTAGTATTGTTTTCGTTGGCTGATTTAGGTAAATCAAAATGTAGAGAATGGAACATGAAAATATAACTGATCTTCTACTGAAGTATAGAACATGCCACTGAATAAATAATCAAGAACAAAAATACTAAGTTACGATAATTTATACACAGTGAATCTAATGTCACATCATTTTATTGTGCTCAATGTTATATTTTCATGTCTAACTAATACTCGTTTGTCATGACAAGAGAACATCACTGGATAAATGATTAAGAATAAAGATACCAATTGATACTACTTTGTATGCAGTCAATCTAATGATATCACATGATTTTCTTCTATTCAATGTGATTGATTTTCATGCCCAACTAAGGCTCGTTTGTCTTGCAGATTTTCTACTTTTTAGGTTTTGGCTTTTTTTGTTTGGAGTCACTTCTTAGCTTGTGGGTTCTTCAGGTGACTGCTAATGCTTCTTAATTTTTTTTTTTTTATGCTATTATCATTCGTGTGAATACCCAAAATCAATAAAGTCCAAGTTGATCGGATTTCAGGCTAGGCCTAGATTGGGGAGAGTCAGCCCGGCCCCATCTGAACCAGTTTGGACCAAAAAAACTTCGTTTTGTTTAATGGCTGAAGAATCATGTGGCCAAAACAAAGTTGTTTTATTAAGTTTTAACAAAATGACGTTCAGGTTTCGGGTCTGACGGGGTTCATTGCCATGTATAGGTATAGGGTGTGAACGTTTGCAATCATTACTATCTAAGGTGCCCCAAGATGTTAGATACTTGAATTGGAACAGAAAGGAAATACTAGGAGGAACTTTTTCACAAAATGAAGAGTTTTTAACTTTGATGTAGACTATTTTTAGCCGTAAAATATTTTATATGGTATCTATCGTCAAAATTCTGCAACTTGCATTGTCGAATTTGCTAGTTGATTTCACATGTTTCTAACTATTGCAGATCTCTGACTTGCTTGGTTTCTTTGGGTTGTGCAGAAAATTTATATGTACTTCAGAGGGCATAAATGAGATCCTTGAGGGGAGTTGGGGTAAACCTGAATCAGATTTTGCCTTGGCCTTGCTACTTTCTTTGGCATAAATGAGATTCTTCACGTATCTTCCTTCCGTATATGCTTTTTCTCTTTTTCGTTTATGGTGATAAAATTAGTTCATGTACTGACGATAGTACTTAGGCTTTTTCTACCCAAATAATGTTCTGAGCTTGAAGACGGCAAATACATATATGTATATATATTAATTCTTTCTGGATAGTTGGATCTGAAGATTGGTTCAACAGCAAGGCTCATCAAGTGGTTAAAACTGTAAAGAAACACTTCTGTGATTTTATTTTAAGATTAGTTTATTATCTTGAAATTTTTACATTACAGAATTAGAATAAGCATATATTTTTACCTTAATATTATCGCACTATAAGACCACCTTACATGTAGGTCTATTAAAAATAGTCTCTTTATTATGTAAGAATGAGGTTGTGTAGGTCTATTAAAAATAGTCTCTTTATTATGTAAGAATAAGGTTGTGCACTGGCAAACCTCTTCAGACCTTATAATTAAGTGAAATTTTTATTTGTGGTTGATAACGACGACAAATATCGCGCTAGAAGACAACTTGCCTTTCTAATAATAACACTGGACAGCACCATCTAATTAATTCCCTCAAGCAAGTGTTAAAAGAAATGCTTGTGTTGAGCTATCGTTAGAAATAGAATTTTAAAAAATTAACATTTGAAAATCTAAACCGGTTGATTTAATCGTAAAATTTTTGAATTATTTAAAATAAGCTAAATTTTGTAAATTAATAAATTTTTATAAATTAAAATTAATTAATTAATTTTTATTTAATAATTTTTAATTAAAATTTTAATTTTTAATAGATAAGGATAGTTTTCTATTTATATTTTAAAATTTTCATTTTATTTAATTTTTAAATTAAACTTTTAAATTTTAAACATCTAGCTGCTTTAAGTTTTATCTATTTTTTAAATTATTGAAAAAAAAAGTTTAGCAATTTGCCACACAAACTTATGAACCCCAAAAAATTTCGCGGCAAAAGACCATATTATAAGTGATAAGGAAGGGAGCACAAACATTTCAAAAGGACGCCCACAAACTCGTACGATATCAGAGTCCACAGATTGAATTGGCAAGAAACAGGTCCCATACCTTCTTCTTTCACTCCACACCCCAAACCCCTCATCCTCATCTATACACTATCTGAATGCCACGTGTCCTAAATATCCAAATTGCAACAAATAACCACCAAGCAAGTCTCCATGCCTCTTCCTATCCCAAACTCATCAACAATTCCATAAAGTAAAATAACTATCTATTCTAGCTCCACAGTACCTTAAGAGAGATGAAGGGAATTCGTAGTTAAATGACAACTTCGCCCTTGATTCCTTGGTTTAATACCCATCCAATCACGTCCATTTCTGCATTAATATTATCTCCAAGTTTGTCCAAACCAAGGGTAGTCACAGCAACCCATAAACAAGAAGCGTAAGACGCATAAGACAAAGGAACACGGAGTCACTTCTTGCCATACAGACTGCCATCTGTTTTTCTTCAACCCTTTTCTTTCCTTTTTTCTCTGATGGAAAGCCATCCACACAACACTTTGTACTGAAACGAAAACAAATTGAACTAAAAGTTTTGTGCTTTGAAAGCCTCCTCCTCTTCTTCTTCTTCTTCTCAAAGCAACATCCCCCTCTGCTTCTGAGAAAGAATGGCTGCTACTGTTTGCACAGTCTACACAACCCAGTCCCTCAATTCAGCATGCTCTATCTCAACACCATCGAAGACCCACTTGGGCTTTAATCAGAAGCATGTAGTGCTCTTTAGCAGTAGTGGGAAGAGGACCAACAGGAGGAGTAGTAAAAGTGTCATAACATGCGCAGGAGATACTGTGGTGATTGGTCTAGCAGCAGACTCTGGGTGTGGTAAGAGTACCTTCATGAGGAGGTTGACAAGTGTTTTTGGCGGCGCGGCAGAGCCACCAAAAGGTGGCAACCCAGACTCAAACACACTCATAAGTGACACAACCACTGTGATCTGCTTGGATGATTATCACTCACTTGATAGGACTGGGAGGAAGGAAAAGGGTGTGACTGCTCTTGACCCAAGAGCTAACGACTTTGATCTCATGTATGAACAAGTTAAGGCTATTAAGGATGGAATTGCTGTTGAGAAGCCTATATACAATCATGTTACTGGTCTTTTGGATCCTCCTGAGCTCATCAAGCCTCCTAAGATCCTTGTCATTGAAGGTCTGCATCCAATGTAAGTACAACATTTCATCTCTCTCTCTAGTCTCTACCATAGACGTGCTTGCGAAACCTTGAAATTATCTATGCATGCTTTCCTTTTCGTCTTGTTGTTTTAAACTTTCCTTTTCCTATTAAAGAAACAACACTTTTTCTCTTGTTTCAGTAAAAAAATTATACTAAAGATTCCACGAACTTGATACTTTTCGTTTCTGCCGATAAAAGGATGTTACCTCTACAACATCAAATTTTAGACATTGAGATTCTCAAATCTTTTTTAAGAGTTGATACTGACAGTTTCATGTACTATATGCTTGTTGACCCACGAATGTACATGGGTCATAGGAAATGTAAGAAGAGCTGCTCGATAGTTTGTGAAGTGGAAACGAAACAAGCAAAACGCTTATAGTAGACATTGTTAAAGCAAGCTCTTGAACTCAGTTGCAAGTTTGAGTCTGTAGAGGCTTTTGGTCCCTAAGAAAAATACTTACATTAATGAATCGCCACTTCAGTTCTACATTAATGTTTTATGAATCCACTAATTCCACTGACCAAAACATGTAGGTTTGATGAGCGTGTAAGAAAACTGTTGGACTTTAGCATTTACTTGGACATCAGCAATGAAGTTAAGTTTGCATGGAAGATTCAGGTTTGCCCCTCCCGCAGATTTTATAGAAGTCTTTCATAGTGATATACTTTAGGTTTTGTGAACTAACCATCTCAACGAATAAATGCAGCGAGATATGGCAGAGCGAGGACACAGTCTTGAAAGCATTAAAGCTAGCATTGAAGCTCGCAAGCCAGATTTTGATGCTTATATCGGTATCATTCTAATAATCGCCTCTTTTTAAACTCTGAAGTGGATTGATATTAATAGCATTGTTTCTTCTAGATGAAGGGTTCCTTATTAACTTCATATGGATTCTTGTGTTGTTTATGACAATGGTGTGTGACACAGTTATGCTTCTTCATATATGACTTGGTTACAGATCCGCAAAAGCAATATGCTGATGCTGTTATAGAAGTTCTGCCAACCCAGCTCATTCCAGATGACAATGAAGGGAAGGTCCTGAGAGTTAAGTTGATAATGAAAGAAGGGGTTCAGTTCTTTAGCCCTGTTTATCTGTTTGATGAAGGCTCTACCATCTCATGGATACCATGTGGAAGGAAGCTTACTTGTTCATACCCAGGCATCAAGTTCTACTATGGACCCGATTCTTACTATGGACATGAGGTATCTGCTTTAAAACTTCTGAACATGAATCTTTATTGATCTGCATTACAAGCCATGTGAAAAGTGTTTCGAGTTAATGCACTGAACAAGTCTGGACTTCCTCTTTTCTTGGCACCCACAGGAAAAGTAAAACGAATTCTACTCAAAAGTTTTTATTTTCTTTCTTGTGTTTCAATCCCAGGTGTCTGTTTTAGAGATGGATGGACAGTTTGATAGATTAGATGAGCTGATCTATGTTGAAAGCCACTTGAGCAGCATCTCCACCAAATTCTATGGAGAAGTGACCCAACAAATGTTAAAGCATGCTGATTTCCCTGGAAGTAACAATGGAACAGGTCTCTTCCAAACAATCGTAGGATTGAAAATAAGGGATCTTTTTGAGCAAATTGTTGCCAGCAAGGCCAAGACCCCAGTAGAAGCCACAAAAGCCTAAAATATGAAACTGCCTTAATTAAAAGCCCCTTCCTTTCTTTTCTTAGGTAATCCCCTATAAGAATGAAATCTATTCCATGTTGAAATACTGTGGAGTATCTGTATAATGTAGAGAATGAAAAGCAAAGATGATATTGCAGTTGAGAATTTTTATAAAAGAATGGATCTTCACCACCAAATTTCGATTCTTCTTACGCTACTACTACTACTTTTCTAGAACAACCCCCTCATTAACATCCTTTGATTTCTTTTCTGACAGTTACAAATTGTTTGTTGGAAAAAGAATGTTTGATGGAAAAAGAATGATTTAAGCACGAGTCTTTAACTTGGCGTGCATGATTATGGATTTACTTGTACGCAAAAATGCCTCACGCCTGTTTTGATCTGCATGAAGCCAGAAAGAATAACAATCATGACTGGTTTGATCTGCTTGAAGTCAGAAAGAATAACAATCGTTTATACCGATTTTTCTAAGTTAAAACCGTCGTCGTCACTAGTACATCAGCAAAGTAAAATGAAAGAACATGAATTATTATAATTACCAACAAAATTAGTTAAGGAGTTGTAATAAAAAACTGGATAATGCATTCATCATGAACTAAAGATCATTAACTCCTCAAAATAATACAGAGAAAGCTAGCAAACAAACGGGATGCTTACAAGACAGTAAACACCCTTCATGGTAATAGGAATCTCCATCCATGGTTCATACTAGGAAATGGTTCCAGACATTTGGTAAGCACTAGAAACACTATATCTACAAACTAGAAAAGAGACATACGTACAACACACCAATAATTACATTTCACGGGATGATGGGAGTTAAACTTGAAATTTATACACCATCTCTCCACATCTTTTACTTGATTGTCACAAACTTGTTGGTGCCATGTCTAGCCCAGTGTTCTTTCAAGTCAACTGACTGGGAAAGATCATAACCTTCTGCTGCCAATTTCAATAGAAGTTTCGAATAAGCCCCGTTGCTCATTTTCCTCCCAGCCATACGAGCTCCAGGCCTTGTAGAGCTCATGGGAAGGGGATATTCTGAAATGCTAATAGTGCAGCATGAGGATTGCCATCCGCCAGCACCCCACTTATAGCAATTTCTAGCCACACCTGTGCAAGAACAGTAGGGAGTAGGCACCCCAGAGAAATCAAAATTTGCTTGGTCAATATCGATATTTAGATTCTTTTTCTCCCGTTTTGCTTCAGGAATGATCCGTCCCTTAGTCTTTGTGGAAGAATGCTTTTTTGGTTGCTTAGGTCTCAAAGGATCGACAGGAACTTTATTAGAAGCCTTCAAGGAGGAATTCTGTTTCTTTGCCTTTGGAGGTATAGTCACTGAGTTGTTATTATTTGCAGGCTCAGTCGCTGCAGTAACAGTTCGAAGAGGTTGGACAGAAAGACTTGGCTGTGGGTTAAATTGAGTTCCTGAAGGTGGCCTTGGATGGTTTTTTGGAGCAGATAAGAAGCTTCCTGGATAGAACCAGGTAAAGTGGGATACAGATGCCCCTGAACTAGCTTCTAGTGGCAGATGGTTTCTATTGGAATATGTCCCCATCTTCCTGCAGAACTATTTAATCGATGCCTCAGCAACAGTTGTAAGTCAGGATCAGGAAACTGTTTTTAAAAAATCAAAATTCCATCATTCAATTGCCTTTCACTCTATATCATCAATCAAGTACCTAAGACAAATGCAATATCGATACATAAATTCAACCCAATAACTGGCCCAAGGATGACGCCTAATTTGCAAAGTTCTACGATTTTAAAAAGTAAAATAAACCAACATTAATATATAGGATAACTTTATGTTGAAAATAGAAATGTCCCCATGTTCAGGATTTGAATGTAAAAGTCTAAACTGGTTAGGTTAAATTCAATTTTGAGAAGAAATTGATATAGTTATAGCACAATGGATCGCATAGCAAAAGAAAACTCATCCAACTGTATTTTCTAATGCATACTTATATTACACACTGAAGCTACAACTGCATTTATAAACCTCCATCAGTAAATTGATTAAAGATATTAAAGCATGCTAAGAAAAGAAAAATGGACATCAATGAAAACACAAGTTGTTAGAAGATGATTAGAACTTGTCTTTAGTAACTATCACATATAATAATTACAAAAGGGCCCAAGTAGTCACCCATGAAAAAGGTGTAAAATAACAAGACTTTACCCTTCTGTGAAAGAAAAAGCTGCCATTCTAACCCAACAGCCCCCTTCCTCCCCAACTCTAGGGTCTCCAACCAATCACCCAACAGACACAGCCACCGGTTAAAACCTCATAAATAGGCATCCATTCACTAGAAATTCCACGAGAGAACAAAGAACAAAACTTTTAAACAGTAGCAACATACATGATATAAACCCAATCCATTGCTGGAAAATACTAAAAGGAAGTGGAAAACTAGCCAGTTCAATCAACTGACTTCACCAAACATAAGAGTTGGACCTTCAAAAACAAGATGATTGAGTGTAATGAATAACACCATAGCACTAACAGCAAAAATGCAGACTGTCTCCAGCTTCCACCAAACAGATCGAACTCATAACAAAAACTATAATCCGAAAACCAATTAAAACCCACTAAAAGAAATCCACCTATCGCTTCAAAAATCACTACAAAAAACTCTACACCAAAGCACAACATACTAGCGCAACACCATGTACTACGAAAAAAAAAAAAGAAGGGAAACTAGCATAAAAAAAGACAACCTTTAAAACGAAACAAAACAATTTACACAAAAGAAAGAATTTTTAAGATAAAAGGAGCTTACAAGCTTGGAAGATCTATGCAAGGCTGCTGCTTTTTCACTTATTGCCTCCGAAAACCTGTTTTTACTTTTTAGTAACTATGAGTAAGGGAGTGAAGAGTGTTTATTAGTTCCAAGTTATGGAACCAAACTAAGGTAGCAGGTTGTGTCTACAGTCTAGTCTCTCTCACCTATGCTCGCATTTAGAGCACTAGCTGCTCATATCTCAAAGATGTTGTTTAGTTAATAATGTTTTATCAAATCTCGAAAACTTGCATTGCCTTACTCTCCTTCACTTGCCTCTTCTCTCGTGCGAACCACGCTCCGATCATCAGTTCATGAGTTAAAAGATAGTCCTATTGTTTAAAAATTACTTAAATCGAAGTCGTAAAAAAAAAAAATCTACTTAGTTTTAATTATTTATTTTAATAGACTTATTACTAAAATTAGGTTTATTTAACATCCAGTTTTATTTAAAATAATTTAACAAGAATCTATAAAAGATTCAATGTTAACATTTTAAATGTTATAAAATATTTTTAGATAATTAACAATAATAACAATAACAACAAAAACAACCGGTAAAAACTTCCTCTGGGACGTAGAGTTAATATAATAGTACGTAACTTTACCCTAAAATAGTAGAGAAATTGTTTCAGAATTTGACATAATTTGACAAATGAATAATTGTTATTAACAAACATCAATAACTATTACAGTATTTTCTTCCAATGTGTTTCTGTGAGTGGTCCTTAGATTAAAACATCTCTAATCTTATATTTCATTTTATTTATTATAATCTTTGTACATACATCTCTTTATGTTAGAATTCAGCCCACAATTGCCAACAAGCTTTGTCTAACCACCGGAACAGAGCAAATTACAGAGCCAAATATACCAGTAAGAGCATATGCTATGGCACAAAAAGGAAGTGCCTCTGGTTCGTTTGCTGACAGTGCTGCTGTTCCAAGTCCATGAGCACTGCAAATCAAGAAGATTGGACGCTACTATGGTTAGAACTTTTTGGTTCAAGACAAGAACAAGCATTATAGCACTAGGTAGTTTAACTGTTCTCGGGAAATAGAAATTGCAAGTGCTGTTATCTAACTGCATATTGGATACCATGTTGGACATTTTGCATAGCAAGAATCATCCATTATTATCACTTCCAAAGCAATCTCATGCTCAAGCTCGAGGAAGGTTGAATTAGGATCTTGCTCTGTCATTTCATTTAACTGTAAGGAACATTTAATACCTGGAAGCAGTTGCTATCCCCCGAGCAATAGGATCTCGAAACTTTAACTTATCAAGTGTTGCTTGCACAAAATTTGCTCCAATAAGACCGGTTACTACAACTACGGCAGCAGTGACAGATGCATTGGCACCTAAAGGGAAAATTCTTGGATTAGTATCTCTAGAGTTGGCAATAAACCAGTAGGCATATATATAATATATACAACAGATCACTATACCTTCAAAGAATGAGACTATACTGAGGGCTAGTGCCACAGTAATGCATCTGGGCAGAATAGATATAGTCAAGACTGGTTCTAGCCCAACAAGACGTCCGATAAGAGCAGTAGAGTACAATGAGAATAAGGTTGATAGGATGACAGATGTGAAAATCTCAGCTGCGTGTCTTTTAACAAGCTGCATGATCAGGAACTCAATAGTTTAGATCAGTCTGATGATAAAACGCTCGTCAAACTAGAATGGGCTTAATTGTGGTATTACTAAGCTTCAACATAGCCAAGCAGGATAAATGGAACAGTCAGCTGAACTAACAAATCAAAACAGCATCTATAGAAACTCAGTAACTGAGTGAGTAATGTGCAGAAGAACAGCTGTAGCTGAGACACCACTGATCATCTGTCATGATTCATTTGTATTTTATTGGTAGTTAGTTCCTCCCTATTGTGATTTCCACCAAGGAAATACAGATTATTTCAGTCAAGTTTCTATGTTTTTTCTTCGTCTTTACAATACTATCCACTGTAAATTCTTTACCTTCTGCTGTGTTCTTCTTAGTCTTGCTTTTCTCTTTTGAAATTCTGTTACCCTCCACTTGAATGCATCAGAGTGTAGAGTATAATGCAAGAAAATATAGATTCTTGATATTTTTCCACAATATTTTCCCCAAACTACTTTTCGCTGAGAAATAATAAGCTTCTTAAATAATTCTAACTGTAAGTAAACAGGAACCAATTTGTCCAAAAACTTATCGAAGCAGTGATTGATAATTCCAATCGTTAAAAACTACTAAAATTTCTACCTTTGAATGTGATAATTGTTATTACCTTTCTCTGTTTGAACATTGAGAAGGAAAATGAAAGAATAACAGATCCCAGAAATCCCATTAGCACATCACCAGCTCCAGGATTAGATGATGCTTTTGTCAGATAATACCCTGTTCAGATAACATTCAGAGAAACATTAACATATATATAAACTAAGATGTAAGTAGACTAAATATATAAACTAAGATGTAAGTAAACTAAGTACGAAGCAGCATACTATGAAATAATCTTGATGAAGAAATTTGTCTGCAAATAGACAGTGAAATAGGAGAGACAGAGAGCTTGCTACTAACAAAAGACATTCTTTTTATATACACGAATTCATTAGATAATTAGCAGCTAGGAAAAAAGATCTTTCTATATGCACGAACTTGGCCCATGATCCTCAGTCCTTGGATTTGAAGATATCTGCAGTACATAATAGTAGCTTCTGGTCATCTAGAGCATCATGTTTGAATTCTTAGACAACAAAGAAAAAATCATGACAACTCCAAGATCAACCAATAATACTTTTTTAATATTAATACAGTTTGAAGGTTTATCCACATTGTGATACTTCCATAATCCCTGGATGGTATGTCATATTTTGTTCTGTACAATTCTTGATCAAGAGCCAAAACATGTGTTTGTGGGTAATGTCCCTAAAAACTACACTCACCAAAGAGCTATATGGCTCCTCCAGTTCCCACTGATCCGCCTCTATAATTTCTTAGTATAAGGAACAAGTTGTTGACTAAAATGTTAAGGTAGTACCTAGAACAGGATCAAGTCCCGATCGCGAAAGATAACCAAAGGCTAATGCTGCCAAGTCTGCTGACAGAGCACAGCAAATAATAGGATGGAAAACTTTCTTCAGATTAGAAGGAAACCTGGAAACCAGAAAATACAACAAACTTGAGGACAATAGACAAATAAAAATACAAATAGTTACAAATGAAAACAGTATTCCTATCAATGTCAATGCGCATCGTGCTTATGGTGACACCAGCATTTTACCTGGAACCAACCATGTAACCCAACACAGTGGATGCCAATAAGAATGGTAGGCATGTTCGAGCACTTGTCCCTAGTGAAGTTGGGTACAATAATGCTGCAACAAATGATATAACAAAGATTCCACTCCATGTCCAAACTTCCACTGGAGAAAATGGGGACGGTTTGGACATTGGCTCGGCATCCATCATTTCTGTTTTTACAAGCTTTCTCACAGTAATGGCAGCAAATCCTGCCACGCAAAGTGAGGCAAGCCAGCCTCCAGCTGCGCACAGTTCAAAGATAGTTATAACTGAGCATATGCACTTAACTCTATCTCTATCTCTCTCAACGCATGCACACTCAAACTAGGAGAGAAACAAGCATGACAATATCCATAATCACTTGAAGAGTTATAATACGGCAACTACAGTTGGGTAATGTTACTGAATGCTTAACATTGTTATATATGAATTTGCAATGATAAAATTATCTTAACAATCAAACTACAATAAAGCATGGTAAACTGGAATCTTTTCTCTTACCAATTATGAAGCAAATCTTGATTCCTGAAGCTGCAGGGATATCCTTAACAGAAAGTGGCAATACAACCAACGCTGGCACGTAGAACAAGGGAAGCCATCTCTGAATGAACAAAAGGGCTGGCTCGAAGAAGTTCATCAAACTTGTAGCAGCGGCGGGAATAGTAGTGTCAAGAATCATTAGAACTGAGAATATGCAGAACATGCCAAATAGCGCACTTGGGAACTTAATAGCAGCAGCCACAAATGCCTTTTTCAACAATATATCCATTGCAAGGATAATTCCAAGAGAAACAAGCAAATGAAGAACTCCGATCACCTAGCATGATCATCTAAAGACTGGATAGGTATCCAAACAATGAAAAACATCTAAACGATTTTTTAAAAGAACAAATTTTTGGACAAACAAACAACAAACCATGGACGGATTTGGTACGTACAGTTTGAGACAGAGAGGAAGAGTTAGGGGTGCCATCTGTGCTCGTAGATTTCAACAAAGTCGTTCGAGCAGAACAAGTTTCTGGAGAACGCATTTGCAAGAATCTCGAATTAGGCTCAAAACCTCTGATGTGTATTAAAGACCTCTGCGAACTGGAATCGTTATGTGAGTTTTGGCCACCATTAAATGCAAGAACTGATTTGTTCAGATGAGATCTATTCACTGACAACCGTGGCTTGTAAGTCACGTGCTGTGAGTTGTGTTGACTTCTGAAGGTACAAAAATATTGAGGTGTAGCTAAAGGAGTAGCCATAGAGAAGCTATCATATCAGAAATTTGTGTGGGCTGTAGCTAAAGGAGTAGCCATAGAGAAGCTATCATATACCGAACTTTGTGTGGGCTGTAGCTAAGGGAGTAGCCATAGAGAAGCTATCATACAGAAATTTGTGTGGGGGAGAAGACAGAGAAGAAGTAATTTCAAATTCCTGGTGGGGTCTTGAAAGTTTTGTATGGACATAAAAAAACGCCGGATTCTCTGTAGATGAGATTCATTTGCTCTATTTATTCTCCTCCTCTTAAAATGCTTTTCTGGACGGACACTAAGAGGATTTCACCCGGGAATTTTGAAAGACAGTCACTTTTCATTCTGGTACCGGATACTGAAATGATCCTCATCTAGTATCAACTAATACCTGTTTTCTGAGGTTTGATTCATAGTTGGTCGTCTCCAGCATTTATGTCCTGTCTTGTTTTCTTTGGGTACAAAGATTTAATCTCATTTACTTACCCACATGTTCAGAAGAAACAGACTATTCCTCCTCTTTCTCAAAGGGAAATTATTTCGTTTCAACTCCTTTTTATTATCGACATCAAGGCCTGGGACCTGAAAGGGATGGAGAGTACGAGATTAAGTTGATTTTACACTCAAAATGCCTGGTCTTTCAACTGTAAGGTTTACAATCATTTTTGGTGACCATGTATACTTATCAAACAACTTGCGGATTTCGTGCTGAATGCTTTTATAATTACACAATGAGGGAAAACTTGAATCCTCTAACATTTAAGTTAAGTGTCTCCTGCTAGATTCTAACCAGGGAATTTCTCTGGCAATCAAACGAATCACCAGTGGGATTACAAGCATGTTGCAAGTACTGTAAACTGATGAGATTTACATTTCGAAACCCATAACTACAGATGGAAGATACACAACTCAAGTTAGCGGTGCTAAGTAGACAAAAAGAATAGGAAGAAAGTGGAGTTAGCAGCGCTTCTATGGAGAATAACGGTTATTCTCATAATGGTATGCATAATGAGTCGGTGAAGGTGTTTCATAGATGTAATCAGGATGGAATGCTGAATACTGGAGATGCCGAGGAAGAGGGGGATCGTAGGCTTGATGAGTTGGTGAGTAAGAATCATGATAGATATGCTGTGGTGGGGAAGAAGGATGATCAACATGATGCGGAGGAGATGGAGAGCTGACTTCTCTTGTTGGTTCGATAGTAACATGTGCTTTGTGTTTGTCGAGTCTGACCTCAACTAACTCCTCTTCCTCGAACGAATGGAAAATCGGGTGCAAATAAGCATCAGCCAAGCATGCCTTCAAATTTATGTCATGTTCTGCAGTCTGATCTAATATGTCTTTTTCCATTGCTTCCTATAAAAGTACGAAAAGAAAAGAGTAAAGCAAACATCCACACGTGCAAGCAGCCTCTGATGTAAACATAATTTGACTGCATAAAGATTGCAAAATACCTCAAGTGGGTACTTTCTGAATGCAGGCTCGAACCGATTCTGGCAGTACTTGTGGAAGGCTATTGTCAATATTGGTAATACAACTAGAAATGGAGTGGAGTTAGCAGCTTTTTTGGTACTGAGCAGACCCATCAATAGAAGCTGAGAAATCAATAAGCCTCCTATTATCCGGCTATGTACATGGGGCCAGAATGCGGCGGCACTCTCATACTTCTGGTTGTACACATTAATAATCTGCAAAGTTAAGCAATTAGTGGCATATAGCAGATCAGAATACGTAACTCTATGATGGGTTTTTAAATAGTATCCAATGTCAATTAATTTCCTTACAGGTTTTTAAACAGCATCCAATGTCAACTGAACTTGCAAGTGATGATTCATATACAGTGGAAGATGGAAAAGTAGGACCAGCATGAAGAATAAACTGACCTGGTGACGATAAACCAAGTAGGCAAAAGCAAAGAAGACCACTATAAAAGGGAGCAGGATAGGGGTGATCACAGAATAGACAATCCCCAAAAGGAAGTATAGCTGGAGACTAGGGAGAGTCTCAGGGAAGTCCACACTACCAGGGTCCGTTGCCTTCTCCCTATCTCTAGCAGTCTTTACCAAAAACACATTCTTAAGATGAAATATGACCAAAGGCTTCAATCGAAGAATCTCGCCAGCTATACCAGCCCATCCATCAACCATTATGTATGTAATGAAAAAGGTGGCTTTCATTGGTATTGAGACCCCAATTGTTCTTGGAATCCTGCAATAAATGGATGCATCATAGATTATGATTGGTACTCAACAGAATAATTCTGTGGATGACAATTTCCTTAGATTGGGTAATTCAAGACCTATAAGCTAAGAGACAAGCTACTCATTAGGGACCTTAGATAAAATTGCCTCATATATGCTAGATGACTGTCATTGCTCATGCCAAGTCTACTTTTCAATCAGAAGGGATAAATAAAGATCTAAATACTAGGATTTGTTCATGTCAAATGCTCTTTTCAACTGCTAGGGGATCATAAATGGGTCAAATATCGTATATGCTAATATCAGGATTTTATGCTTGTCATGTGGAAAGAGGCTAATGATTCTTGTATATTCTTCAATTAGAAAACTGAAAATGAGAAGAATATGAGAAGGCTGGAGAATATCATGCAATGATAATTTTTTTAAAAAAATCATGCAATGATGCTCCAATAAGCATTTTCATTTACTATGTCGTGCTTGTCATCACTTAAAAGAGCACATAAAACACCTGAAAAATGTGCAACAATCAATCAGACTTTCTTAAAATGCACACCCATTATATTTTAAGACAGTGAGATGCACTAGTAAGAACAGCAGTCCTACAATAAGAATAAATAAACAAATATGTGTCATATCCATGCATTCAAATGATAGCAGGCAATCAAGCAACTAGAGTTTTTGGAATGGTTCCTCAAAAGTTTAGAATGTAACATCACTTGGAAATAATTTAGAAGCGAGAAAAAGAACATTTATGAAGAATTACTTTGCATCTAAACCCCAAGCAAGATCTTTTATATTATTGTGGTTGAGCCAATTAGCAACAATAGCCTCTAAAGCATCGATGAAGGACATAAGATTTATCAATTGAAGCTCAAACAATAAACGTGCTTTCAAAAAAGTAGTTAGCAAAAGTTGTTACAATCTAGAAGTTAAGTTTCAACTGAAGTTGTATCAGGCGATATAAACGACTTGGTGGATGAATATAATGGATATTTCAATAGAAAAGAATACACCTACTATCTACCAAAAGAGTAAATAACAATATATCAAGCCATTAGGGGATAGAATATTACTGAGTCGGTGACTGATGAAGGAAGGCATCAAGCTGCTCAAAAGCTGTTCCAGTTATTATACTCCCCAAAAACACATTCACCAACATAAAGTAATAATATTTGGCCGCTGCTTTCCGTTCTAGAGTTGAATGTGCAATATATCCCTCAAATTTCGACATGATCATCAATATCGTTGGTAGAATATACAAAAATATTTTCAGAGCTAGACCAGGAAGGAAACCCTGTAGGAATGACTTGATGAATTTCCTGCATTACCAGTGAACTCAGGGTAACAAGTAGAACTAAAATAGCTAAAGTTTGCATGCAGACATGCGTTTTCAATCAATCGGACATTCACTGCTGTACAAAGCGTTTTGTAAACCATGCAACAACCAAACACACTACACTACAATAACCAAATTCAAACTTCATAATTGTACAAAAACAAGGCAAGCAATATGACCAAATAAACCTAAGTAAGCAATAAGTCAACTGCATTTTCTAAATTGCGATGAAGCATAGAAATCTCAAATTCCAAGAAACAAGGACAAAAATATTCTGTAGAATACTATCCAACGAATTAAATAAGCAAATAAAAAGAAAAAGTAACACATTGTAAATATTGTCACTAGAGACTAAAACAACAAACAACAGGATTTGTTTACTTACAACTCTATTACTGGTCTGAGGAAAGGGGCAACCTTTTCAAGTCCCTCCAAATTTGCAAGGGATTGCACAAAAGCAATGGGTATCATGTAAAAGAAAACCAAAGCAAATACTGATACAGATATAATAAGTTTCCGGATGGTCAATGAAACGAATGGAATAGCCAAGTTACGCCAATAGATATCATGAGGCTCTGGGGCCCAATTTGTTAACCATAATGTAGGGTTGTTGCTTTGTTGAGTCTGTGCACAAACAGCAGCCCCCCAACGTGAATTAAATGAAACAAAAGCAACTGGCAAAGTGGATTTTGAGTCTTTGATAATTTTCTCACGTTCTGATGCCATCTGAAATAAAAAAGCAAAAGATACATGCATTAGAAAACAAAAGAAAATTTTAAATAGTCAAAATCAGTCTACACAAATAATTATACTACTGTTACCTAGTTAATATATGATAAGAATAGCAACTGGAATGACTGTCATGAAGTACTTACTCTTTTTTCCAATTCCTTTATTTGGTGCTTGTAATAGTCAATAGAATCAACTTTTTCACCAAAGAGCCCGCAAAATCCTGTCTGAAAATGAAGAAGTTTGAAGCATAAATCAAATGACCCAAATAGCGTGTAAGATTCTGAGACAATGATACAAGTAATGGAAGTATGTACAGATTCATGCTTTATTCAGTTAAAAAATTACAGTTTTTCGAATTTCTTTTGTACAATTTAGCTTTCATCCAACTGGCTGTTTAGTGTAATGTTTTGTAAATATAGGATATTCTGTCAATTTTCAGATTTTATGTATTAGCCAGTAAAGTTTTGTCCAAAGACAGATATCGAGCACAAGTGATTAGTTATCTTGTGCACAGGGAATGGGCAATGCACCCCACTTTACATGAACTTATGACTTTCTGAGCACTTATTCTTATACGGTTAAGCAATCCAACAGATCTAAACTTAGTTTGGTAGATAGAAGCTACCTTTCGAGTAGGTCTTTTGTCTGGATGCCTCTCAAACTTATGCTGGTTATAGTCAAGCCAATTTTGGAGCCTGTTTCTTCTCCTCACAAACTTTGCAAACTTGTTTGCATTATAGACTGCCTGAAAACAATATCAATTTTTGTTCATACTTTTGGATTATATACTAGTTTTCACACAGAATGCTAGAAAATTGTAGAATAGATAAATCATATTAGCTGTACCTGCTGACAGAGGTAGGTATTTGGGTGGTTTTTCTTGAAAAACTCCTCGACAGTGTCTGACGTTGACTGACCAGAAACACGCGGCACATTTCTGACTACTACCTGGAAAATTTATAAACAGATTAAGAACAACATCAAGAGAAGTCCTTGAAGCCAGGTAGCTTCATGATTCATTTTCCAGGACTTAGATGACAGAAACCATGCCGAAAACAAATATGAAACCAAAGTTTTGTACTGTGAGATTAGAAGTTGAATTATACAATAAGATCATGAAAAAAAATGAAGATATTAAATTTACTCTGTTAATATCCAGAAGAGGGGAATTAAAATTTAGATAGTAGTTGTTTTCGGCCAAATTGGTAATATTGCTGAAATGCTCAACTCACAGTGAACTGCTCCGCAAGCCTGCGTTGTGAAGCCAAGAAACGCAATCTCATTAATGCCACATTGTCATATTCCTTATAGAGCATGAAGCAAGTCCATAGGGTGAACAAATACTGGAGTCCTATGTGAACAAAAAATCTGCAGTTGACCAAGACAGATGGCATGAAGTTTGTTGAGACTATTTCTGCTTTAACAAAAGTTGTTACTTTACATATGCACTCTGCCCACAAAGAAATAGACTTACCTTATAGATTTCGGACGAACATTTGATATTGAGAGCTTGTCGATATTACTCACAACCAATTCTTTCCTTAAAAAGAACAGTGTTCCACTTGAGACATTCACTGGAATGAGTATAAGAAGTGCTACAACCGTAATCGGTATAAAAATCTTTAACCTGCAAGAAATTCAGAAAAACCAGTTGGCAGAACATTGATCAATATTAAACCATGCATTATCAAAGAGCAAGACAATATAAAACTTTTTCCACCCTAGTCCTTGAGGCTGGAAATGTGCATCCTTTTATATCAAATTTACAATGTTTATCATCAAATATTTTGCATCATAATGCTTGATCATTGTTAGCGAGTTCACACACATTAATTTCCCAAGGAAGAGTTCGACCCAGTGTGTAAATTATAATAGGATCACTTATACTACAGATTCTAGTGTTTCATGTTTCTTCATTTAATGTGCCAGTACATCCATCCAAGTTTTGAATCCAAATGTCTGGAAATTTATTGCGAAATTAGGGATAACATTCAACCACACTCAAATTCGAGGTAAGACTTCTTCGAACCCATAATATAACTCCAAACTTTGGACCGCAACTTTAGACTGTTCATCGAGATATTATTATATTGATAAATCAAGTACCGTCCGAATCTTTACCTAGAAACTGATAAGTTGCATATTTTTGACATACAAGCAGGCAACAGAGTTCATAAACTAAATGCAAAATTTTACATCACTAGTAGGAGTATAACTCGTGACATAAAACTCGGTGAATTTCAGATAACAGGTTCTCCCTACATAGTATACAATCTCCTCGACAAAGAAACACCAAGTAGCAACAGGGATTCAGAAATGTGATTGTTAAATGGTCTTCTACCAAGCAACCCAAAAAATCAAAACAAAAAAAGCAAAAGGAGAAAACGACGTAAACTAAGAAACCCTGTAGTTTTAGCCCAACTGCGAGTACCCGGTAAAACAGCAGCACGAAATTCCAAATTTCTAACAAAGACCTCAACTTTCACCTCTCGCACCCGGGAAAAAAAAAAGGGTATTGCATGAACTTAAAAAAGAACGAGGGAAAAAAAGAAGAAGGAAAAGAGAGATTACCCAAGAGAGTAAATCCTTAAAAAGGCAGCAGAGTCAAGACCAGCATGGTTAATAATCTCAGACTCGCTCATCTTCAGGGCCTGAGGCATCCAGTTCAAAAAAGTGAGGTAAGTCCTGAAATTTAGGTTCACAAACTTGCCCACAAAAGTCCCACCCCTCCTTGGACTGCTTCTTCCTCCACTAATGTACCACTTGGGAAAGTAAACTCTATCATTGAAGGGTTGGATTCTTAGAATGGCAAAAGCCAGCAAGAAGGCAAAAGCAGTGAGTATGTTAATCAAAGCTGAGACCCCAATGTCCTGAAGAGTAGCCATTGGAGACAAGAGGGTGAAGAATGGAGAAGGGAAATGTGCAGACTAAGGATGGCTATGGAAATGAAGGGTTTGGGGAGGAGAGAGAGGAGTTACAGACAGATAAGGAAAGGAAAAGGAGACGGTGATGCAAACGTTGAATGGAAATAACAGAAAGGAAAGAATATAATCTTTAAGCACTCAATCCAAGACTTTAAACGTCCTTTAGTTTTTTTGTGAAAAGAAAGAGCAAAGTTGTGAAGCAGTTGAGTAACTTGAGTTGAGTTACCCTTTTGTTCTGGCTCTAGTTAAAAGGTTGTTCAGATGCATGCTGCTGTTGTGTGCTTCTCTTGTTTTTCAACTTCCTTTTTTCAATATAATCCAAATGATTAAGTGGTTTTAGAAATTATTTAAAAAAGTTGTGTAACCAATAATTGGACTCATGCTCAAAACTAAAAGGTTAATAGGATATTGAGTAAGGGATTGGCAAGTTATGTTTTAAGATTATTATTAACTCAGGTGAGTTAGTAAGAGATTTTTTTAGCTTAAGTGAAATTGTGGGTTTAAATCGTCTTTATGTATGCAGCCGTTTAAAACTTAAAATTAGAACTTTAACTTTTACAAATAACCTACCGGATTTAAGTGAGGATTAGTTTAAATATAAATAATTTGAATTTTTTTTATAATTATGATGGCTTAAGATGCTGAGAAAAAAAATATTATTATTATTTTTCATTATCATCATGTGCATGTGAGGCATTGGCGGAATCAATCATGTGAAAGTGTTTGGTTGTTATTGTCTGTTAATGGGGTCTCTTTCTTTCTTTTGATTGCGTAATTTATGGTAGGACTGTCATTAGCAATTTCTATTTTCTAAATAAGGTGAAAAGCTCACCACCCTATGACTATTGACGTACCAAATCAATGCCTAAAAACTAGCTAGCTTCACAACTTTTTAACTTCTAAGAGTCAGAAATTAAGTGACTCGTGACTATGCATAACAATGTAGGTCGAGTTAAAAAAGTCAAATTTCATCTTAATTTTTTAAATACCTAATTTTGATTTTATAATTGTCAACAAATTTTTCAAAGCCAAAATAAATCTATTTTTACAATGACTTTCACAAAAGTTAATCACAAGAATATAATTAACGTCTTTCTTTAACTTTCTTAACACGTGAATCTCTTGACAGGTCAAAACATTCAAACATTCACAAATTATTTAAGTAGCTGTTGAAGATCTTAACCTTATATATATAACCTCTATATCCGATTTTCTTATCACAAGTTCAATATGAGTCTAACCTATACTGATTATGGTCTATTTTCTTCACCAAATTTTAAATCATTAATTCAGATCATTTATTGACTACTCCTTCCTATTCAAAATAAGTATCGTTTTAGAATGATTTTAATTATTCAAAATAAGTACTCCCTCCGATTCATAATAAGTGACGTTTTAGAGGAATGCACACTTATTAAGAAAGTTAATAAAATGTTTGATATACCCTTATTAATTACATGTTAAAGTGCTTTGAAAATATAATCTGTGTAATCTGTGCAATTAAGATGTGAGATAAATTTAAGGTTAATTTTGGAAGTAAAATTATAAATATGTATACAAAGTCAAGAATGACACATATTTTAAATAATTAAAATGTATCTAAAACGACACTTATTATAAATCAGAGGGAGTATTAGATATCGTCAACAATATTTGACTCATGATGTTACAACCTACCTAACATTCCAACATTTCAGCTTTCCTTTTTTAGATGAGCAAGGTAATTCGTCTAATCAACTTTAAGTCCAAATTAATTTGAAATTAGCACTTAAATTAATAACCAGTTGTACAATCCTTAAGATATACAATTTGTTTCGTAAATTGTTAGGTATTTACATGTCTCACGTCAATATATTTTGATCACAAATATTATTGATTTATGTCGATATAAAATAGAGGTGATTATGGTTTTCAATATACAAGAAAAAACACAAAAGATCTTGGTCACTTATCTTGCAACAGGCAAGTGAAAAAGAACGAACAAATAAATAGAATAATCTTATGTTAATTAACACTCTAATTATTTGCATAACATATTTTCGTTATTTATAAGATGAACAGGGACGGAGCTATACTCAACTCTAAGGGGTGGCCGGAGGCCACTACCTAGATGAAGCCTGGAGGGTGGAGATGTTTTCAATCTAGCGAAGGAGGGGTGTGCATGCAGAATTAAAGAGAAGAGAAGATAGAGATTTTTTTTAAAAGAGAGCCACTTATATTTGTAATTTTAAAAATTTTAATGATATAAGTAATTTTTAAAATATATATATTTAAAAGAGGGGGCCCCTCTCCTATAACAGGCTCTGAAGATGAACATTATTATGCTAATCATACTATCGCTCTTTGGGTCCATTCACTAATCTTATCCGATCTTATGGTCAACCACAAAATATTCTTTTTTTTTTTGGAATTTAACCACAAAATATTCTTATTGAGTAAAAGGCATGAATTGTCCTCTAATGTTTTTTAAAAAGTTTAAGTTAGTAATTACAGTTATTTATGGTATTTCGTTATATCTTAATATTTTTAAAATGATACTGGTTTATATATTTTTAATATTTTTAAAATGATACTGGTTTATATATTTTTAAAAATATATCTTAATATTTTTAAAATGATACCTTAAGTCCTAACAAAGTTAAGTTATTGGCAATTTTTAATACATAGGTCATCGATATAACTTATGTGATGTCGCAGCTAGGCAATTTGAACAAATAATTTTGTTAGACATTAGCTAAATATGTGATTTTTATCTTAATATTTCACAAAAGGTCCAAATAAGTCCTTACTATTATTAGTATTGCCATTTTTGCACCCTATTCAAAAAATACAATATGTGAGATCCCACATCGGTTGGAGAGGGAAACGAAGTACGCCTTATAAAGATACGGATACCTCTCCTTTACAGACGTGTTTTCCATGGCCTAATGCACCAGATCCCATCAGAACTCCGAGGTTAAATTTGCTTGGGTGAGAATAGTACTAGGATGGGTGACCTGTTGGGAAGGCCTCGGGAAAAGCAAAACCGTGAGGGCTTGGCTGGGCCAAGGTTCAAAGCGGATAATATCTGTAAGCGGATGATCTGGGATGTCACAAGTGGTATCAGAGCTGGTATTTGAACTGTTGTGCCAGCTAAGCTGGACCCTAAAAGAGGGTTGGGCCCTAAGGGGTGGAGAGTGTGAGATCCCATATTAGTTGGAGAGGGGAATGAAGTACGCCTTATAAGGCTACGGATACTTCTCCCTTATAGACGCATTTTTCATGGCCTAATGCACCGATTCCATCAGAACTTCGAGGTTAAATGTGCTTGGGTGAAAGTAGTATTAGGATGGGTGACTTCCTGATAAGGCCTCGAGAAAAGAAAAACCATGAGGATTTGGCTGAGCCGAGGCTCAAAGCGGACAATATTTGTAAGTGAGTGATTTAGGATGTTACACAATAAGTACTATTTTAGAAAATATTAGAATATAAAGTGGTACTAGAGATAATGGTAAAAGCTTATTTACCGTGAAATGTTGAGGTACAAATAATACCTTTGGTCATTCTTATTATTGTTAAGTTGGGTATTGCGTAATAGTGTGTTGAAGAGATTACTGAATAACATTCAAAGAGCAACATTTTTCTTTCCATTGTTAATGATCCTTGTCTTTTAACAATTCTTGGGGATTGATAGTTTATAATCAATTTTTACCATTTTTAGGAAATAAGATAATCTTGTTGAACATACGAACTAAAGCTATGAAAGTTATATTGGTTGGTTATGACATTAAATATTTGATATTGAGACATGTTGATTTTTTATTTAATGCTCATTATTTATTGCCTAAAATCCAAAAATTGGTATCATATAACCACCATAAGTTCTCAAGCTATATTTTATCTCATTTTTCTCGTCTTCTTATGTTTTTGTCAAGTTTTACACTCAAATTTTAGAAAACTCAAATTAAATCATTTTTTGGAACATAAACTACTCATATATCAGTTATACAAGTGTTTACATATGTTTTGAGCAAGATTTTTCAAGCAAAAAAGGTAAAGAATATAGGCTTCTCGAACCTCTAACAATGGCTTAAATTTGTTGTTTTTAAATCTCCTTTTTAAGCAACTTTTTGTTTAAATTAATATTATGAATCTCTTAATTTTAGAAGAGGAGCAAAATCCCTTTAAGATCACCTAAAATTGCTTCCTCAATGATGAGATATAACCAAGTTAGGGAATAAGTCGTATGACTCGTTTGGAGGTTTAAAAATAAGATATTTATAATTTTACAATTATTGAGTATTTACAATTTTAGCACTATCTAATATTTATAGTTTTTTCATTACTACAATTTATAGTTTTGCCACCATCATATATATATATACACACACTAATGTCTTACAGTCAACTCCTTTGAATCTCTGGACCTATCGCTTTTTCTATCTTTATACACTTTTGTTTGTTTTTGAAAAATAGGATTTAGCTAATGATTAATCATTTTTTATTCCAGGATTTTCCTGAATTTGAAAGTTATCACTTAGTAAGTTTTCATACCAAGGCTCAATCCAATTAAGTTCGTAGCGTCTACCAATTTTACCATATTGGGATTGACAGTTTATAATCAAAATTTACCATTTTTAGGAAATAAGCTAATCTTGTTGAACATACATACTAAAGCTATGAAAGTTATATTGGTTGGTTATGACATTAAGGGGTCGTTTGGTTCCACTTTTATTTTTCTGTTGTTGTTATTGGTTTCTGTTTCCTATTTTTAGTTTCTGTTTTTTTTTTCTAAAAAACGAAAACCTGTTTGGTTGAGATTTGCAATATAAAAACTGAAAACGAAAACCTGTTTGGTTGAGATTTCTAATAAAAAATTGAAATTAAAAATATATTTGTCATTATTATTATTATTATTATT